>SJYW01048438.1:158197-244759 GCA_006410735.1 Raphicerus campestris | reverse complement strand
CCCGGTCAGTAATGCTGAAGAAGCTGAAGTTGAACTGTTCTATGAAGACCTACAAGACCTTCTAGAACTAACATCAAAATAGATGTTCTTTTCATTATAGGGGACTGGAATGCAAAAGTAGGGAGTCAAGAAATACCTGGAGTAATGGGAAATTTTGGCCTTGGAGTACAGAATGAAGCAGGGCAAAGGCTAATAGAATTTTGCCAAGAGAATGCACTAGTCATAGGAAACACCCTCTTCCAACAGCAGAAGAGAAGACTCTACACATGGTCATCACCAGATGGTCAATACTGAAATCAGATTGATTGTATTCTTTGAAGCCAAAGATGGAGAAGATCTAGATAGTAAAAACAAGCCTCAGAGCTGACTGTGGCTCAGATCATGAACTCCTTTTTCAGAGGTTCTTCCAAATCAATTTGCAAAAGCATTTTGCTTACATGTATACATTTATTAAAATATATATATTTTTGCTTGTTTATTTTAAATTAAGGAAACAATGCCTTATGAATTATTTCTCTCCCAGTTTTTCTCATTCATGAATGTCTTAGAGATAATTTTTTATCAGTATATACAGATCATTATTTTTAAGTAGTAAGTGTTTAGATGTCTTACAGCTATTCTTCTAATTGGAATGATATTTCTTCTCTTTCATTTCATTCTTTATAGAAATCTGAGTTGTCTTTTTAAACCTGGCTCAAATATTATCTCTTGTGTGAAACCTTCGCTCATCTTTCAGGCTATGTTAAAATGGGCTGAAAGACTGGGTGGAAAAGAGGAAGAAACAGGACCTGATCCATGTGTAAGGTTAATCCCCCTGAGGGGTGTTCATAAATTGAAGCACAAGTTCCAAAGGAGTGGGATGAACTGGAGTGTAATTTTGAGCAGTGAGCAGTATTTATGCCTGTGGGGGAAAGGGGTTTTAGTGGTAATATTTATAAATCAGTGGGTATTAGGGGGAAGCTTTTGTGCTTGGATCCTAGATCTTTTCCTTTTTTGAAATAGGATTTTCTCTATTAACTAGAATGAACAAGGAAAGCATCTGATTCTAAAGAAGATAGAATTGAGGCACATGTCATATCTCTTTCCATTTGTCTGAAGTTCAGTATAGAATTCATATCCAACTATGGGACTATGGAGGGCTTCTTTTGTGACTCAACTGGTAAAGAATCTGCCTGCAATGCAGGAGACTTGGGTTTGATTCCTGGTTTGGGAAGATTCCCTGGAGAAAGGAAAGGCTGCCCACTCCAGTATTCTGGCCTGGAGAATTCCAACACCTGTATAGTCCATGGGGTCACAAGAGTTGGACGTGACTGAGTGACTTTCAATTTCACTTTCATGGAACTATGGAATACATGGTCTCATGTAGATGAGCACACGTTTGAAGGTAATGGAGAAAGTTGCAACAACGTTGTAAATAAAAAAATAACTTTTTTGAGGAATGATCTGAAGAAAAAATAATTTTAAACCTTCTTTCCTACCAGGCTCCGTCAGGCTTGGTTCAAGAACTTGAGAGAATGACACTGTAGGAAAAATTAACTAGTATGAATTTCACTAGTATAATTTCACTGTATGAAATTAACTAGGGATGGGGAAAGTAAAAGCACATACTCTTCCTCTTGGTACTTCCTTTGTCATTATTATCATAAATAATACTTCCGGGTAGTTATTATAGCATGAGTTCCTTGAAGGTAAATTTTACCTGTGATTGAATTATGTGTGTTCAGTGACTGACATAATGTCTGGCACTTAGTTGATGCTAAGAAATTGTTTCTTGAATTGTTTTTTAAATAATTAACTGTTTGAATTGCTTTTCAAAAGAATATGAAACAAAAAATTAGCTACTCTTGCAGAACTTCAGAAAATAGTAGCAAATTAGTAGAATTTATTATCTCCAAACTTGCTGATTATCTTTGATTTTCATTGTACTCCAAGCTGTATGTGTGAGTGTGTACTCAGTCAGGTTTGACTCTTTGAGAACCCACAGACTGTATGTAGCCCACCAGGCTCCTCTGTCCATGGGATTTCCTAGGCAAGAATACTGGAGTGGGCGGCCATTTCCTCCTCCAGGAGAACTTCCTGACCCAGGGATCAAGCCCACATCCCTTACATCTCCTACATTGGCAGACAGATTCTTCACTAATGCACCATGTGCTCCAAGCTAGAAATCCAAAAATGAAATATCTGCAGATACTGATCTGTGCCAGTAGAGAGCAGCATGGCCCTGTACTGCTGGTAGATCAAGAATTCTTTCCTTGATCAAACCTTAGTCAGGCTTTTTTGAGCCTACTACTTGAATAGGCCTGATCTTGGGCTTATCTTAATACTTGAAAAGCACAGTTTGGGTAAAAATTTTGCTAAGTCAGTTTAACTAGAATGCCCCATGATTAATAGCTTCAGTTCAGTTCAATTGCTCAGTCATGTCCAACTCTTTGCAACCCCATGGAGTGCAGCATGCCAGGATTCCCTGTCCATCATCAACTCCTGGAGCCTACCCAAACTCATGTTCATCATGTTGGTGATGTCATCCAACCGTCTCATCCTCTGTTGTCCCCTTCTCCTCCTGCCTTCAATCTTGCCCAGCATCAGAGTCTTTCCTAATAAGTCGGCTCTTCACATCAGGTGGCCAAAGTATTGGCGTTTCAGTTTCAGCATCTGTCCTTCCAAAGAATATTCAGGACTGATTTCCTTTAGGATTGACAGGTTGCATCTCCTTGCAGAGTCTTCTCCAACACTATAGTTCAAAAGCATCAATTCTTCGGTGCTCAGTTTTCTTTATAGACCAACTCTTACATCCAAACATGACTACTGGAAAAATCATAGCTTTGACTAGATGAACCTTTGTTATTAAAGTAGAGTCTTTGGTTTTTAACATGCTGTTTATCATAGCTTTTCTTCCAAGGAGCAATTGTCTTTTAATTTCATGGCTACAGTTACCATCTGCAGTGATTTTGGAGCCACCCACAAATAAACTCTTTTACTGTTTCCATTGTTTCCCCATCTATTTGCCATGAAATNTATCATAGCTTTTCTTCCAAGGAGCAATTGTCTTTTAATTTCATGGCTACAGTTACCATCTGCAGTGATTTTGGAGCCACCTACAAATAAACTCTTTTACTGTTTCCATTGTTTCCCCATCTATTTGCCATGAAATAGTGGGACCGGATGCCATGATCATAGTTTTTGGAATGTTTTCATTCTCCTCTTTCACTTTCTTCAAGGTGCTTTCTGCCATAAGGGTGGTGTCATCTGGATATCTGAAGTTATTGATATTTCTGCTGGCAATCTTCATTCCAGCTTGTGCTTCTTCCAGCCCAGCATTTCTCATGATATACTTTGCATATAAGTTAAACAAGCAGAGTGACAATATACAGCATTGACATACTCCTTTCTTGATTTGGAACCAATCTGTTGTTCCATGTCCAGTTATAACTGTTGCTTCTTGACCGGCATACAGATTTTTCAGGAGGCAGGTCAGGTGGTCTGGTATTCCCATTTCTTTCAGAATTTTTCAGTTTGTTGTGATCCACACAAAGGCTTTGGCATAGTCAATAAAGCAGAAGTAGATATTTTTCTAGAACTCTCTTGCTTTTTCGATGATCCAGCAGATGTTGGTAATTTGATCTCTGGTTCCTCTTCCTTTTCTAAATCCAACTTGAATATCTAGAAGTTCTTTGTTCATGTCCTGTTGAAGCCTGGCTTGGAGAATTTTGAGCATTACTGTGCTAGTGTATAAGATGAGTGCAATTTTGTGTGGTAGTCTGGGCATTTTTNCGTTTCAGTTTCAGCATCTGTCCTTCCAAAGAATATTCAGGACTGATTTCCTTTAGGATTGACAGGTTGCATCTCCTTGCAGAGTCTTCTCCAACACTATAGTTCAAAAGCATCAATTCTTCGGTGCTCAGTTTTCTTTATAGACCAACTCTTACATCCAAACATGACTACTGGAAAAATCATAGCTTTGACTAGATGAACCTTTGTTATTAAAGTAGAGTCTTTGGTTTTTAACATGCTGTTTATCATAGCTTTTCTTCCAAGGAGCAATTGTCTTTTAATTTCATGGCTACAGTTACCATCTGCAGTGATTTTGGAGCCACCCACAAATAAACTCTTTTACTGTTTCCATTGTTTCCCCATCTATTTGCCATGAAATAGTGGGACCGGATGCCATGATCATAGTTTTTGGAATGTTTCCATTCTCCTCTTTCACTTTCTTCAAGATGCTTTCTGCCATAAGGGTGGTGTCATCTGGATATCTGAAGTTATTGATATTTCTGCTGGCAATCTTCATTCCAGCTTGTGCTTCTTCCAGCCCAGCATTTCTCATGATATACTTTGCATATAAGTTAAACAAGCAGAGTGACAATATACAGCATTGACATACTCCTTTCTTAATTTGGAACCAATCTGTTGTTCCATGTCCAGTTATAACTGTTGCTTCTTGACCGGCATACAGATTTTTCAGGAGGCAGGTCAGGTGGTCTGGTATTCCCATTTCTTTCAGAATTTTTCAGTTTGTTGTGATCCACACAAAGGCTTTGGCATAGTCAATAAAGCAGAAGTAGATATTTTTCTAGAAGTCTCTTGCTTTTTCGATGATCCAGCAGATGTTGGTAATTTGATCTCTGGTTCCTCTTCCTTTTCTAAATCCAACTTGAATATCTAGAAGTTCTTTGTTCATGTCCTGTTGAAGCCTGGCTTGGAGAATTTTGAGCATTACTGTGCTAGTGTATAAGATGAGTGCAATTTTGTGTGGTAGTCTGGGCATTTTTTGGCATTGCCTTTCTTAGGGATTGGAATGAAAACTGACCTTTTCCATTCCTTTGGCCACTGTGATTTTTCCAAATTCACTGGTATAGTGAGGGCAGCACTTTCACAGCATCATATTTCAGGATTTGAAATAGCTTGGCTGGAATTCCACCATCTCTACTAGTTTTGTTCATAGCAATGCTTCCTAAGGTCCACTCTTTTGTATAGTTTTACTGTGTATTCTTGCCACGTTTTCTTAATATCTTCTGCTTCTGTTAGGTCCATACTATTTCTGTCCTTTATTGTGCTCATCTTTGCATGAAATGTTCCCTTGGTATCTCTAATTTTCTTGAAGAGATCTGTAGTCTTTCCCATTCTATTGTTTTCCTCTATTCCTTTTTATTGATCACTGAGGAAGGCTTTCTCATCTCTCCTTGCTATTCTTTGGAACTCTGCATTGAAGTGGGTATATCTTTCCTTTTCTCCTTTGCCTTTAGCTTCTCTTCTTGTTAGGTCAGTTTAGCAAAGAATGAATACCTTGCCCTTTTACTAGTTTTACATTTATTTATAACATGCCCTTTCCAATTTGCTTCTTGACTATAAATTCCCACTTTTGTTTGCTATATTCTGAGCTAAACCCAACTACACTGAGGAGTAGGGGAGAGCAATTTGATTGCAATAATGCCTAATCAAATAGCAATAGTCCTGGATAAAGACTGCCTTCACAAGTCTAAGAAGTTTTATGAATAATGTTTTCTTTAACATTAGCATAATCTGAAGAGCCTCAGAAAATTCTGGTTTTGATCAGGTGGTATATAGTATTCTATAGTAAAGTGCTCTACTTTTTTATATAGGAATGTACTTTATAATTCAACAAATCAATTGATTAAAAGATACAGCTTTTATCCTCAATGACCTGACACTCATACAATTAATGAGTGAAATTTTCTTTTTGTATTGATGTTACATCATTTTTGCTCAAACATTTTCCAGATAGTGAGACTAAAACAAGAACCTTGAATATGTAAAATTTGAAAGGACTTACATTATTTGTTTGCATACCTTCTTTTTCTACAATATATTTGAGGCTTCTCTAAAATAAATAAATAAATAAATAAATATATATGTACCACAAAAAGGAAAATTAATGTGATTACTTCTAGGAAGTGTAATTGTTACTTAATATTCATTTTATCTATTCAGTGTTTTCTTATGGTAAAATGGCTATATATGTCTTTTTTTTTTAAATTAAAAATGTAGATATGGGGGAAATGCTTAAGGCATTTGGTTTCAACTTGTTTGCTTAAATTGAGCTTGGTTAAATCTGATAGTGAAGAAGTAAAAAGAAGAAGGGCAAGAAGAGTACTTATTGGTGACCACTTAGTAACCTCCATCCAAGTTCTGTCTGAAGTTCAAAGTCTCACTCTGAAATGCAACTCCAAGAGCTTGCAATTGGTCACAGAATCACTTGGTAGAAGAGATAACAAAGCAAACCAGCTATTCACAAAAACAGCTGTAATAAAAGGACGATAATAACAGCAACAAAGATAAAACATCCCTTCCTATAAAGTTGCATTTATGTAAGTTTTATGTGAAAAAAATGAAAATGCAGGATGCAAACCAAGACTTAAGTAATTGAAAGATTAGATGATTTTTACATAGACACAAATTTACACATTTAACAATTCTTCCTAAGTTAGCTAAAAGTTGTAAAGATACAGGGTTTGCTTTACATTTTAATTAGACATGCTGATTCTAAGGCAAGTCATATAGAAAAGTCAACTCCTGTGAAGTGGCCTCTTCTCCAGTTCTCACTGTGCTGTGCTTAGTCGCTCAGTCATGTCCAACTCTTTCCAACTCCATGGACTGCAGCCTGCCAGGCTCCTCTGTCCACAGGGATTCTCTAGGCAAGAATATTGGGTTGGGTTGCCATGCCCTTAACCAAGGCATCTTCCCAACCAAGTGATGAAACCCTACCAAGGGATGGAACCCTCACTGCAGGTGGATTCCTCACAACTGAGCCACCAGGGAAGTCCCCAGTTCTCACTGGAATCTAGTAATATCCTTTCCCTCACTCCTTCAGGCTAAGAATGGTGATCACTTTCTACTGAAGTCAGTCTCTGGGTGCCTCATCGATGCCTTATCATTCAGGTTCCTTAATCTTGCCTGCATCTTTGGAAATAATCTCATGCAAATCACTTTAGGCAAATCCTCTTGAGGGAATTATATTTTTGCTTGGCTACCATCCAGGTTTTTTGATAAAACAAAATTAGGTGACAAAACAAAATTTACCACCCCAAAATGTATCTTCAGCTTGACAGTTTTGGCTGATTGTTTTTAAGAACCAAAAGGCTCAGGAAGTCTTTCTTATTACCTCCCTGTTAGCTGCCTAAAAGATTTTAACTAGAGGGCCTGGTCCAGGACAAGCCCTCTCACCAGAGAGATCTACAGAGAACATGGGCTACTGTGGTAGGAAGCTTATCAGGGCCTGGAGACCAAAGTCTACTCTGTGTCCCAATATCTCTATGGCATAACAAACATTCCTTTATCAAGTATTTGTTTTTCCATCTCCATATGAATTGCCTTTCTCCCCTTTAAAGCCCCAAATCCCTGCCCTCTTCTCTCAGAAGAAGGTTCTCAAGTTAATTTAAACTTGTCCTTGGACCTCAGTCCTATGGAACCTCCAAACATATGTAGTCAAATTTAGTTTTTCTTCAGCTAATGTCAATTTAAGTCAGCTGAGTCAGAAGAACCTAGGAGTACAGAGGGAATTTTTTTTCCTTCCCCAATATCTATACATTGAGTTTTGCAATTAGAGATTTTATCAAATGAGAGTTGAATTGTGTTGATGAGTTTATGCTGGATGAGAACAATCAAACTATTGAGAGAACTGTTAAATTTGGACTGTGAAGAAGGCTGAGTGCTGAAGAATTGATTCTTTTGAACTGTGGTGTTGGAGAAGACTCTTGAGAGTCCCTTGGACTGCAAGGAGATTCAACCAGTCCCTTCTGAAGGAGATCAGCCCTGGGATTTCTTTGGAAGGAATGATGCTAAAGCTAACTCCAGTACTTTGGCCACCTCATGCGAAGAGTTGACTCATTGGAAAAGACTCTGATGCTGGGAGGGATTGGTGGCAGGAAGAGAAGGGGATGACAGAGGATGAGATGGCTGGATGGCATCACAGACTCGATGGATGTGAGTCTGAGTGAACTCTGGGAGTTGGTGATGGACAGGGAGGCCTGGCGTGCTGCAGTTCAGGGGGTCGCAAAGAGTCAGGCACCACTGAGCGACTGAACTGAACTGAACTGATTCCCATTTAGGTTAAATACTAAAGCAGTATATAGGTTGTAAAATGCTGTTTTCATCAATAAAATATCTTTGTTATATGACTGCATGGATCATACATGTAATCTCTCTTTTTCATTTAATCTTTATTGTTTAGTTGCAAAGTCAAGTCCACCTTTTATGTGACCCCATGGACTATAGCCTGCCAGGCTCTTCTGTCCGTGGGATTTCCCAGGCAAGAATACTGGAGTGGGTTGCCATTTTATTCTCCATCATTGAATCTTATTTTGTTCTAATTTTTAATTTTCCCTTCTAAAAGTAAGAGGAGACTACATAATTAAAGAAATTTATGTTCCAGAAACATACATCTTCTAAAACTAGACATATGGTTTTTCCATGAGGGTAGTCTTAATTCTGAGAAAGAACAGGGATGTAGCCTTTAGAAAGACATCTGAAAAAAAAAAAAAAAAGACATCTGAGACCAAAGAGAAAAGATGCCAAGGATTTATCTTTTTCTCACATCTGCTCTTTTCTTCACTCACTGTGTGGTCTCATCTACTCTTCAATTAGCAGTGCAAATAAAATTTTACTGCCTTGGTGCCATCACTGAGTTGTTTGAGGTTAACTCCAAGTAATGCAGAGACTCTAGGTTTAGATACCCAGTCATAATCTGACTAGCCCACTGCTGCTGCTGCTGCTGCTAAGTCGCTTCAGTCATGTCTGACTCTGTGCGACCCCAGAGATGGCAGCCCACCAGGCTCTGCCGGCCCTGGGGTTCTCCAGGCAAGAACACTGGAGTGGGTTGCCATTTCCTTCTCCAATGCATGAAAGTGAAAAGTGAAAGTGAAGTCACTCAGTCATGCCAGACTCTTCGTGACCCCATGGACTGCAGCTTACCAGGCTCCTCCATCCATGGGATTTTCCAGGCAAGAATACTGAAGTGGAGTGCCATCACCTTCTCCAGACTAGCCCACTAGGAATATCTAATTCCTTCTTGATCATCTGTAACCAAATGGATCACCTTTAATAAAATTGACTTTCAAAGTTTTAAGCTTGTAGAGTTCAGAACATCCTTTTTAGCTACAAACATAACCTAAAAAAGTTTATGATTCCCAGAAATTGTGAGAATCTTTTCAAATATATAATTTCATGTGATGGCCCAAAAATTCTATAAGGAAGTTACTATATGAACATCATGTCTAGATAAACTACAAGAAACTTCAATCAATTGCTCAAGGTCACAATGATTAAGTGACAGAACTGATACTTAAATTCAGGTCTGCCCCAGGTTTAGAGTTGGAGCTGTCAGCCCCTCCATCAAACTCCTTATGGAGTCTTGGCTCAATGAGCTTATTCTATAAGAAAACCAAATAAGTTAGTGTAAGTGCTAGCTCTTTGAAGGCCTGTTTTAATTGCTTCCTTGATAGCTCAGTTGGTAAAGAATCTGCCTGCAATTCAGGAGACCCTGATGTGATTCCTGGGTCAGGAAGATCCCCTGGAGAAGGGAAAGGCGGTCCAGTACTCTGGCCTGTACAGTCAGTCCATGGGGTCACAAAGACAGAGAAATTTTCCCTTTCAGTTCACTTTAATAGAAAAGTAGCATTTTAAAATACCCAGAGAAATTGATAGAATTCACATCCTTAGACAACTCTATAAATATTGCTTTTCATAATCTGGCTTTTGATAAGTACCAGGTAGCACAGAATTCAAAGTTTCTATCTCTGGAAAGCTAAACCTAATTTATTCTTTCCTTCTTAAGCAAGATGTGAAGGCAAGCATGGGGCAGAGGAAGCAGGATATTCTAACAAAGTAGCAGAGGGAACATGGGGCTCTTCCTGCACCCTGACACCTCTGTACTTGCTCACTTGTTCAGCCAGTGTTCACTTCACAGATAGTAAACTCATGTCTGATGTTTTGCAGTTTACAAAGGGTGTTTCCAAAGATGGTCATGTTTGTCCCATTTCTTATAGTAAGCAGAGATGTGTTATTCTCTTTTATATAAAGGAATAGTAGTTAAAATAATTGCCCTGCATTGTACAGTTTATCACAAGCAGACCAGGTAGCCTCATTATCAAATCTATTTTCATTCACTACTTCATGTTGTTTGAAGTCTGGACTTCAAGGGAAACAACTGCATCTGATTTCTCATCTCAGTGTATTTACAGTTATATGCTGACAATGTTGAACTTTCTCTATTGTTCTCCAAAGAAACATTCTTTCTCATGTGACTTGGCTAAGAAGCACGGATGCCTGCTTATTGGTGACACCGACACCCTCCACATACCCACGTTTTGCCTTGTTAATGATTAACTGAATAAAATTCTTCTTGCCTAAACTTTTGATTCTTTCTTTCCCCCAGTGTCCTGAACTTTATCTTGCTATCTGCCTGAACTGATAAACAATTCAATTTTAAATTCATTTTTCCACTGAGATAACATTGGTTTACAACATTATGTTTCATGCGTATGAGATTGTATTTCTACTTCTGTAGAGACTGTACTGTGTCCACTACCAAAAATTTAGTTTCCATCTATCTCCATACAGTGACTCTTTTTACCAATTTTCCATCCCCCTTTAGTAACCATTACTCTGTTTTCTATCTGTGTTCACTTTCATTTGATCTGTTATTTACTTTGTCCTCTTGTGTTTGCTTTTTAGTTTCCACATATGAATGAAAACATGCAGTACTTGTTTTTCTCTGTCTGACTGAGGTCCATCTATTAATACATTGCTGCAAATGACAGTACTTCATCTTTTTTTTTTTTTGTAACGACTGAGTAGTAACAATCATTTTTTAATAGTCTATCTCGAAAACAGGCTAGCCTCAGGATGAGACATTTTCTGACCTTCTTTTGCATCACACTGCTCTTGCTCTTCAGCTCATTTCTCCACTCAGGGTGCTTTCTAGTCTGCTGACTTCTCTGTATGAAAGAAAAACCCTTTTGCCTAGCTTTCCCATCCCCAGCTTTCTTTGTGTGTGTGTGTGTGTGTGTGTGTGTGTGTGTATGCACGTGTGTGCACACACTCAGTCATTTATGTTCAACTCTGCAATTCTATGATCTATAGCCCACCAGGCTCCTCTCTTCATAGAATTCTCCAGGCAAGAATACTAGAGTGGGTTCCCATGCCCTCCTTTAGGGGATCTTTCCAACCCAGGGGTCAAACCCGTGTCACTTGCGTTTCCTGCATTGTAGGTGGATTCTTTACCACTGGGAAAACCCATCGTGGCATAAAACTTACAAATAAAAATTGTATAAATTGTATAGTGTGATGATTTTATATAAGTATATATTGTGAAGTGATTACCCTGATCAAACTAAATAACATGTCAATCATCTTTTATAGTTAGCTTTGTCTCTGTGAGGAGGACACCAAAAATCTACTCTCAGAAAATTTTGAGTATACAATACAGTATTACTAACTATAGTTACCATGCTGTACATTAGATTCCCAGAACTTATTTATTTTATAGCTGGAAGCTTGTACCTTTTAACCAAAATCTCCCCGTGCTCCCACCCAGTCACTTCCTGGTAACCATGCTTCAACCATGCTTTTGTGAGTCTGAATTTCGGGAGTTCATGTGTAAGTAAGATCATATAATATATATCTCACTTAACTCTTAAGATGCTTGCTGATCTATCAGAATGTTCTACAAATCACAATGGTTCTTCTTCTACCTCATCTCAGCCCCCTGCCATTTTGCAATAAGCCTTTTAAAAAAAATTTCTTTCTACTAAGTCAATCTTTTTTGTTCTTTGATAATATAATAAATATCACAGTCTAGAAGGGACATTCTCCATATCACTGTCAGAGTAAATGTTCTTTTGAAACAGTAATCTAACCTTATTCAAGGTCAGATATTCCCACGATCTTGACTCTAGATTTTATCCAATCCCCTTCATAATACCAACTCTAATTTTAAAGTCTTTTATAATTCTTCACTTCTAATTACATATGCTTTATGTCCTAGTTGAGAGCTTCCCTGATAGCTTAGTTGGTTAAGAGTCCACCTGCAATGCAGGAGACCCCAATTTGATCCCTTGATTGGGAAGATCTGCTGGATAAAGGATTAGCTACCCACTCCAGTATTCTTGGGCTTCCCTTGTGGCTCAACTGGTAAAGAATCCACTAGCAATGGAGGAGATCAGGGTTCAATCCCTGGACTGGGAAGATCCCCTGGAGAAGGGAAAGGCTACCCACTCCAGTATTCTGGCCTGGAGAATTCCATGGACTGTATAGTCCATGAAGTCTCAAAGAGTCAGACACCACTGAGCGACTTTCATTTTCACTTTATCCTAGTTAAAATAAGACATTTTTGTTGTATTATAAAACTGTATCTTTTTTCCTAAATCTGTGCAGAGGCGCATAACTCCTAGATCACTTTAGAATCCTCTGTAATATTCTTCTAAAGTATAATATGTGTGCTAATTTGCTTCAGTCATGTCCGACTCTTTGTGACCCTATGGACTGTAGCCTGCCAGGCTCCTCTGTCTGTGGGATTGTTCAAGCAAGAATATTGGTTGCCATGCCCTCTTCCAGAGGATCTTCCTGATCCAGGGATGCAGTCTGCATCTCTTATGTCTCCTGCATTGGCAGACGAGTTCTTTACCACTAGAGCCACCTGGGTGTACCTCCTTTGTATTAACTGTATCATATATAGCACAGCATGGCTCATTTGGAAAGATACAGTTTTATTTTCCAGGCTTTCTACATTAGTTAGCATTTAGAACAGACAACTGCAAAACATCAGTGACCTCAAATGAGAAAAATTAATTTCTTGCTCATTCCACTTGAAGGCTACAACTCAGTTATGATATAACTGGGCTCTGTGACTCTCATTTGTCTCCTTGTTCTAACACTGAAGATGAAGGAGGAGGTATTATTTGGTGCATTGTGTTCTCTTGGTGGAGGATAACAACATGAGTGACAGCCAAAACACACAAAGGCTTTCCAAACTTTTGCTCAGATATGGCCTCTGCCATGTCTCCTCACATTCTATTGCAAAAAGCAAATTACATAGTTGATTGTAAGATTATTGCAGTAGAGAACTACCCTTCACTTTCAGGTAGCAAGGGTAGTGTGCCATTTCCCAGGGCTGCCATAACACCGCAAACTAAGAGGCTTAAAGCAACAGAACTTCATTCTCTCAGAGTTCTGGAAGTTCGACGTCCAAAATCAAGACGTCAGCAAAACCATGTTTCCCTTGAGATTGTGGATAGAATCATTCCTTGTTTGTTTGTTTTTTTTTTTTTTTTAGTTTTGATGGCTTCTGTCAGTTCTTGGTGTTCCTTGGATTATAGACACATAATTCTAGTCTCTACCTCCACCTTCATATGGAGTTTTTTCCTTATATCTTTACATTGTCAACTTATAAGGACATCTTTAAACTTCCCTGGTAGCTCAGATGGTAAAGAATCAGCCTGCATTGCAGAGACCTGGGTTCAATCCCTGGGTCTGAAAGATACCCTGGAGAAGAGAATGACAACCCACTATGGTATTCTTGCCTGGAGAACTCCATGGACAGAGGAACCTGGCAGGCTACAGTCCATGGGGTCACAAAGAGTCAGACATGACTTAGTGATGTCTACGTGATTAACAAATACACAAAGACATCATTATATTGAAATAAGGGTCCTCTCTACTACAGTAAGATCTTAACTAGTTATATCCATAGTGGTTCTATTTCCAAAGCAGGTCATGTTCTGAGGTACCAGGGTCAAGACTTTAACATATATTTTGAGGGGACGCATAACAGATAAGAACACATTCTTATAAACAAATTATAAACCTGCCACCATTTTCTTCCTTCCTCCCTGTCTGTAACCTTTCAAGAACATAGACTATAAGAGTTACCTCAGAAACTGAGAGAGTAGAGGAATGGATCAAGATTGAAGGTAGAATTCTTTCTTAGGAGATGGACAAAAAAATAGAAAGTGAACTGATTCTAGAGATCAGAAAAGAAAACCACAGTTGCAGTGGACCATCATTGATGAAAACTATTTCCTTGGCTTCAGATATTCAGGTATTGCTCCAGTTCACCAGTCCCCTGGTGTAGTTGATTATGAGATTCCTCTGAGCAATGGGAACATGCAAATTACACTTGAGTCTTTGTGCCCAGGGCGTCCCCAATGTTTCAGTGATAAGGAATCAGACTGCAATGCAGGAGACACAGGAGATGCGGGAGACACGAGTTTGATCCCTGTATTGGGAAGATCACCTGGAAAAGGAAATGGCAGTGCACTTCAGTATTCTTGCTTGGGAAATCCCATGGACAGAGGAGTCTGCTGGGCTACAGTCCAAGGGTCACAAAGAGTTAGACATGGCTGAGTGACTGAGCAAACACACACACTCTATGCACAGAGGCAGAAGGCCTTAGGTAGGTTAGAATGATTGTGATGATGTCCTGCCCCTTTCAGATTTGGTGTAACCAGGTGATCTCATCAAAGAACAGAACTATTGGGAGTTAGCAAGAATTCAGTAAACTGATTAGAAATTAGAGAATTACTGGACTTGATTAAACAATTGGGCAATATCTAACAGAGTCTCTTCTCACTTTCCAAAAATCTTCCTGGTTTCCACAGCTGTGGCATCTCCTCATATCCTGAGGCCAATCCTGGTAGGAAAGAGGAGGAATTGAGAAGAAGCTGAAAACGGTGCAGGGAAGTGAAGAGACTTAGCTGCTATTGGGCTAAGTCTTTGAACAGGCTCTTGGATCAGTTGGCTAGGGTTCACATCCTAAGTCAGCCACTTAGTGGCTATAAATTCTTGCCACTTACCTAACCTAACTGAGGGCTTCCCCACTGGCTCAGTGGTAAAAGAATCCTCCTGCAATTTAGGAGATGCATGTTTGATTGCTGAGTCAGGACGATCCCTTGGAGAAGGAAATGGCAACCCACTCCAGTATTCTTGCCTGAGAAATCCCCTGGATGAGGAGCCTGGTGGGCCACAGTCCATGCAGTCACAGAGAGTTGGATATGACTCAGTGACTAACAAGAGCATCTTAACTAAGCTTCCATTCTTTTGTCTTAAAATGATTATGAAATACTAACTCAAAGAGCTGAAGTGAGGATGAAAAGAGACAATCTATGAAAAATATTGAGTGTAGTTCCTGAGACATGATAAACCCTCAGGAAACATTAGATAATTCTAGTAGTTTTACAAATCAGATCAGGGACTGTCCTATGACAAAACCTGCATTATATCCCAGGTTTCTTACTTTTCTTCCCCACACCTGAATCCTTATCTGGATATGTTAAATTCCTCTCTTATACAAATCAGACTTTTTTTCTGTCCCTCTGAGAATTAGTCCTGCTTCTTAGCTCTAGGTCTGTAGCAACATCTCTATCATCTGCTCAGTCTTTCTGCTCTTGTGTGACTGCCAGATATCTGACTCGTAAATTACCATGTGCTCCAGTTTCTGACTCCTAACACCCACCTTTCTATTACCTTCTACCCCATGTTCCCTGAATTTCATTGTCCTAGCACTTTCTGCCTATCTGTTCTGTGATTATGCATATATATTTTTTCTTATCATGAAATGTAATTCAAATCTGCATCATTTTAAAGATGAAGACTGACTTCACTCTCTCTTTACCATGAAGCTTCTTGACATAGTTGGTTTCCAAATCACAGTTGTACTTACAACCTGAATATTTCAGGACAGGGTTGTAGGATGCACTTGTATAGGATATATGTGAAGATCACATAACTGGACACAAACTGGGTAGCATATAGAAGGTATACTCTATATTTCACTAAGTTCTTTTTTTTTTGTAATGCATTGTTGCTGCTGTAGACCCATGAGTAAAGAAAAAAAGCTAATTACTAGATACAGACTAACACTGGACCAGTAACAAGACTCACTCACTATAAAAGTATAGTATTAATACTTTTACAAAATAATTTTTCATTTGCCACAAATTGGGAATAGAATGTTCAGAAAGTAGTAACCTGGAGAAACTTAAACTTGTGAATTGGTATCATCTCTGAGAATCAGACCATCAAGGAGGAAAGGAATCAAAACAACAAGAGGGACATAGGATTTCACAATCTTTCTGGAAGCGGATGCTTCCTTGAACTCAAGGGCAACCACCTCCCGAAATAAAGAAAGCCGTGAAAAAACAGACCATAATGTGAAAGACTTTTAAAGTATTCACAAAATTATCAGTTCCATTTTAAAAGTATAACAATATTACACTATGTCATGACCCATGTGGCAAAAATGTTATGAATTATAGTCTATTTTATATTATCGTATTACTTACAAATGTGCAACATTGTTTATTGGATAAGGCTAAGTTGAAATTAACAGTACAGTTTATAGGCCAACAACCACTGTACTTTAACTCTATCAATTGGATAGTAAGTGTGTATCTGATAGAAATGAAAAGTAAAGTACTANATATTATTGTATTACTTACAAATGTGCAACATTGTTTATTGGATAAGGCTAAGTTGAAATTAACAGTACAGTTTATAGGCCAACAACCACTGTACTTTAACTCTATCAATTGGATAGTAAGTGTGTATCTGATAGAAATGAAAAGTAAAGTACTAAATTTGACATTGAAAAACCCTGAATTCCAAAAAGCTTTCTTTCATTAAGATAAACAAAGATGTTGAGTTTTATAAGTCTCTGGCGTTCAAATTATCAAGCATTTCAAAGAACCTCTGTGCTCAAATGAGCACTACTAAAAAGTTAATGATTGTGTCTCTCTTTCTTGATAAGACTCTCCAGGACTTCTCAGGAGTGGGAGAAGACTGTAAGTCACTTTACTTTTTCAGGCTCATGGAATAGCCAAAAGTGAAGCCACATGGATGTGTTAAAGAGCTGTCAGACCCCTGGATTCAGGTGTAATATATAAAGAGCATGTAAATAGTCAAACAGGCTCTCCCCCACCCCATCTGCCCCCAGCCATGATTTAGTGGTAAAGAATCCACCTGCCACGCAGGAGCGGCAGATGAAGTTCAGTCCATGGGTTGGGAAGATCCACTGGAGGAGGTAGTGGCAACTCACTCCAGTATTCTTGCCTGGAGAATTCTATGGACAGAGGAGCCTGGCGGGCTATAGTCCATAAGGTTGCAATGAGTCAGNTGGGTTGGGAAGATCCCCTGGAGGAGGTAGTGGCAACTCACTCCAGTATTCTTGCCTGGAGAATTCTATGGACAGAGGAGCCTGGCGGGCTATAGTCCATAAGGTTGCAATGAGTCAGACATGACTGAAGTGACTTAGCATGTGCAAAAATAACGAATCACATCCTCACAACAAGAGAAAAAAAAAAAAACTGAACTGGAAATCAGTAAGACTTCTTAGATCTATAGAAGAAATGAGGCCATAGGGAAAACTGCAGTTCCCAAACCTAGAAAGACCGAATCCATAGAATGAGATCCGATGAAAGATTTGGAGCCAGTAACTGGTAGGAACTGATGAAATGCTGGAAGAGGCTGGGCATGTAAGAGCTGACTTATTGGAAAAGACCCTGATGCTGGGAATGATTGAGGGCAAGAAGAAAAGAGGGTGGCAGAGGCTAATAAGGTGGATAGCATCACCAACTCAATGGACATGGATTTGAGCAAACTCCGGGAGATAGTAAAGAGCAGGGAAGCCTGGTGTGCTGTAGTCTATTGGGTCATAAAGAGTTGGATATAACTTAGCGACTGAACAGCAACAACAGTTTGCTGTAATTTAACAGTTAAAAACGCTGGGGAGCTCAGTTAGAGAAAATCTCCAGGCTTCGTGAATTTTACTTGCAAGTCTCAATCAGATTATCATGGTGAAGAACCAATGGAGAAAAACGGCCTGGGTTCAGGCAGAGGGAGGGGAAGATAACCATTTAAAAATAAACCTAGAGTGTTCTCCATAGTAAGGGCCTTCTGGCTGAGGAAAAACATCTTACCAGCAATTTATCTGATACAGGGGAAGGGAAATACTCAACTACAGCCCTTTCGGCATTCCTGTCTAATAAGGGGAGGTAAAAGATAATGGAGATCAAAGCAAGAACACTAGAGGAAACTAAAGTCTATAACACAACAGCAAACATTAAACACAGCCTATATTTTAATCAGATAATATCTAACATTCTTACAATTCTAAATACTGGTGAAGATGTGGAGCAAAAGGAACTCTAATTCATTGCTGGTGGGAGTGCAAAATGGTAGGGCAACAGTGATAGTTTCTTACAAAGCTAAATATAGTTGTAACCATTTGGTTTAGCACTCACACTCCTACATATTTGCACAAATGAGAAGCAAACTTATTTCCACACAAAAGCCTGCACATGACTGTTAATAGAAGCATTACTGATTATTTTGAAAACTGAAAGCAGCCAAGATGTCCCTTAATAGGTGAGTAAATAAACAAATTCTGGTACCTTCAGATAACAGGATATCATTCAGCAATTGAGATAAATGAAGTATTAAATGATCAAAAGACATGGAGGAACTTTGAATGTACATCGCTTTAAGTCAAGAAGCCAATCTAAAAAGGCTACACACGCTCTTTGACCTCAACTATATGGCATTCTGAAGTTAGAACTACAGATAGGATAAATTATCAGTGATTGTCAGAGGTTCACAGGAGGGGAGGCAGGAGGAAGAGGTGGAGCATAAGATATTGTTGTGAGGGGCTAGGGCAAAACTATTTTGTATGATACCATAATGGCAGATGCTCGGCATTAAGCATTTGTCAACATTCACAGAAATGTGCAACACACAAAAAATGAACCTTAATTAAACTGTGTGTGTGTGTGTTGTCGTTCAGTCATGTCTGACTCTTTGTGATCCCATGGGCTGAGGCACACCAAGCTCCTCTGTCCATAGAATTCTCCAGGTAAGAATACTGGAGTGGGTAGCCATTCTTCTGCTCCAGGGGATCTTCCTGACTCAGGAACCAAATCCATATCTCTTGCATTACAGGCCCATTCTTATTTTAAACTATGTGATTCATACTTTATAAGATTAAACAGAAAGTTCTTTAGGGCAAAACTTTCTTTTGTACCCTTCAGGTTATAGTAGCTATCTAACACACATTAGGTGAACTCAATGCCCCATATGGAGCTAATGGTAAGGAATCTGCCTGCCAGTGCAGGAGACTTAATAGATACGGGTTTGATTCTTAGGTTGCGAAGATATCCTGGGGAAGGAAATGGCAACCCACTCCAGTATTCTTGCCTGGAGAATTCCGTGGACAGAGGAGCCTAGCAAGATACAGTCTGTGAGGTTGCAAAGAGTTGGACACAACTTGGCGACTAAACAGCAACATACTTTCACACTTATTTTTTTATTAGTAAACGAATTCTCTTCATTTGAAGGATATTTTTAAAGGATAAATGTGTTTTGGACTTTGGTGGCTACCAGCATCACATGGTTTAGACACATTTGTAATATCTTTGCAGCCAATTGCTTACAATTGAAAGATAAGAGAGATGGCCTGAAAGCTAAATCTGTTCCAATTAGCCTATGCTTATATCTTGACTTTTTGAATCAAAGAATATCTTGGTAAACAATGATGGAAATCTTACAGATCCTTATCATTAAATGATGATAATTTTAAAATTAAGCTATGCAATAGTATTAAATATTACAATCTATATTAAACTTGTATATTTAACAATTACATGTTTTAACCCTTCTTTAACACAAATAAAAATAAAAAAGTAAAATGACAAAATACATAAAGCAAAATGACATGCAAGTTAAAAATAAGCCTCTGGTTAACCCTGCTCTATTTTGATTTTCTATCATAAAAAATTGCCATTTCTCAAAAACCACTCGTTTATTTTATTTTGGGTAGGGCTGGATATTAATGTCGTCTTTTGTAATTAATAACGGGCAGTTCTCTTTAGTTTTTTTTTTTTTTAACACATCAGCCACTTTCACTCTGTTAATATGTATCCAGTGTCCAGCCTGTGAGCTAGTTACCAAATATCACCCTGTTTTAAATGTATGCACAGACTAATAAAGAAATTGGACAAGTAAATTTTAATTCTGGCACAATGAAATAAATGCTAAATAGGATGCAGTGCAGAGTTTCAAAGGCTATTTGAAGGGATATTCAGTCTTGCAAAAGTTAGGAAAGGTCTTTCAAAGTAAGTGCAATCAAATTAAAGACAAGAGACAAATGAGAACTAGTCAGGTTTTGAACTAACTGAGTTGGAGGTATTGATGAGGGTATAAGGTGGAGCAAAGGAGAATATCCTCCATTGAAAAGAGTAAGTGCAGAGACATGGGGAAAAAAAAAAAAAAAAGAAACCTTGGCCTTTTCTTGATTTGAAGTATAGTTGGTGTACAATATTCTATGTTGTGTGTGTGTGTGTGTGTGTGTGTGTGAAGTTGTTCAGTCGTGTCCTATTCTTTGCGACCCCATGGACTGTAGCCTACCAGGTTCCTCCATCCATGGGATTTTCCAGGCAAGAATACTGGAGTGGGTTGCCATTTCCTTCTCCAGGAGATCTTCCCGACCCAGGGACTGAACCCGGGTCTCCTCAATTGTAGGCAGATGCTTTACTGTCTGAGCCACATATCCCAGATTAAATGTTTCATAGTTCACTTACCTGAGATTTCTAATTCTGCCCAGTGAGATTTTTTCCCATTGGCTACCTCCTCTGCTGACAGGATGGTATAAATTCTGCGAGGATCTGGAGGATCATATTTCTCCTTTGGTATCCCTATTGTACAATACAGTGAGTCGCAATCTTTAAGGGTTATGCTTCAATTTGCAATTATTATAGTTCAGTCAGTTCAGTCTCTCAGTTATGCCGTACTCTTTGTGACCCCATGGACTGCAGCACACCAGGCCTCCCTGTCCATCACCAACTCCTGGAGCTTGATCAAACTCATGTCCATTGAGTTGGTGGTTCCATCCAAACATCTCATCCTCTGCTGTCCCCTTCTCCTACCACCTTCAATCTTTCCCAGTATCAGGGTCTTTTCCAGTGAGTCAGTTCTTTTTATCAGGTGACCAAAGTATTGGAGTTTTAGCTTCGGCATCAGTCCTTCCAATGAATATTTAGGACTGATTTCCTTTAGGATGGACTGGTTTGATCTCCTTGCAGTCCAAGGGATTCTTAAGAGTCTTCTCNATCCTCTGCTGTCCCCTTCTCCTACCACCTTCAATCTTTCCCAGTATCAGGGTCTTTTCCAGTGAGTCAGTTCTTTTTATCAGGTGACCAAAGTATTGGAGTTTTAGCTTTGGCATCAGTCCTTCCAATGAATATTTAGGACTGATTTCCTTTAGGATGGACTGGTTTGATCTCCTTGCAGTCCAAGGGATTCTAAAGAGTCTTCTCCAACACTGCAATTCAAAAACATCAATTCTTACTGCAGTTCAAAAGCATCAATTCTTTGGCGCTCAGATTTCTTTATAGACCAACTCTCACATCCAAACATGACTAGTGGAAAAACCATAGCTTTGACTAAATGGACCTATGTTGACAAAGTAATGTCTCAGAGGATGAGATGGCTGGATGGCATCACTGACTTGATGGACGTGAGTGTGAGTGAACTCCGCGAATTGGTGATGAACAGGGAGGCCTGGCATGCTGCAATTCATGGGGTCGCAAAGAGTCGGACACGACTGAGCAACTGAACTGACTGACTAGCTGAACTGACTAGGTTGGTCCTAGCTTTTCTTCCAAGGAGAAAGCATCTTTTAATTTCATGGCTACAGTCACTATCTGCAGTGATTTT
Organism: Raphicerus campestris; assembly: GCA_006410735.1. Taxonomy (NCBI): domain Eukaryota; kingdom Metazoa; phylum Chordata; class Mammalia; order Artiodactyla; family Bovidae; genus Raphicerus; species Raphicerus campestris. Next base: position 223,042 of record SJYW01048438.1, on the reverse strand, counting down.
GGAGCCCAGAAAAATAGTCTGTCACTCTTTCCATTGTTTCCCCGTTCATACGATGTGAAGTGATGGGTCCAGATGCCATGATCTTAGTTTTCTGAATGTTGAATTTTAAGCCAACATTTTCACTCTTGTCTTTCATCTTCATCAAGAGGCTCTTCAGTTCTTCTTCACTTTCTGCCGAAAGAGTGGTGTTATCTGCATATCTGAGGTTATTGATATTTCTCCCCACAATCTTGATTTAGGCTTCATCCAGCCCAGCATTTCACATAATGTACTCTACATATAAATTAAATAAGCAGGGTGATAATATACAGTCTCAACTTACTCCTTTCCCAATTCGGAACTAGTCCATTGTTCCATGTCCAGTTCTAACTGTTGCTTCTTGACCTGCATACAGATTTTCAGGAAGCAGGTAAGGTGATCTGGTATTACCATCTCTTGAAGAACTTGCCACAGGTTGTTGTGATCCACAAAGGCTTTGGAGTAGTCAAAACAGTATGTATGTATATATATATATATATATACACACATATATATATATACTCTATATGATATGTTATAAAATATTAGCAATATTCCTGGTGTTGTGCAGTATATCCTTGAAGCTTATTTTATAGCTGATAGTTTGCACCACTTAATCCTCTATGCCTATCTTTCCTCTCCCTAGTTCCCTCTCCCCACTGGTAACAAATAGTTTGTTCTCTACATCTGTTTGACTGCTTTTTCTGTTGTTGTTATATTCATTGGTTTGTTGTATTTTATAGATCCCACATACAAGTGCTGTCATACAGGATTTGCCTTTCTGTCTGACTTATTTTATTTAGCATAGTGCCCTCCAAGTCCATGTTTCTCATTTTCTTATCTAAATTTCAGCGCTGTCAATGAGTAACTTTACCTGGAAATTCCACACTATATCACTGAGCATGTGATTGGGGGCAGAGATAAGTGAGATTTTAAAAACAGTAATCCAAAGGTGAGTTCTATTACATTATTCCTTTAGCTGTCACCTGTTTTTGATTTTCAGGGTTGCTCAAGAGTTAAAGGCAAAGAATTTTAAACAAAATGTGTTTTCCAAGTGAGCTGTTAAGACACAAAAAAGTACTATAAATCCCTCTTTGAAAAGTCTCCCTAAGCTAATCTAGGTCTCCTGATGCAGGGTCATTTTCTTCTCTCTTCTTACTCCTCTAGGGAGTTTAATCTTTCAAAAGTCAACCTCATCCTTTGATTGAGTAAGTGACATTCTCTTACAAATTCTCTTATATTTTGCTCCATCTTGCTGACGTTTTTCTTCCTCATCTTTACCTTTATTTCCTTTTCCTCCTTCTCCTTAACCCAGTGATGGCTACTGGCAAATTTAGAAATTTGCTGAAGAGCCGAGAATGATAAATAACATGAGAACCTCTAATATCTGTGTGAATAAACATGACTGTGTGGCTCACTGCAGGTATGAGTCCATATTTGTTTTACTCGATTGCATCACAAAATCCAGAAAGCCTAGACTCACAAGTTAATCTCCGCCTCCTTCTCTGGTATTCAGAATAAAAACTCACCAGAAACATTCCAAATGCACAGTAGTTCTCATCTTTTTTTGCAGCTTGAAACTTGAGTAGGGATCGAAGAAAACTGAGTTGGATCACCCAGTTTCTTTCACAGGATCATCTGGACAGGTTTTATCTCTATTATTATTGCTGATATTGATATTTAGATTTTAGATATAGAAAATACAGAATTACTTATCATAAAACTATATTAAAAAGGAAGTATAGAGAATAAATTTTTTATCAATATTTTACTTAGTGTAAAGCAAATAATCACTTTGTGATAAAAGATCACTTATCATTAAAAATAATATATTTATATATAATGTTTTGCTGTTTACATTAAAGAGTTTTAACATAAAACTTAGTATCATAATTGTCTTGTAAATTCTGCATGTTAAACATGTTCTCTATTTTACTGAAGTGAGAACAAAGCAAGAAGAGTAGAAAAGTTAAAGTGGAGACTGCATTCTAGTCAGATGTTTACTTCTGTGAAATATGTCAGAAACAATCTATTACTAACAGAGAACTTGCAAATATCACTGTTACTTTTAAGTGAGAGACATTTGACCTTCAAGAGCAGAAATCCAAGTCCTTGGTAAGTAGTGGACAAGGTAAACCATTGGCAGGACAGTGGCTGTTTCATCTAGAAATTGTTAGTGGATACTAGAAAGTCTGAGGAGGAGATTTGATCTAACAATAAAACAATTGAATTTAATAAAAAGATTTTTTAGCATCCATTTTGTGACACAGTGCTATGGTTCTGGATAGAAAAATGTCCAAAAGGATATTCTCTCCTTTCAGCCACTTTGCTCAAATCCAAATTAGGTTGTAGAAGGTGAGGCTGAAGCAAGCCCTTTGCATCTATACTCATCCTGATGTTCAGACTTAACACTGTGCCTGATAATAGCATACTCACAGAGAGTATACTCGCTGAATTAAAGGCAGACTGGGGAGCAGAGGAGGGGAAGTGGAGAAAGAGAGAAAGAGGAAGGGAAGAGGAAATACAAAGAGAAGAAGAAACATATTTCTTTCCTCAACTGAATTCATGAATCACAATTCTAATAATTTTTGGTCAGTGTTTCTAGACAATAGCACCCTACACACTCAGGGAATGAAGTTGCCAATTTCAAACTGAACTATGTCTTTTGAGAAAGAAGAAAGCAGCTGGAGGTGAATCCGTACATTACAAGATGAGATAACTTACCAAAAGAAGCTAAACAAAGCACGGGATTTTATTATATGCCACCTAGTTTAACCCTGAGATTAAAATTGACCATGAAGGGTCAGTCAGAAGTCAGCCAACTGTTTTTGATAATAAATCAGCTACTCCCACTTGACTATAAGTCAATTCTTACAAACCTGGCAGAACACCAAGCAAGTTGTTCATATGAATAAACAAATCAATAGGCAGGACATGGTATGCCTTTTGTACACATTTTTTCCCCCTAGTGATTATATGAGCAATAAATTTCTATATAAACCATTAAAAATTAAAAACAACTGGCAGTATAAGATGAGAACACTTCAGATATCTTCAATTTATAAATCAATGNTATCATTAAAAATAATATATTTATATATAATGTTTTGCTGTTTACATTAAAGAGTTTTAACATAAAACTTAGTATCATAATTGTCTTGTAAATTCTGCATGTTAAACATGTTCTCTATTTTACTGAAGTGAGAACAAAGCAAGAAGAGTAGAAAAGTTAAAGTGGAGACTGCATTCTAGTCAGATGTTTACTTCTGTGAAATATGTCAGAAACAATCTATTACTAACAGAGAACTTGCAAATATCACTGTTACTTTTAAGTGAGAGACATTTGACCTTCAAGAGCAGAAATCCAAGTCCTTGGTAAGTAGTGGACAAGGTAAACCATTGGCAGGACAGTGGCTGTTTCATCTAGAAATTGTTAGTGGATACTAGAAAGTCTGAGGAGGAGATTTGATCTAACAATAAAACAATTGAATTTAATAAAAAGATTTTTTAGCATCCATTTTGTGACACAGTGCTATGGTTCTGGATAGAAAAATGTCCAAAAGGATATTCTCTCCTTTCAGCCACTTTGCTCAAATCCAAATTAGGTTGTAGAAGGTGAGGCTGAAGCAAGCCCTTTGCATCTATACTCATCCTGATGTTCAGACTTAACACTGTGCCTGATAATAGCATACTCACAGAGAGTATACTCGCTGAATTAAAGGCAGACTGGGGAGCAGAGGAGGGGAAGTGGAGAAAGAGAGAAAGAGGAAGAGAAGAGGAAATACAAAGAGAAGAAGAAACATATTTCTTTCCTCAACTGAATTCATGAATCACAATTCTAATAATTTTTGGTCAATGTTTCTAGACAATAGCACCCTACACACTCAGGGAATGAAGTTGCCAATTTCAAACTGAACTATGTCTTTTGAGAAAGAAGAAAGCAGCTGGAGGTGAATCCGTACATTACAAGATGAGATAACTTACCCAAAGAAGCTAAACAAAGCACGGGATTTTATTATATGCCACCTAGTTTAACCCTGAGATTAAAATTGACCATGAAGGGTCAGTCAAAAGTCAGCCAACTGTTTTTGATAATAAATCAGCTACTCCCACTTGACTATAAGTCAATTCTTACAAACCTGGCAGAACACCAAGCAACTTGTTCATATGAATAAACAAATCAATAGGCAGGACATGGTATGCCTTTTGTACACATTTTTTCCCCCTAGTGATTATATGAGCAATAAATTTCTATATAAACCATTAAAAATTAAAAACAACTGGCAGTATAAGATGAGAACACTTCAGATATCTTCAATTTATAAATCAATGATAAATTACCTGCTATATATCATTTAGGGAAAAAAAAAACACTTGTGATGGACAAAATGATTAAAATAACCAATAAACTTATGGAACATCGAAACATGAAAAGTTATAAAATATCTTTGATATACAGATTTTTAGGGGTTTCCCTGGTGGCTCAGATGGTAAAGAATCTGCCTGCAATGTAGGAGACCCCAGCTCAATCCCTGGAAGATTCCTCTGGAGAAGGGAATGGTTACTACTTTAGTATTCTTGACTGGGAAATCCCATAGAGAGAGGAGTTTGGCAGGCTACAGGCATCCCTGATGGCTCAGCAGGTAAAGAATCATCCTGCAATGCAGGGGACACAGGATACCTGAGTTCGATCATGTGTATGAGTGTATAACTTATCCTACAGGATTTTTTTTTTTTAACAGTGGATAAAAGGGAGATCCTATTTTGTGTAAAACAGTTCGCTAGTGGGAAGCTGCTGTATAGCAGAGGGAGCTTAGCTCAGTGCTCTGTGATGACTTAGAGGGGTGAGATGGGGGGCAGGAGGGAGGTTCAAAAAGAAAGGAATGTATGCGCACATTCAGCTGATTCACTTTGTTGTACTGCAGAAACTATGGGCTTTCCTGGTGGCTCAGTGGGAAGGAATCTGCCTGCCAGTGCAAGAGATGTGGGTTTGATCCCTGGGTCAGAAAGATTGGGAAGATCCCAAAGAGCCCCTGGAGAAGGAAATGGCAACCTACTCCAATATTCTTTCCTGGGAAATCTCATGGATAGAGGGGTGTGGAGGGCTACAGCCCATGGAGTTGCAAAGAGTTGGACATGGTTTAGCTACTAAACAGTAACAACAATCCTGAGGCAGTCTTGTACTGGCATGATGAGCCTCATTTTACTCAGTACTACCTCAAGTCTTAAAAGAAAAATAAAGGAGATCCTGTGAGGGTAATATCAAAGAAGGATAACATTTGTTGAGATGCTATATCACAGACTTAGAATGGAGTAAGTTTGTAGAGGAAAAAGGTAATGAGAGAAGTTGAAAGCCAATAAAGGAAAGTTTGTCTAATGAAATGAGGTATCATGGGATCAGGCACTGTCAATGATAACCATGTTGTTTAATCTTATAATTTTCAGACAAGTCACTCAATGAGAGTGTCAACTTTACTGGTGAAGTGAGAGAGAAAAGTATAAGTAATGCTAGGGGGGTCATACGAAAATCTCCTGTACCTTCAAGAATCCATGTCTTAGACATATCCATTACAGTGTCATTATTTTCATCTTTTTAATACACTCACCAAGCATTTTATTTTATTTTTTTTTCATTGAATGAAACATATTCAGGGTAAAAGAAAGCTTTGACTTTGACATCTGGCAATAGCTATCAAATGTGGCCATCAAAATTTATTGTTATTTAATGTATACAGAATTAATTAAAAAGGATTCTTTGCCAAAATATTGCTGCATTTTCTCAATCTCTTAGTCTTTTTATATGTTTTATCAGTTTTGACAGAGAAATCAAGGCTCTAGTGAATGTATTACACATTTTTTACATAGTTTTAAAACATGTAACATTTTTGTGCTTTGTACTACTTATTCTTTTATATGTTAGACTTAAGTCACTTCAGTCCTGTCTGACTCTGTCCGACCCCATAGACGGCAGCCCACCAGGCTCCCCCGTCCCTGAGATTCTCCAGGCAATAGCACTGGAGTGGGTTGCCATTTCCTTCTCCAATGCATGAAAGTGAAAAGTGAAAGTGAAGTCGTTCAGTCGTGCCAGACTCTTCACGACCCCATGGACTGCAGCCCACCAGGCTCCTCCATCCATGGGATTTTCCAGGCAAGAGTACTGGAGTGGGGTGCCATTGCTTTCTCTAGTAATAGGATTAGAAACTCTTAAAGCACCAAGGCTATGTTACACATTTCTTTAATATTATTACCCTATGTGCTTAACATATAAGAAATGCTAGACACCCAAGAGAAATTTGATGTACAGGACTACTATTAATATTAAAACAACTTAAAGTGCATGTGAAGTGGAAAACATACCTTTTTTTCTTTCAGTGTACCACTCCATGATGAGTTCTTCCAAACCTGCCTATAAAGATTACTTTGGCAGAATCGGTGGAATACCACTGTATAAAAAATTTATCAAGTTTTGGCATGATGTGGAGAAATTTGAGGCAAAATCAGATGATGTTGTCGTTGTCACCTATCCCAAATCTGGTAAGTCTCTTTGTTATGTCAAAGTTGTTCCCTTTTCACCTAGAAAAGAAAAATCTACCTTTTCTGTTAAATATTAAGCCATTTCTCCCACATTCTCTGTATTAAATAAGGAGAGATTATAAAAGTTCTGGTATATACACAGAAAATAGTGGCATATTATAGCTCTATTCTCTGCGTATAAGTTAAATAAGCAGGGTGACAATATACAGCCTTGATGTACTCCTTTTCTTATTTGGAACCAGTTTGCTGTTCCATGTCCAGTTCTAACTGTTCCTTCTTAACCTGCATACAGGTTTCTCAAGAGGCAGGTCAGGTGGTCTGGTATTCCCATCTCTTGAAGAATTTCCCACAGTTTATTGTGATCCACACAGTCAAAGGCTTTGGCATAGTCAATAAACCAGAAATAGATGTTTTTCTGGAGCTCTCTTGCTTTTTCTACGATCCAGCGGATGTTGGCAATTTGATCTCTGGTTCCTCTGCCTTTTCTAAAACCATCTTGAACATCTGGAAGTTCACGGTTCACATATTGGTGAAGCTTGGCTTGGAGAATTTTGAGCATTACTTTACTAGTATGTGAGATGAGTGCAATTGTATGGTAGTCTGAGCCTTCTTTGGCATTGCCTTTCTTTGGGATTGGAATGAAAACTGACTTTTCCAGTCCTGTGGCCACTGCTAACTTCCAAATTTGCTGGCATATTGAGTGCAGCACTTTCACAGCATTATCTTTCAGGATTTGAAATAGCTCAACTGGAATTCCATCACTTCCACTAGCTTTGCTTGTAGTGATGCTTTCTAAGGCTCACTTGACTTCACATTCCAGGATGTCTGGCTCTAGGTGAGTGATCACACCATTGTGATTATCTGGGTCATAAATCTCTTTTTTTGTACAGTTCTTCTGGGTGTCTTCTTGCCACCTCTTCTTGATATCGTCTGCTTCTGTGAGGGCCATACCATTTCTGTCCTTTATCAAGCCCATCTTTGCATGAAATGTTCCCTTGATATCTCATTTTCTTGAAGAGATCTCTAGTCTTTTCCATTCTGTTCTTTTCCTCTATTTCTTTGCATTGATCGTTGAGGAAGGCTTTCTTATCTCTCTTTGCTCTTCTTTGGAACTCTACATTCAGATGCTTATATGTTTCCTTTTCTCCTTTGCTTTTCACTTTTCTTCTTTTCACAGCTATTTGTAAGGCCTCCTCAGACAGCTATTTTGCTTTTTTGCATTTCTTTTCCATGGGGATGATCTTGATTCCTGTCTCCTGTACAATGTCACGAACCTCATGAGAAATGCTGGGCTGGAAGAAACACATGCTGGAATCAAGAGTGCTGAGAGAAAAATCAGTAACCTCAGATATGCAGATGACACCACCCTTATGACAGAAAGTGAAGAGGAACTAAAAAGCCTCTTGATGAAAGTGAATGAGGAGAGTGAAAAAATTGCCTTAAAGCTCAACTTTCAGAGAACTAAGATCATGGCATCTGGTCCCATCACTTCATGGGAAATAGATGAGGAAACAGTGGAAACAGTGTCAGATTTTATTTTATTTTTTTGGTCTCCAAAATCACTGTAGATGGTGACTACAGCCATGAAATTAAAAGACGCTTACTCCTTGGAAGGAAAGTTATGACCAAACTAGATAGCATATTAAAAAGCAGAGATATTACTTCGCCAACAAAGATCCGTCTAGTCAAGGCTATGGTTTTTCCAGTAGTCATGTATGGATATAAGAGTTGGACTGTGAAGAAAGCTGAGCACTGAAGAATTGATGTTTTTGAACTGTGGTGTTGGAGAAGACTCTTGAGAGCCCCTTGGACTGCAAGGAGGTCCAACCAGTCCATCCTAAAGGAGATCAGACCTGGATATTCATTGGAAAGACTGATGCTAAAGCTGAAACTCCAATACTTTGGCCACCTCATGTGAAGAGTTGACTCATTGGAAAAGACCCTGATTTTGGGATGCATTGGGGGCAGGAGAAGGGGACGACAAAGGATGCGGTGGCTGGATGGCATCACTGACTAGATGGACGTGAGTCTGAGTGAACTCTGGGAGTTGGTTATGGACAGGGAGGCCTGCCGTGCTGCAATTCATAGGGTTGCAAAGGGTCTGACACGACTGAGTGACTGGACTGAGCTGAACTGATAGCTCTATTGTAAAACCACTATCTGTACATATAATTTGAGCAGCACAGTGATAAATGGGTATTGTTGGCCATATAAGAAAATCACATAATATAGATGGGTGACTATAGAACCATCAGTGAAATTTAAAATTACCCTTCTGTCTTTATGTCATTGTTGTCATTGCTGTATAGACAAAGTATAAGTATTTTTTGTGAATTTTTAAAAAAATTAGCACTTTTTAGCTAATCAGTTCCTCTTTCTAAAGTCCATCTCTGAAGCTCTATTCTATATTTTCCTAAAATTAACTTGTTAGTCATAGTCTTACAATCTTAGAACTTTAGAAATTAGAAAGTCCAATCTAGACTTCTTCTCTATCTGGTTGTTCCAATTAGTACTTAAATATGTCAAACATTTAATATACTTTAGGCTATTCTGACTCTAAATGTTCTTCCATTCTCTATCCTGTCTGGATCAATGTCAGCACAAAACCAGTCACCTGTTAAGGACATATGAGAGCTATTTCAGAATCAGTTTCTCTTAACTTCTTCATCTTCCATATTCAATCAGTCAATCAATGTTTTGCCCTTTTAGTCTCATAGATATGCCTTAGAGTCAGTTTCTAGTTTTCTTATCACCTTCTTATGACCCCTCATTCCATTATTGTATTTACTTTGCCACTAGAGGAATTCTTCCAAAACCTGATCCTTATAACCTTGCTATCTTGCTTGATATATGGCAATGATCTTTAAAATCTTTTAGAAATGACTTGAACTCTAGTATGAATTACAAGGCTTTGTAGGCTTGGTGTCTCCTTGACACTGTATTCTCTTCTCCATTCATCCCTTCAAGTAGCCTCTGATTTAGGTTTTATAATCTACATCCATGGAGATGGAAATGGCAACACACTCCAGTATTCTTGCCTGGAGAATCCCTTGGACAGAGGAGCCTAGCAGGCTACAGTTCATGGGGTCGCAGAAGAGTCATAACAGAAGTAATTACATCCAATTCATTTCCTCACCACTTTACTATTTGTAAATGTCTGGTGATGATTTTAAAAATAGGAAAGCGAGTTCTTCTGTCTGATAGAACTCTCTCCTATCTTATACAACTAGTGAATTTCTGCCAATAATTTGTTAAGGCCAAACTCAATTACCATGTTCTCTTAAAGTCATTTCTTTCTTGTGGAAACATCATGGCAACAGCAGAAGCACATAAAGTCCTCCTTTGCTGCTGCTGCTGCTGCAGCTAAGTCGCTTCAATCATGTCTGGCTCTGTGTGACCCTAGAGATGACAGCCCATGAGGCTCCCCTGTCCCTGGGATTCTCCAGGCAAGAACAGTTCTTTAAATCCCTGTGCCCATCTGTATTACAGCATCTTAAGAAAAATGAAGTGTAATTATTGAGCACTGTTTCTGACTCTTCTGAGGGCCCTTGAATATCACAGGACAAGGACCAGACTTATTCTTTTCTATATTCTCTGTACTAGGACTCAACCTGAGGCATAAAAGCTATTGAGAAACCCTGTGGTTGAAAGCATGCTTACTTTTTAGATGTGAAAATTTAGATCCAAATAATTTATCAGCTTGTACAATATCACAATTCATTTTTTACAAAGTCAAATTTCTATCATAGGTGTATTTTATTACAACTATGTTTATCCTTATTTTTGGTGCTATGTTTGGATCCTATAAGAGTAAATATTAGGGGAAATAGTTTTTTGTGTCCTGTGGTGATTCTGACAACTTTCAAATACTATTTCATTGGTAGCTTCTTACTTTATCCAACTATAAATACATTGATCCCTGCATTATCAATATGCATTGTCAGTGGGAGACTCAAGTGTGTTTAATTTTTTCAGGTACAACGTGGATTAGTGAAATTATATGCATGATTTATGCTAACGGTGATGTGGGAAAGTGCAAGCAAGAAGCCATTTTTAATAGAGTTCCTTACCTGGAATGTAGCACTGATCACTTTATGAATGGTAAATAAGTTAATTTTAAAAGCTTTACACATATATTTTAATGTGTGGGTGTAAATGGTACAAGAAAGACTGTATGCAAAATAGTATTTTTTGGTGATAGTATTAAATGGCAATTAGTATTATGTTGTCTTGACAGAGTTTATAGTATAGCATATTCCTGGAATAGAGTGAGTGAGGATAGCTCTGACATGCTTTCATCAGAGCCTAGTAATATATGAGAATTATATCTCTCCTTGGGATATATGTAGTGACACTTTAAACACTAGGGACATATCCATAAATTTTCAAGGATATGCAAAAAGATGTTCATCACAAATTCTTTTATTATTGTAAAAAATTAGATACAATATAAATGTTAATCAGTGGAAGGTAAAAATGACATGAAGTCATTAAACATATGATATCATATGTCTGTTTTCACTGAAGTGTTGGTATAAAATGTTAAGAAAAATGCAGTTATACAATATTTAAAAATTTCATCTGTGTGTCTGGTATTTATATGGCTATGAGTCTGGGCGTATAGATATACTTGTATAGAAGGATGCTTACCAAAATATTAATAATGATTTTTCCAAAGTGGTGAAAATTTATTTACTCTATTTTTTCTGTACAATTTTATCTATATAAACTTCTGTCATAGTAAATACATATCATTATCATGAACATAATACAGAATGCATAGATGTTTCTATTTTAAAAATCTGTAAAAATCCATACAAATATTTATAATTTTTGAAGTTGTCCAACTTTTTTTTTTTAATTAGGAGTAAAACAATTAAAAGAGATAGCATCTCCTAGAATAGTGAAGACTCACCTGCCTGTTGAGCTTCTTCCAGTCTCATTTTGGGAAAAGAACTGTAAGGTAACAGAGTCAAGTGTTCTTAGAACTTCACCCAACTCAAAGAATGTTACAATGATAAAGTTAGGTAATATACTGCATCTTATATACACTTGTTTATTTATTTCTTCACTGAATCTATAGACATTTTAAAAATGTGGATCATAGTATAGTTAGAAAGTCTAGACTTCAATTCTAACTCCAGAGCTGATTCTCAGAAAAACAGATAAACTCTCTAAGCTTTCAGAAAGCTGAAGTTTCCTCATCTGTAAAAGAGGGATAATAATTGCATTTCACATAGAGTTGTTATAAGGATTAGCTAAAATAATGCTTGTGAAGTGCTTAACATAGTACCTAGCATGTTATAAACAATTTACAATGGCTATTTTTATTTGTTATTATTAGTAATTGTAGTCAATGTACTCTTTTTGCAAACTATTGTGCTTGGCTTTGTGAGGCACGCAAATGAGCTAGGCAAGGATAAACCAGAAACAATGATAGAATAATTTTTATTGAGTGCCTATCATGAGCCAGCAATATAACAAATACACATGTAATCTCTGTCTTCATGGACATATGGTTCACAGGGGAAAGGGATAAATAACAGACACTACAGAAGGTGATATAAATCAAGTAAAGGAAGAATTCTGGCCTAGATATTGAGGGCAGAGAAGGAAACTTAAAGCAAGTAACATCTCATCTGATATGTGAAGGATGTATAAGAATTAGTCTATATAATCTCTGAGGCAACCCAAAGTGGGATGTGAAACCAGTTCAGTTTAGCTAGAAGGCTGAGTGCCTGAACTGGTTGGAGGAGTGATGGGAGATGAGCTGGGTTTGTTTGTAACAGATATGGAAGCCAACTTATGAAGTTTGGGCTCTACTTTGATGATAATGAGGAGTTAACAGCTATATTAAGCTGATGATTGAGATGATCAGTTTTGCTTTTTAGAAAGAATAATAACATGGAATCTTAAAGTACAGACCAAACATTGTCTTAGACCACTGATGTTGTTCCTCAAGACCTTACTAGCTTTATTAGGACACACTATGATCCATACTCAACATACGAGATATTAAAGTACTATATGTAGTCATTATTGACAAAAAAGGGATCTGTCAGAGTCATGAAGTATTTCTATTTTGCACTGTGATATAACATGGTATATATGACATTTTCTGGAGCTACATAGTGCAAACTTTTGAAGATTCCAATGTTTTTTGTTTATTTGCTTTTATCATAAGCAATCCTAGAAAGATCACATTACATCCTTTCGAAGTCATNTTCCCTTGATATCTCATTTTCTTGAAGAGATCTCTAGTCTTTTCCATTCTGTTCTTTTCCTCTATTTCTTTGCATTGATCGTTGAGGAAGGCTTTCTTATCTCTCTTTGCTCTTCTTTGGAACTCTACATTCAGATGCTTATATGTTTCCTTTTCTCCTTTGCTTTTCACTTTTCTTCTTTTCACAGCTATTTGTAAGGCCTCCTCAGACAGCTATTTTGCTTTTTTGCATTTCTTTTCCATGGGGATGATCTTGATTCCTGTCTCCTGTACAATGTCACGAACCTCATGAGAAATGCTGGGCTGGAAGAAACACATGCTGGAATCAAGAGTGCTGAGAGAAAAATCAGTAACCTCAGATATGCAGATGACACCACCCTTATGACAGAAAGTGAAGAGGAACTAAAAAGCCTCTTGATGAAAGTGAATGAGGAGAGTGAAAAAATTGCCTTAAAGCTCAACTTTCAGAGAACTAAGATCATGGCATCTGGTCCCATCACTTCATGGGAAATAGATGAGGAAACAGTGGAAACAGTGTCAGATTTTATTTTATTTTTTTGGTCTCCAAAATCACTGTAGATGGTGACTACAGCCATGAAATTAAAAGACGCTTACTCCTTGGAAGGAAAGTTATGACCAAACTAGATAGCATATTAAAAAGCAGAGATATTACTTCGCCAACAAAGATCCGTCTAGTCAAGGCTATGGTTTTTCCAGTAGTCATGTATGGATATAAGAGTTGGACTGTGAAGAAAGCTGAGCACTGAAGAATTGATGTTTTTGAACTGTGGTGTTGGAGAAGACTCTTGAGAGCCCCTTGGACTGCAAGGAGGTCCAACCAGTCCATCCTAAAGGAGATCAGACCTGGATATTCATTGGAAAGACTGATGCTAAAGCTGAAACTCCAATACTTTGGCCACCTCATGTGAAGAGTTGACTCATTGGAAAAGACCCTGATTTTGGGATGCATTGGGGGCAGGAGAAGGGGACGACAAAGGATGCGGTGGCTGGATGGCATCACTGACTAGATGGACGTGAGTCTGAGTGAACTCTGGGAGTTGGTTATGGACAGGGAGGCCTGCCGTGCTGCAATTCATAGGGTTGCAAAGGGTCTGACACGACTGAGTGACTGGACTGAGCTGAACTGATAGCTCTATTGTAAAACCACTATCTGTACATATAATTTGAGCAGCACAGTGATAAATGGGTATTGTTGGCCATATAAGAAAATCACATAATATAGATGGGTGACTATAGAACCATCAGTGAAATTTAAAATTACCCTTCTGTCTTTATGTCATTGTTGTCATTGCTGTATAGACAAAGTATAAGTATTTTTTGTGAATTTTTTAAAAAATTAGCACTTTTTAGCTAATCAGTTCCTCTTTCTAAAGTCCATCTCTGAAGCTCTATTCTATATTTTCCTAAAATTAACTTGTTAGTCATAGTCTTACAATCTTAGAACTTTAGAAATTAGAAAGTCCAATCTAGACTTCTTCTCTATCTGGTTGTTCCAATTAGTACTTAAATATGTCAAACATTTAATATACTTTAGGCTATTCTGACTCTAAATGTTCTTCCATTCTCTATCCTGTCTGGATCAATGTCAGCACAAAACCAGTCACCTGTTAAGGACATATGAGAGCTATTTCAGAATCAGTTTCTCTTAACTTCTTCATCTTCCATATTCAATCAGTCAATCAATGTTTTGCCCTTTTAGTCTCATAGATATGCCTTAGAGTCAGTTTCTAGTTTTCTTATCACCTTCTTATGACCCCTCATTCCATTATTGTATTTACTTTGCCACTAGAGGAATTCTTCCAAAACCTGATCCTTATAACCTTGCTATCTTGCTTGATATATGGCAATGATCTTTAAAATCTTTTAGAAATGACTTGAACTCTAGTATGAATTACAAGGCTTTGTAGGCTTGGTGTCTCCTTGACACTGTATTCTCTTCTCCATTCATCCCTTCAAGTAGCCTCTGATTTAGGTTTTATAATCTACATCCATGGAGATGGAAATGGCAACACACTCCAGTATTCTTGCCTGGAGAATCCCTTGGACAGAGGAGCCTAGCAGGCTACAGTTCATGGGGTCGCAGAAGAGTCATAACAGAAGTAATTACATCCAATTCATTTCCTCACCACTTTACTATTTGTAAATGTCTGGTGATGATTTTAAAAATAGGAAAGCGAGTTCTTCTGTCTGATAGAACTCTCTCCTATCTTATACAACTAGTGAATTTCTGCCAATAATTTGTTAAGGCCAAACTCAATTACCATGTTCTCTTAAAGTCATTTCTTTCTTGTGGAAACATCATGGCAACAGCAGAAGCACATAAAGTCCTCCTTTGCTGCTGCTGCTGCTGCAGCTAAGTCGCTTCAATCATGTCTGGCTCTGTGTGACCCTAGAGATGACAGCCCATGAGGCTCCCCTGTCCCTGGGATTCTCCAGGCAAGAACAGTTCTTTAAATCCCTGTGCCCATCTGTATTACAGCATCTTAAGAAAAATGAAGTGTAATTATTGAGCACTGTTTCTGACTCTTCTGAGGGCCCTTGAATATCACAGGACAAGGACCAGACTTATTCTTTTCTATATTCTCTGTACTAGGACTCAACCTGAGGCATAAAAGCTATTGAGAAACCCTGTGGTTGAAAGCATGCTTACTTTTTAGATGTGAAAATTTAGATCCAAATAATTTATCAGCTTGTACAATATCACAATTCATTTTTTACAAAGTCAAATTTCTATCATAGGTGTATTTTATTACAACTATGTTTATCCTTATTTTTGGTGCTATGTTTGGATCCTATAAGAGTAAATATTAGGGGAAATAGTTTTTTGTGTCCTGTGGTGATTCTGACAACTTTCAAATACTATTTCATTGGTAGCTTCTTACTTTATCCAACTATAAATACATTGATCCCTGCATTATCAATATGCATTGTCAGTGGGAGACTCAAGTGTGTTTAATTTTTTCAGGTACAACGTGGATTAGTGAAATTATATGCATGATTTATGCTAACGGTGATGTGGGAAAGTGCAAGCAAGAAGCCATTTTTAATAGAGTTCCTTACCTGGAATGTAGCACTGATCACTTTATGAATGGTAAATAAGTTAATTTTAAAAGCTTTACACATATATTTTAATGTGTGGGTGTAAATGGTACAAGAAAGACTGTATGCAAAATAGTATTTTTTGGTGATAGTATTAAATGGCAATTAGTATTATGTTGTCTTGACAGAGTTTATAGTATAGCATATTCCTGGAATAGAGTGAGTGAGGATAGCTCTGACATGCTTTCATCAGAGCCTAGTAATATATGAGAATTATATCTCTCCTTGGGATATATGTAGTGACACTTTAAACACTAGGGACATATCCATAAATTTTCAAGGATATGCAAAAAGATGTTCATCACAAATTCTTTTATTATTGTAAAAAATTAGATACAATATAAATGTTAATCAGTGGAAGGTAAAAATGACATGAAGTCATTAAACATATGATATCATATGTCTGTTTTCACTGAAGTGTTGGTATAAAATGTTAAGAAAAATGCAGTTATACAATATTTAAAAATTTCATCTGTGTGTCTGGTATTTATATGGCTATGAGTCTGGGCGTATAGATATACTTGTATAGAAGGATGCTTACCAAAATATTAATAATGATTTTTCCAAAGTGGTGAAAATTTATTTACTCTATTTTTTCTGTACAATTTTATCTATATAAACTTCTGTCATAGTAAATACATATCATTATCATGAACATAATACAGAATGCATAGATGTTTCTATTTTAAAAATCTGTAAAAATCCATACAAATATTTATAATTTTTGAAGTTGTCCAACTTTTTTTTTTTAATTAGGAGTAAAACAATTAAAAGAGATAGCATCTCCTAGAATAGTGAAGACTCACCTGCCTGTTGAGCTTCTTCCAGTCTCATTTTGGGAAAAGAACTGTAAGGTAACAGAGTCAAGTGTTCTTAGAACTTCACCCAACTCAAAGAATGTTACAATGATAAAGTTAGGTAATATACTGCATCTTATATACACTTGTTTATTTGTTTCTTCACTGAATCTATAGACATTTTAAAAATGTGGATCATAGTATAGTTAGAAAGTCTAGACTTCAATTCTAACTCCAGAGCTGATTCTCAGAAAAACAGATAAACTCTCTAAGCTTTCAGAAAGCTGAAGTTTCCTCATCTGTAAAAGAGGGATAATAATTGCATTTCACATAGAGTTGTTATAAGGATTAGCTAAAATAATGCTTGTGAAGTGCTTAACATAGTACCTAGCATGTTATAAACAATTTACAATGGCTATTTTTATTTGTTATTATTAGTAATTGTAGTCAATGTACTCTTTTTGCAAACTATTGTGCTTGGCCTTGTGAGGCACGCAAATGAGCTAGGCAAGGATAAACCAGAAACAATGATAGAATAATTATTTATTGAGTGCCTATCATGAGCCAGCAATATAACAAATACACATGTAATCTCTGTCTTCATGGACACATGGTTCACAGGGGAAAGGGATAAATAACAGACACTACAGAAGGTGATATAAATCAAGTAAAGGAAGAATTCTGGCCTAGATATTGAGGGCAGAGAAGGAAACTTAAAGCAAGTAACATCTCATCTGATATGTGAAGGATGTATAAGAATTAGTCTATATAATCTCTGAGGCAACCCAAAGTGGGATGTGAAACCAGTTCAGTTTAGCTAGAAGGCTGAGTGCCTGAACTGGTTGGAGGAGTGATGGGAGATGAGCTGGGTTTGTTTGTAACAGATATGGAAGCCAACTTATGAAGTTTGGGCTCTACTTTGATGATAATGAGGAGTTAACAGCTATATTAAGCTGATGATTGAGATGATCAGTTTTGCTTTTTAGAAAGAATAATAACATGGAATCTTAAAGTACAGACCAAACATTGTCTTAGACCACTGATGTTGTTCCTCAAGACCTTACTAGCTTTATTAGGACACACTATGATCCATACTCAACATACGAGATATTAAAGTACTATATGTAGTCATTATTGACAAAAAAGGGATCTGTCAGAGTCATGAAGTATTTCTATTTTGCACTGTGATATAACATGGTATATATGACATTTTCTGGAGCTACATAGTGCAAACTTTTGAAGATTCCAATGTTTTTTGTTTATTTGCTTTTATCATAAGCAATCCTAGAAAGATCACATTACATCCTTTCGAAGTCATACATAAGAAAGAGTTCTCTCTTTAATAAATACTATTTATATGTATTTTCTGGAAAATGTGTGACCACTATTTTTTCAAGATATTTGGCCAAGTTACTTTTTTTTCTTTGAAAAATGGAATGAAGTCTTGGTGTTATCCCTTTACTTGTACATGAAAAGAAACTGTACCTTTACAATAGCTACAGTCTTCAAAAGCCTGCTTATTATCTCAGGGATCATCAAAGAGTAGGAGACCATTGGATGAATCACAGCTTGAGTACTTCTGGGGTGATTCACTGGTGGACAAGACAGGTGGATTGAAACTATTGGTAAAAGTGTGTTTGGAGTTTTGAACTAAAAACTTTAAGTGGTTATAAAAAAGAGAGAGTGAAAAAAAAGGAACAAGCTAAAAGCTAAAAGAAGCAATTGAAGTCAGTAAGCCTGAGGCTTCGGAGTTGTTGCGGAAGAGAAATAAGAAAGAAAANGTGTGACCACTATTTTTTCAAGATATTTGGCCAAGTTACTTTTTTTTCTTTGAAAAATGGAATGAAGTCTTGGTGTTATCCCTTTACTTGTACATGAAAAGAAACTGTACCTTTACAATAGCTACAGTCTTCAAAAGCCTGCTTATTATCTCAGGGATCATCAAAGAGTAGGAGACCATTGGATGAATCACAGCTTGAGTACTTCTGGGGTGATTCACTGGTGGACAAGACAGGTGGATTGAAACTATTGGTAAAAGTGTGTTTGGAGTTTTGAACTAAAAACTTTAAGTGGTTATAAAAAAGAGAGAGTGAAAAAAAAGGAACAAGCTAAAAGCTAAAAGAAGCAATTGAAGTCAGTAAGCCTGAGGCTTCGGAGTTGTTGCGGAAGAGAAATAAGAAAGAAAAGATAAAGAAACAAAACTGTCTTGGAAGAAATCATGATGCTCAAGGACAAGTCTTCAGAACCTTTAAGGTACTGGACTAGTTTCAAGATTTGGCTACAAATGTTAACTGAAGCAAAATAGAGGTAATGACCAAAGATCCCAAGAACCTAGAGAATCTGATGGATCATGTATACAAATACTAAAATTACACAGCATGATGAAAAGCTTTGGAATGCAGAGTAATATTATGAGTCTGATGTTCAAATCTTAAGTTAAAGCAAGGGAGTGACCATAAGTTTAAAAATGGCTTCAGTTAGGAGAAGAAGGAATTATTACAGGTTTTTTTTTTCAAGTGTAGGATTTTTAAGACAGATTATATCCCAAGTGAACTGTGAGCAAACTAGAAACTTTGACTTGAGAGAGCTGAGGGAAAAGACCTATATTTTCCTCAAAGGCAGGAAGAGCATGCACAGTGAAAAGTTAGTGTATAGAATCAAATTTTCCAAAATGGAGAGAAGATAAACTGATGGAAGTTTAAGGGAGGAGGGATTGCTTTTACATTCCCTTTTCCCCCACCTTGAAGAATAGGGAACTAACAGGTACAAGCTACTATGTATAAAATAAATAAGCTACAATGATATATTGTACAACACAGGGAATATAGTCAATATTTTATAAAAGCTACAAATGGAGGTAACCTTTAAAAATTAATCACAATGTTATACACCTAAAACTTACATAATATTGTACATCAACTATAACTCAGTAAAAAAAGAATGCATTAGGAAAAAAGCTTCACGGATGACCTGGAGCAAAACTTCAATACAGATGGTATTTTGAGATGCAGAGAATATTCAAGGCAGAAGGAACAGTACAAACAAAAAAAGAAATAAAAATGATAAAGCAAATTTGTGGCGATATATATATATATATAGTGGCAAAGAGTTCCATTCAGCTCATAAGCAAAAAGGGCTAGGGAAAATTTTAAATAAATGTGGAAAAGTTTCATATGGCCAATGATAGCTTTGTTGAGAAAGAAAGTAGACTTTTTCTGTAGTATTTGGAGCTACTTTTTAGAATATTCAAACAGATTTCTTTAAAATTGTTTGAAAATGTAGAAACTTAAGACAGATTAGTGAGCCTTATCAGATCCACTAAAGAGTGAAAAATCAAGAGCTGCCATAGACCACGGCATGGCTCAGGTGCCTGAAGGAGGAAGTGGAAGACCATAGAGAGATAGAATTTACTTGTGCAGGTAAATTCTTACTCCAGGGGATTTTCCTGACCCAAGGATCCAACCCCTGACTCCTGCATTGGCAGGCAGATTCTTTACCACTGAGCCACCAGGGAAGCATGGAGTATCAGGGGTCTAAGCATCTCATAANACAGAATTTACTTGTGCAGGTATTTTCCTGCAGTGCAGAATTGTTATTTAGTCGCTAGGTCATGTATGACTCTTCTGTGACCCCATGGACTGCAGCCTGCCAGGCTCCTCTGTCCATGAGGTTTCTCAGGCAAGCAACCTGGAGTGGGTTGTCATTTCCTTACTCCAGGGGATTTTCCTGACCCAAGGATCCAACCCCTGACTCCTGCATTGGCAGGCAGATTCTTTACCACTGAGCCACCAGGGAAGCATGGAGTATCAGGGGTCTAAGCATCTCATAAAAATTACCTGTTCTTCAAGTCTGTGAGTAAGAAAATAGCAGGATCTTTTAAAAATTGTTATGCAGGATCATTGTGCAGTATAAAGGCCAGAGGGCTTTAATTTTGACTGAATGATTTATCAGATCACTTACTCTCATTGATTAATTCTCAACCATGTATTCTGACTCATATTTAGTTTAGTTTCTTTACTTATAATTTGGAGATAATAATCTGCCTCACCCAATTTATATCAGTGGAATTTGAAGCTCTCAAGTGAAACACGTGAAAATGGCATAAAAATGAAAAGTGAAAACTAACATTGAACAGCAATACAAAAGATGTTGTCATTTCAGTTTATTGAAGGAATTTCCTCTTTTATAATTTTAATATTTTATAAATTTTCTAAAGCAAATATGTTCTGTTTACAGTTAAAAACATAAACTTTTTCTTTTTAAATCTTGATGTGACTATATTTGAAAAATAGTAGGTGATTTAATAACTAATTTCATCTTCCTTAGATCATCTATCTTTCCCGGAATGCCAAGGATTTGGTTGTTTCTTATTATTTTTTCTTTTTAATGGTGACTGCTAATCCAGATCCTGGTTCTTTTCAAGATTTTGTGGAGAAATTCATGAATGGGGAAGGTATGAAGAGTTTCTTTGTTTTTCTGAATTCTTTCAAGGTAAATGATACAAGGCAAATGACATCTTTGGGGATAATTTTTGCTTTCTGTTCTGGTCTGTTATCCTTCCTGGTCCTTAATTAAAACACAGAAGTTCTAGAAGCCCTTGAACTTAGAATAAGCATAGTTTTTCCAGATGAGAATGGCAAAGTTCAGAATCTGGACACTAGAGTACAGTGCCTACAAGTAGGTATATATATGTATATGTGTGTGTCCAATTCTCTCTCATGTCTTGTTATTACAGAAGTACTTCACAGTGTGTTATTATAACTTCATTGAACAAGAAGGAAAGAGAGAACTTCTTTTGTATTTGTTTGTTCATTTGTATTTAAAAAAAATTTCAGATACTAAATGAGGCCAGAATTCACAAAGAAGTCTGAATATCTACAAAATTCTTACTCATTCTACCCACTGTACAGTCTGAATAATTCAACTAGATTTCTTAGAATAGTACAAGAGTTACTTGAGCAGAAATTCTGGGAAATTTTGTCTTTGTGTTTAACTCCAGACTAAAGCAACAGAGTATTCAGGTTTGAGAAAGAAAGTGTTCAGAAGAATCTAGTATTAACTAAAGAAGGCCATCCTGACTCCTTACTAATAAGTGTAAGGAAAAGGATAATAATGTCATTTATATCCCCCCAAATTAATATTGACTCAATAAAAGTGTAGTATATGTGCTTTATGTTTGTTGCTACCTTTGGAAAATTTTATGCTAAAGCACGAATAAATTACATGCCTCAAGATAATCAAAACGTGCATTGTAAAACGGATAAAGATAATGCTGTACTTCAGCAAAATAGATGAATAAGATCACTATAAAGTCATTTATGACTTTTCTGCAAAGAAACAAATGGGACAAAACAGAAGCAGACCTACCCACAGATACAGAGAAAAAATTAGCAGTTACCATAAAGCTGGATGGCATCACTGACTTGATGGACGTGAGTCTGCGTGAACTCCGGGAGTTGGTGATGGACAGGGAGGCCTGGCGTGCTGCGATTCATGGGGCTGCAAAGAGTCAGACACGACTGAGCGACTGAACTGAACTGAACTGACTGATAAGGGAGAAGGATGGAGGAGGGGCAGAATGATGAAGGGGATTAAGAGTCCAAACTGCTAGCTATAAAATAAATACGTCACAGGGAAGTAATGGACAATATAAGGAATATAGTCATGATTTTATACTAACTTTTGGTGTGTAATGTATTCAAATATTGAATCACTATGTTTACACTTTTGATGTTATTTTAGGTTAACTATAAATAAATAAATAATTGTCAGTAGGGTCAAAGAACAAAAGAAATATCCAATGACTTAATGCAAAGCAGAATACTTTGGCTCACACATCATCATATTACCATGTCAGCTTTTTACTGGGTGAAACACTTGGATACATGTGAGAAAAGATGAGAGAGAGAAAAGAAGAATCCATATTTGGTCATATCACATCACCTCAAAAATCTTCTAAATTTTTAAAGTGAGAATGAAGCTAAGGATCCCTAAGAAAGCACCCCTTACCCTTTAAACTGCAACAATGTAAAAAAGTATATAATTATAAATCATTCAGTTACCAAATCTTTTTAAATGGTAAATTTGAGATCTGGACTGCATTCTAATCATAAAAATGTTGATAGTTCTACTACTCAACTCCTTTTATTTACAGTGCACAAACACAGACACACACACACACACACACACACACCATTTTCAAAAATACTCTCGTAAGTTCTAAATCAAATGGAAAGTCTTCCATCACTTTTCCTCTGAGTTAAAAACTATGTCATAATAATGAAAGTTGAGATTATATTTCTGTATGTAGATTTTTCAATATATTTCCTGCAGAGAAATTTGCCTCAGATGGCAGCTGATCTCTAGTTTTCATTCCATGACCATTTATTTATATTTTTTTCTCTGAAGCTTCATTTTCAAGCTGAGTCTGAGTGTAGAGTTGATGCTATGTCCTCACATTGGTTTTTTTTTTTTACATTGTTTTTTTTAATATAAACTTATTTATTTTAATTGAAGGTTAATGATAATATTGTATTGGTTTTGCCATACATCAACATGAATCTGCAGCAGGTATACACGTGTTCCCCATCCTGAACCCCTCTCCCTCCTCCCTCCCTGTACCATCCCTCTGGGTCGTCTCAGTGCACCAGCCCCAAGCTCACACTGTTTTTATCTCTGATCTTAGTTCCTTATGGTTCCTGGTATGAACACACAAAATCTTGGTGGGAAAAGAGGAAGAATCCACAAGTGCTATTTCTTTTCTATGAAGACATGAAGGAGGTGAGAAACTCAAAAGATATGGCAACCTCATAATCATCAAAATGTTAGCATTTGACAATAATGTAGATACAAAATTTTGCCTTCGAATAAATAATGCAGCCAACTCCAAGAGTTACAATAGTCCAGATACTCTACTACAGATTGAAGCTAGTGAATAAAAACCTTCTGTAAATGAACACATTTAAACTCAAGTCTCAAAAATGTTACCAAAGATAAAAGTGGAAAGAGTTTGAGTTCTTACATCAAAGCAACAGCCACACACACACACACACACACACACACACAGATGCAGATGCACAAAGGGAATCACAATGAACAAGAAGAGTTAACTGGTTTCTAAATCCATAGATAATGGAATTATTAGTAAAGACCATAAAATAGCTACACTTCACAGGTTTAAAAAAATAAAAGAAGAAATTTAAAATCTTACAAAGAAACAAGAGGTTACTAAAACTGACAAAGCAGATTTGGGCAGAAAAAAGAGCAGCAAACCAGAATTTCTAAAATGACCTCTAAAAATTAAAATTTGAAAAGCAAAAAGATGCCTTAAATAACAGATAAGGCATGGCTATATAGTGAATTAGTAATGTGGTAGATGATGCTGAGGAAAGTCCACAAGATGTACCTCAGTGAGATAAATAGAATACTTAGAAAGAGTAATGGATATGTAGGATAGAGTAATAACATCTTACATGTATTAAGTCAAACTTCCAGAAGGAGTAAAGAGAATGCCAGAATAGCAAAATGCAAAAGTATGATGACATCACAATTTCTTACAAATCTAGTTTTTTTCTAGCTTCATTAAAAATCAGGGTAATTCAAAATAAAAATGTCTATGAGGTGGTATTTTACACACAGCAGAGTGACAACAATGAGATGTAGTCTGACTGGGCTATGCTTAGTTGCTCAGTCATATCTGACTCATTGCAGACTGTAGCCCACCAGGCTCCTCTGTCCATGGGAATTCTCCAGGCAAGAATATTGGAGTGGGTTGCCATACTTACTTTCGAGGGATCTTCCCAACACAACCCAGGGATTGAACCCAGGTCTCTCACATTGCAGGCAGATTCTTTACCAGCTGGGCTACAAGGGAAGCCCAGTCTAACTGTAGTCTGACAATAAATGCTAGTCAGGATGTGGCTTAGTGAGAAGTAACACACTTCTGATAAAAGTATGAGAATACACAAACGTTGTGGACAACATGTCACCTAAGGAGGGCAAACATGCTCACAAATTCCACTAGTAGATATATGTTTATGAGAAACACTGATGTGTATATTAGTTTATATGCACAGCAATCTCCATAACAGCATTCTGCACGACCATAAAAACAACCCCAATACACATATACTCGGGAATAAATGCATTGTATTTACTATTATCCTACAGTTAAATATTATATTGCAGTGAAAAGGAATATATTTCAAATGTGCTTATCAGTTGAGTAAAATCAAGCTATGTGTTGTCTAGGGATACATGCATGAGTTTCAAATCTACAGAGTAAAGGCACAGGATTGAGTAGGTCAATTTCAGGACAGCAAGTTTGTTTGCTGTTGTTATTTGTGAAAATTGGAATGGAGAGAAAAAAAAATGAAGTTGGTAACTTGCAAATGGAAGAACTTAGCCAATTAAGAGTGTTTTCTTACATGCACTAGGTAGTAGGTAAAGGTGCTGCATTCATATTTATTCTTTAAAGTATATATGTACACATATCAAATAATTTATAAATGAAAGACAAAACACTAGATCTTTTTATTAAGGGATAACAAATATCTTCTCTATTTTATTTTATTTATTTATTTATTTATTTTTTGGCTGTGCTGGGTCTTCATTGCTGCTCAAGCTTTTCTCTAGTTGTGGTGACCAAGGGCTGCACTACAGTGAGGTGGCCAGGCTTCTCATAGCAGTGGCTTCTCTTGTTGTTGAGGATGGGCTCTAGGGCATGTGGGCTCAGTAGTTGCAATTCCCGGGCTCTAGGGCACATACCTGATAGCTGTGGCACATGGGTTTATTTGCTCCACAGCAAGTGGGATCTTCTGGATCAGAGATTGAACCCATGTCTCCTGTATTTGCAAGTGGATTCTTTACCACTGAGCCACCAGGGAAGCCCTCTTCTCTCATTCTTTATTAGCACCAAGAAAGCAACTGATATCCATGTCTTGTTCACATCTTTGAGCAATTATTGAAATTCATTTCACAGTAATTCTAGAGTTGTTTTGATAAGGACATATTTCAAATAAAATTATGGATATTATTTTAGAAGCAGAATTATTTCTTTATAGAATTTAATGCAGAACAGATTTGAATGAGAAGCCACCATGATTTGTAGTTTTCTATTATATTACTTAAATTTGTGTTCTATAGCTAGAATATTGAAGACAGTAAATTTAAAAGGCACACGAACAAAATTTATTAGTTAATCCATCCCTTTCACCCTCCCAAATTATCTCTATCCAGTTACTCCCTATTTTGATCAATATGGCCAGGTTTATGTTTCTTCTCTGTTTGCAAAAATGAGGAGCAAAGGAATAAATGTTTTCTCTTGTTTCTGCAATACATCAAATAAGAGTAAAAAACATTAACCGTATGTGTAGAGATACTATCTTTTTTTGTGGAAACAAGTAAATAAAAAATGCGTGAGAATGCATATATGATACAATAGATTTATATGGAATTTATGGAGCAAAAATAGAGTTATCTAGCTTAAATTGGAATAGTCAAGGAAATAATCCCAAAGAAGGTGATACTTAAGCTGAAGTTTGACAGGTAAACTGTTCATTAGAAGCCTACTTTCCAATATCAATGTGAGGAGGAGAGGGGAAGAATGATTTTCTTATTGTGCCCTTTTTTTTTTCAAAAACAAAATATGTTTTTCTTCTTAGAATGTCAGAAAAGAGGTGATGAAATTGTTAGAATTTCTGGGAAGGGAAGCATCAGATGAGCTTGTGGACAAGATTTTAAAACACACTTCATTCGAGGAGATGAAGAAAAATCCATCTACCAATTATACAACAGTGCCGGATGAAATCATGAACCAAAAAGTATCTACCTTCATGAGAAAAGGTGAGATACTCATGGTATTTGCCTCCATTGCTATAGGAAGGCCTAAGTTTAAACAGTTATAGGCAAACATCTATTAAAGTCTGTTCATGCCTGTGGACCCCACTTGTTTTCTTCAGAGCTGTTTCCATATTTGAGTGATCAGTTCTGCAGAAGTATAAAATATTAATACTACTACTAAGAAATTACTATTAGAAACATTACTAATAGTAATTGACTGGTTTTACAGAAGCATAAAATACTAGTACTACTACTAATAAATTACTATTACATGTTGATTATTTGGTGCATACAACAAATTATATTAAGAACCACCAGCAGTCACCCCAGCCTCAGTACTAGCACTAATACCACACCCTACTACTACTACTAAGTCACTTCAGTTGTAGCCTAGTCTGTGCAGCCCCTTAGATGGCAGCCCACCAGGCTCCGCCGTCCCTTGGATTCTCCAGGCCAGAACACTGGAGTGGGTTGCCGTTTCCTTCTCCAATGCACTGAAAAGTGAAAGTGAAGTTGCTCAGTCATGTCCGACTCTTGGTGACTCCATGGACTGCAGCCTACCAGGCTTCTCCGTCCATGGGATTTTCCAGGCAAGAGTACTGGAGTGGGGTACCATCGCCTTCTCTGATATCACACCATACTAGCTATTATTTGTTAAGTCTTAATGCCTTGTTGCTACACACATACATTATACAAATTGTAAATTCTATTTTTTTTTAAATTCTAATACAAGAGTTAGGAAAAAAACTTCTATTATCTCATTTTGAGATGAAGAAACAACCTTAGAACAGTTAGTCAGCTCTTCCCTAGCTAAGCGGCAGACGTTTTCAAAAACTAAATGTCAAATGTCCAAACATCAAATGGTACACAATGAATATGTACAGTTTTCTGTGTATTAATTATACTTCTACAAAGCTGCTAAAAGAGCACTAAGTTTCAAAGCACTAAGCAGAAAATACTGCTCAACTTGGTAAAAATATAAAAATACAATGAGGTGACATCTACTGGGAGGAGGCATGTTCTTGATGAGACACAGTCATTTCATAAATACATAGGTATATAGGATATGGACCTAACAGAAGCAGAAGATATTAAGAAGAAGTGGCAAGAATACAGAGAAGAACTGTACAAAAACGAGCTTCATGACCAAGATAATCACAATGGTGTGATCACTCACCTAGAGCCAGACATCCTGGAATGTGAAGTCAAGTGGGCCTTAGAAAGCATCACTACGAACAAAGCTAGTGGAAGTGATGGAATTCCAGTTAAGCTGTTTCAAATCCTGAAAGATGATGCTGTGAAAGTGCTGCACTCAATATGCCAGCAAATTTGGAAAAGTCAGCAGTGGCCACAGGACTGGAAAAAGTCAGTTTTCATTCCAATCCCAAAGAAAGGCAATGCCAAAGAATGCTCAAACTACCGCACAATTACACTCATCTCACATACTAGTAAAGTAATGCTCAAAATTCTCCAAGCCAGGCTTCAGCAATATGTGAACCGTGAAATTCCAGATGTTCCAGCTGAATTTAGAAAAGGCAGAGGAACCAGAGGTCAAATTGCCAACATCTGATGAATCATTGAAAAAAGAAGAGAGTTCCAGAAAAACATCTATTTCTGGTTTATTGACTATGCCAAAGCCTTTGACTGTGTGGATCACAATAAACTGTGGAAAATTCTGAGAGAGATGGAAATATCAGACTAGCTGACCTGTCTCTTGAGAAACCTATATTCAGGTCAGGAAGCAACAGTTAGAACTGGACATGGAACAACAGACTGGTTCCAAATAGGAAAAGGCACATGTTAAGGCTGTATGTTGTCATCCTGCTTATTTAACATATATGCAGAGTACATCATGAGAAATGCTGGGCTGGAAGANACAGATAAATTCTTAGAGAAGTACAACTTTCCAAAACTGATAAGGAAAAAATAGAAAATCTTAACAGACCCATCACAAGCATGGAAATTGAAACTAATCAGAAATCTTCCAGCAAACAAAAAGCCCAGGTCCAGAAGGCTTCACAGCTGAATTCTACCAAAAATTTAGAGAAGAGCTAACACCTATCCTATTCAAACTCTTCCAGAAAATTGTAGAGGAAGGGAAACTTCCAAACTCATTCTATGAGGCCACCATCACCCTAATACTAAAACCTGACAAAGATGCCACAAGGAAAGAAAACTACAGGCCAATATCACTGATGAACATAGATGCAAAAATCCTTAACAAAATTCTAGCAATCNAAAAAAATGAAGTTGGTAACTTGCAAATGGAAGAACTTAGCCAATTAAGAGTGTTTTCTTACATGCACTAGGTAGTAGGTAAAGGTGCTGCATTCATATTTATTCTTTAAAGTATATATGTACACATATCAAATAATTTATAAATGAAAGACAAAACACTAGATCTTTTTATTAAGGGATAACAAATATCTTCTCTATTTTATTTTATTTATTTATTTATTTATTTATTGGCTGTGCTGGGTCTTCATTGCTGCTCAAGCTTTTCTCTAGTTGTGGTGACCAAGGGCTGCACTACAGTGAGGTGGCCAGGCTTCTCATAGCAGTGGCTTCTCTTGTTGTTGAGGATGGGCTCTAGGGCATGTGGGCTCAGTAGTTGCAATTCCCGGGCTCTAGGGCACATACCTGATAGCTGTGGCACATGGGTTTATTTGCTCCACAGCAAGTGGGATCTTCTGGATCAGAGATTGAACCCATGTCTCCTGTATTTGCAAGTGGATTCTTTACCACTGAGCCAACAGGGAAGCCCTCTTCTCTCATTCTTTATTAGCACCAAGAAAGCAACTGATATCCATGTCTTGTTCACATCTTTGAGCAATTATTGAAATTCATTTCACAGTAATTCTAGAGTTGTTTTGATAAGGACATATTTCAAATAAAATTATGGATATTATTTTAGAAGCAGAATTATTTCTTTACAGAATTTAATGCAGAACAGATTTGAATGAGAAGCCACCATGATTTGTAGTTTTCTATTATATTACTTAAATTTGTGTTCTATAGCTAGAATATTGAAGACAGTAAATTTAAAAGGCACACGAACAAAATTTATTAGTTAATCCATCCCTTTCACCCTCCCAAATTATCTCTATCCAGTTACTCCCTATTTTGATCAATATGGCCAGGTTTATGTTTCTTCTCTGTTTGCAAAAATGAGGAGCAAAGGAATAAATGTTTTCTCTTGTTTCTGCAATACATCAAATAAGAGTAAAAAACATTAACCGTATGTGTAGAGATACTATCTTTTTTTGTGGAAACAAGTAAATAAAAAATGCGTGAGAATGCATATATGATACAATAGATTTATATGGAATTTATGGAGCAAAAATAGAGTTATCTAGCTTATATTGGAATAGTCAAGGAAATAATCCCAAAGAAGGTGATACTTAAGCTGAAGTTTGACAGGTAAACTGTTCATTAGAAGCCTACTTTCCAATATCAATGTGAGGAGGAGAGGGGAAGAATGATTTTCTTATTGTGCCCTTTTTTTTTTCAAAAACAAAATATGTTTTTCTTCTTAGAATGTCAGAAAAGAGGTGATGAAATTGTTAGAATTTCTGGGAAGGGAAGCATCAGATGAGCTTGTGGACAAGATTTTAAAACACACTTCATTCGAGGAGATGAAGAAAAATCCATCTACCAATTATACAACAGTGCCGGATGAAATCATGAACCAAAAAGTATCTACCTTCATGAGAAAAGGTGAGATACTCATGGTATTTGCCTCCATTGCTATAGGAAGGCCTAAGTTTAAACAGTTACAGGCAAACATCTATTAAAGTCTGTTCATGCCTGTGGACCCCACTTGTTTTCTTCAGAGCTGTTTCCATATTTGAGTGGTCAGTTCTGCAGAAGTATAAAATATTAATACTACTACTAAGAAATTACTATTAGAAACATTACTAATAGTAATTGACTGGTTTTACAGAAGCATGAAATACTAGTACTACTACTAATAAATTACTATTACATGTTGATTATTTGGTGCATACAACAAATTATATTAAGAACCACCAGCAGTCACCCCAGCCTCAGTACTAGCACTAATACCACACCCTACTACTACTACTAAGTCACTTCAGTTGTAGCCTAGTCTGTGCAGCCCCTTAGATGGCAGCCCACCAGGCTCCGCCGTCCCTTGGATTCTCCAGGCCAGAACACTGGAGTGGGTTGCCGTTTCCTTCTCCAATGCACTGAAAAGTGAAAGTGAAGTTGCTCAGTCATGTCCGACTCTTGGTGACTCCATGGACTGCAGCCTACCAGGCTTCTCCGTCCATGGGATTTTCCAGGCAAGAGTACTGGAGTGGGGTACCATCGCCTTCTCTGATATCACACCATACTAGCTATTATTTGTTAAGTCTTAATGCCTTGTTGCTACACACATACATTATACAAATTGTAAATTCTATTTTTTTTTAAATTCTAATACAAGAGTTAGGAAAAAAACTTCTATTATCTCATTTTGAGATGAAGAAACAACCTTAGAACAGTTAGTCAGCTCTTCCCTAGCTAAGCGGCAGACGTTTTCAAAAACTAAATGTCAAATGTCCAAACATCAAATGGTACACAATGAATATGTACAGTTTTCTGTGTATTAATTATACTTCTACAAAGCTGCTAAAAGAGCACTAAGTTTCAGAGCACTAAGCAGAAAATACTGCTCAACTTGGTAAAAATATAAAAATACAATGAGGTGACATCTACTGGGAGGAGGCATGTTCTTGATGAGACACAGTCATTTCATAAATACATAGGTATATAGGATATGGACCTAACAGAAGCAGAAGATATTAAGAAGATGTGGCAAGAATACAGAGAAGAACTGTACAAAAACGAGCTTCATGACCAAGATAATCACAATGGTGTGATCACTCACCTAGAGCCAGACATCCTGGAATGTGAAGTCAAGTGGGCCTTAGAAAGCATCACTACGAACAAAGCTAGTGGAAGTGATGGAATTCCAGTTAAGCTGTTTCAAATCCTGAAAGATGATGCTGTGAAAGTGCTGCACTCAATATGCCAGCAAATTTGGAAAAGTCAGCAGTGGCCACAGGACTGGAAAAAGTCAGTTTTCATTCCAATCCCAAAGAAAGGCAATGCCAAAGAATGCTCAAACTACCGCACAATTACACTCATCTCACATACTAGTAAAGTAATGCTCAAAATTCTCCAAGCCAGGCTTCAGCAATATGTGAACCGTGAAATTCCAGATGTTCCAGCTGAATTTAGAAAAGGCAGAGGAACCAGAGGTCAAATTGCCAACATCTGATGAATCATTGAAAAAAGAAGAGAGTTCCAGAAAAACATCTATTTCTGGTTTATTGACTATGCCAAAGCCTTTGACTGTGTGGATCACAATAAACTGTGGAAAATTCTGAGAGAGATGGAAATATCAGACTAGCTGACCTGTCTCTTGAGAAACCTATATTCAGGTCAGGAAGCAACAGTTAGAACTGGACATGGAACAACAGACTGGTTCCAAATAGGAAAAGGCACATGTTAAGGCTGTATGTTGTCATCCTGCTTATTTAACATATATGCAGAGTACATCATGAGAAATGCTGGGCTGGAAGAAGCACAAGATGGAATCATGATTGTCAGGAGAAATATCAATAACCTCAGATAGGTAGATGACACCACCCTTATGGCAGAAAGTGAAGAGGAACTCAAAAGCCTCTTGATGAAAGTGAAAGTGGAGAGTGAAAAAGTTGGCTTTAAAGCTCAATATTTGGAAAACTAAGAACATAGCATCTGGTCCCATCACTTCATGGGAAATAAATAGGGAAACAGTGTCAGACTTTATTTTTGAGGGCTCCAAAATCACTGCAGATGGTGATTGAAGCCATGAAATTAAAAGATGCTTACTCCTTGGAAGGAAAGTTATGACCAACCTAGATAGCATATTCAAAAGCAGAGACATTACTTTGCCGACTAAGGTCCATCTAGTCAAGGTTATGGTTTTTCCAGTAGTCATGTATGGATGTGAGAGCTGGACTGTGAAGAAAGCTGAGAGCCAAAGAATTGATGCTTTTGAACTGTGGTGTTGGAGAAGACTCTTGAGAGTCCCTTGGACTGCAAGGAGATCCAACCAGTCCATTCTGAAGATCAGTCTTGGGTGTTCTTTGGAAGAAATGATGCCAAAGCTGAAACTCCAGGATTTTGGCCACCTCATGCGAAGAGTTGACTCATTGGAAAAGACTCTGATGGTGGGAGGGATTGGGGGCAGGAGGAGAAGGGGACAACAGAGGATGAGATGGCTGAATGGCATCACTGACTTGATGGACATGAGTCTGAGTGAACTCCTGGAGATGGTGATGGACAGAGAAGCCTGGCATGCTTTGATTCATGGGGTCGCAAAGAGTCAGACACGACTGAGTGACTGAACTGAACTGAACTGATAGGATATGCAAAGTATTGGGGCATCCAGTGTTATTTGGATGATCTTCCTTCTGAAAGAAAAACTAATAAAATAAAATAAAAGAATAATTTTCCTCTTGGAACCAAATTGTCAATGATAGGGCTAAGGAATTTTTAAACAATTGTATTAATAAACTTGCAACTGGGTTAAAGCAGGGCACCCCTGAAAAAGGAATAACATGCAGATTAAATTTAGGTTACTTATACTCAGATTATCTCAGTTTCTTTCCCCAGAATGTTTTCATATATTTTAAAGATAAAACAATAAACTAAAAATAATTTTCATGCTTTTAAAATGTTTCATACTATTGAGTCCTCTGACAGAATCTGATTTTCAAGACACATTTTCTATCTTATGATTTTTGGATTATTTCATTGGGAAGGTTTAGAGCTCCTTGGATTAAGAGGACAAGTGAACTACTGATTAATTTAAAGTACTAGTGACTTCTTCCTTTCAGAGGAGAGTTGGATGTGATGAAAAGCAAAGAAGAGCCTGTTAGACTTTTGTAACAGCACAGGTGGTAAATATTGAGGAGCTTCTCCAACTGTTGGCGGCAGTAAAAATGGGGCAGAGGCAATGGCTATGAAGAAAGTCAGAATATAAATAAAGAATTAGATATTCTGGCCTAAAGACAACAGCCAAACTTATGCAATGGATATCTGCATTCAATTAACCAGGTTATGGAAAATGACTCAAAGAAAATTCAGTCTGGTGGGGAAGAAAATGAATTTATTTTTTAGCTGGGTGAATTTGAGATGTTCCTATGAAATACAGGTGGCCACATAAGGAAGGCACTTGGGTATGAAGACATTATTCTGGATTTTAATGTTAGCAACATGAAGATGATATTTAATACCACAGGAGAGGTAAAACATGGATCACGAATATTTCAAAGGAAATTGGAGAAGAAAATTAAGTAGCATAAGAAAGGAAGATCAGAGAAATGTGCTGGTTTTTTTTTTTAATGTTTATTTGTTTTATTATTTTTAAACAATCAGGACAAATCCTGTTTGCACTCTCAAATACATAGTATTTATGGTATATACATACAAGTAAGGGTTGCAAAAATAAAATTTGATTAGGTGTTAATGAAAGTGATAGATATTAGAAAATTTCACTATTCTAACTGGAAGACATAGTGTTTACTGCTTTCTTTTCTTTTCTGTTACAGGAATTGTAGGAGACTGGAAAAATTACTTTACAGTAGCCCTGAATGAGAAATTTGACAAGCACTATGAGGAGCAAATGAAGGGGTCTACACTGAAGTTCCGAACTGAGATCTAGGACGAGTTTTCTTACCATCTGAGATTAAACTGTTGTTTCATCCTTCCTCACCTTTTTCATTTTAAACTACAAGAGAATGAATTATACAAAAGATCATGATCAGGTTCACATGATTATTGAGATCTTAGTATGAAAGAGTACGAAAGATTTTTTCTGTGATTATCTCTTTAATATTTTCTTTCCTTGTTTCCTTATTATAAATATTACACAAAGCTATAACCTGTGAGAATGATGGAGACACACACAAATTGTTCAAGTTGTTAGAGCCTCAGTAAAAATAATCAGACATTCCAAATTATTTAACTTTGTGTCTACTTTTTCCCATTTATTAGTATATTTGGTATATAATGAAGGGGTATATGCATATACATATGCTGTCTCTTATACACATCTNAGACATTCCAAATTATTTAACTTTGTGTCTACTTTTTCCCATTTATTAGTATATTTGGTATATAATGAAGGGGTATATGCATATACATATGTATATGTACCTTTAAATACATATTAATAATAATTAAAAATAATTAATTATTTTTTAGCTGGGTGAATTTGAGATGTTAATAACTGTGGAATTTGAAAACCTTGACAAATAGAACTGAAAAGAATAAACATGAGTGTATAACTAGATGTATTATTTCTTGGCTGATATTATCTTTCATTTACTGCAAAATGACTTAACTTGGAACTTACCTTAGTTTAGTGTAAATTTTCAGCATTTTCAGAACTGATTTCCAAATGTCTATAAATAATTCCAGTGAGTATGATTTATGTTTGAATATCTTTAGCTAATTTAAAATAGTTATGCTTTAGGGTTCCTTCTATCCTATACACAATGTAATCAAAGTAAGATCTGTAAACTAAAGTTTTAATGAATGTGAGCTATACCAATAAAATAAAACAAAAGCAAAAGAAAAAGAAAATTGTTTTTTATGTAAACAACCTTATTTTGACTTACATCTCNATATACTATCATGTTATCTAGATTTCCAGATATACTAAGGAAGTTTTCATGTGATTGAAAAAAAAAAAAAAGCCAGTTCATTTTGGGTCATATGACTCACTTAGTATTTCATGATGGCCCAGCACATTAAGGGAATATTCTTCAATGTCAATTTGATTCTTTGTTCTTCTTGGAATGTTAGCAAATTCATAACTTTATTCATGGCACCTAAAGCAACTTCCTCTGTGGTCTGAAACATGATGAAATAGTCATGAAAGAGTCTTTGAAAGTGATTTCAAAAGGTGATAGAAAGTAGTTTTCAAAAGCCTTAAAAATTTTTTAGAATACTGTTACCAAACCCAGGTCCTACTTCTTGTTTCTTTAAAGGCAGTACTCCAGAGACAAGTGTTGGTAGGGCAGAAAATATTGCTTTAGTCTGGAGGCCAGCAACAGGGGGAGAAGGTGGACCTCTGTCTGAGAATCAACTCCTGGTTGCTACTCAGGGGGCAGGAGGTTTTAAAGGGGAGTTTAAATGGCAACCCACTCCAGTGTACTCTTGCCTGGAAAATCCCATGGACTGAGGAGGCGGGTAGGCTACAGTCCATGGGGTCACAAAGAGTCAGACACAACAGAGCGACTTCACTTCAGGTTTGTACAGATGGAGGAGGGAACAGAACGACAGAGTCAGCTCTTATAGTCATCTTGATAATTAATGTAACAGTCTGATCAGCAGCATCTTGGTTATTTTAAGTATAGTTAACCTTTAGTTTCAGGGTTTGTTCCCATTTCTATGAAGCAAGTTCTCAGAATTATGTTAAGTGGATCAGCTTATGTAATGGTTTCAATTTGGTCATCATATAATCATCTTCCTCCATGTGGTGGGGGCTTCTGTGTCTGAAAACAGCTTACAGGATATAGTTCAGAATATTATCTATAGCTATTGAGGAGTAGTTAAAAGTTCTTGGCTATGCTTAATGNTAACCTTTAGTTTCAGGGTTTGTTCCCATTTCTATGAAGGAAGTTCTCAGAATTATGTTAAGTGGATCAGCTTATGTCATGGTTTCAATTTGGTCATCATATAATCATCTTCCTCCATGTGGTAGGGGCTTCTGTGTCTGTAAAACAGCTTACAGGATATAGTTCAGAATATTATCTATAGCTATTGAGGAGTAGTTAAAAGTTCTTGGCTATGCTTAATGTCTAAACTATTATTATTTAGTCTTGTTGGATTATTTTCCTTAGTTTCCACATTTAATGTAGTTTCTACATTTTCTCACTTCTCTGATTAACCTTGTTCTTTGGCTAAAGCTTTCCACAGACGAAAGGCAGATAGAGGACATGGAGGAACAAGGACCATAGGG
Source organism: Raphicerus campestris (assembly GCA_006410735.1). Lineage (NCBI taxonomy): Eukaryota > Metazoa > Chordata > Mammalia > Artiodactyla > Bovidae > Raphicerus > Raphicerus campestris. The sequence continues at coordinate 186,489 of SJYW01048438.1, read as the reverse complement.
TCCTGCTCTGTTTCAATACTCTCATGGATCCATGGCTACCAAAGGACTGGTAGCCAGGGAGAATTTAAACATGTTACAATCTAAGAGACTTAAGTGAGTTAAAACAGGTGGTCATCAACTTCTTTGAATAATTGAAGGACTTCTTTATTAAGCTTTATAATGTACATATCTCATTTCAATTCATGTCATCTCACCACATCCTGAGAGATTTTAGAGATGAAAAAGATAACATTAATCTTTCTGAGAGAAGGGAAATTTATTCTTTGGGAAAGGTTTTGTAGTCCGTCTAGTCAAGGCTATGGTTTTTCCATTAGTCATGTATGAATGTGAGAATTGGACTACGAAGAAGACTGAGCACCGAAGAATTGATGCTTTTGAACTGTGGTGTTGGAGAAGACTCTTGAGAGTCCCTTGGACTGCAAAGAGATCCAACCAGTCCATTCTGAAGGAGATCAGCCCTGGGATTTCTTTGGAAGGAATGATGCTAAAGCTGAAACTCCAGTACTTTGGCCACCTCATGCGAAGAGTTGACTCATTGGAAAAGACTTTGATGCTAGTAGGGGTTGGGGTCAGGAGAAGAAGGGGTCGACAGAGGATGAGATGGCTGGATGGCATCACTGACTCGATGGATGTGAGTCTGGGTGAACTCCGGAAGTTGGTGATGGACAGGGAGGCCTTGCGTGCTGTGATTCATGGGGTTGCAAAGAGTCGGACATGACTGAGCGACTGAACTGAACTGAACTGACCTGCCATTGCCCAGCTAAATTTCTTTGGGTCTGATTCAGTTAAATTTGGATCACTTTGGCCTTGAAAATGTGGGATATTGTCTATTTCTCAATTCCCTATTTACAACTTCAGGTAAAATCACACAGCATGAGGGTAAAAGAAAAACCAAGTCATTAAAGAACAAAACAAAATAAAGCTTTTTAAAAAACCACATATGCAAATGCACTTATATGCAGTTATATTTTTAGTGAAAGTTCATGCTTATTATCTTATTTCTAATATATATTTTGTTTAGGCTGGCCAGCAAGACCTTATAATGTGGAGTTGTTTATGCTTTCAAGAGCTGAGATGATGAACTCATCAATTCCTTCATTGCTATGACACTGAAAAGCTGTTTCCTGGATTTTATTAGGTCCCAGGGATCCCAGATGGAGAAGAGTATTGTTACCTCTTTACCATAAAATTCTTATGTTAAAAGACCCTGAAAATAAAAAAGTGGTTAATGGCACTTCCTGATTATATAGAGTTAATTACTGTATATATAAAAAAGATATAAAAATATATAAACTATAACATATTATTTAACTTTAGAACATCTATATAAAATGAAGTGAAATTATCTCCAGTCAATAGCTAAAGTTGCCAAGCACTTATAGGGTTAATAACTTGCCGAAGAAAGACTGATTATGAAGCAGAGANGATATAAAAATATACAAAATATAACATATTATTTAACTTTAGAACATCTGTATAAAATGAAGTGAAATTATCTCCAGTCAATAGCTAAAGTTGCCAAGCACTTATAGGGTTAATAACTTGCTCGAGAAAGATTGATTATGAAGCAAAGATCAAATATAAAACTTAGACCTACTATCTCTTTTTGTGTGGAACTAACAGCAGCATGAATTGTTCTTTAGGGTAAAGAGAATGTATTTTCCTGCTGATTTGAGGCAGTGTTGATGTTNCCGAAGAAAGACTGATTATGAAGCAGAGATCAAATATAAAACTTAGACCTACTATCTCTTTTTGTGTGGAACTAACAGCAGTGTGAATTGTTCTTTAGGGTAAAGAGAATGTATTTTTCTGCTGATTTGAGGCAGTGTTGATGTTAATAAACAGCATGAACTTTGAGATTATGATGGTGTGAGTGGCAGCAATATGATAATAATCCTGGTAATAGTTGACTATTTTGAGTAACTTTTATGTGCTAGATAGCATGTTTCATCTTTATACACGTTAAATTATTTCATTTATGACATTATGACAGTGAAAATGACACAATGACAATGGTTTTATGAATTGGATACNAATAATCCTGGTAATAGATGACTATTTTGAGTAACTTTTATGTGCCAGACAGCATGTTTCATCTTTATACACGTTAAATTATTTCATTTATGACATTATGACAGTGAAAATGACACAATGACAGTGGTTTTATGAATTGGATACTATCTATTAAAATGAAGAATTTTTATGCTCAAAAAAACAAAAACAAATTCACTTGCCCAAAGCTACATAGGTGGTAAATTAAAAAATTTTATAACAGCGGCCTTTCCAATACAAAGGTAAATGCTTCCATCATTAGTGTGTTATTTACCAACATTTGAAATTTGATTTCAACATTTAAAATTTTGTGTAGTTGGGCAAGCTGCATAAACTGAAAATTTTATGATTATATGAATTTCAAAGCTATTATTATCAAGTTCAAGTGCAAATGTATGTTACAGAAATTACAATGCCTGTAAATGTTCAATAAATATTAATCTTCATAGCCATGCCATGATGTTGTTCCATGTTGTTTTAGCTAATTAAATTCAATACTTGTAGTATAAGTGAGTGAAAGATGCTCAGTCATATCTGATGCTTTGCAACTCCATGGACTGTAGCCCTCCAGGCTCCTCTGTCCATGGAATTCTCCAGGCAAGAATACTGAAGTGGGTAGCCATTCCCTTCTCCAGATAATCTTCCTGGTCCAGAATGTGTGGGCAGATTCTTTACCATCTGAGCCATCAAGGAAACTCATTTGTAATATAAGCTCAATTGTAATATAGACTAAGATTATTTATAAGACAGAGTGTGGGAAAGGAACATTGCCTCATTTCTAGGTATACAGCAAACAAAGAGCAAAAAACAGTTGAAAGTCATATAATGGAATTATTTATTGCAGAGATAAGCTATCAATGGTCATATGAAAACTAAATATGAGGTAAGCAGCTCAGGGTCATACAGCTTGTTCATGGAAGAAGTGCGCTAAATGCGTCTCTTCAGCTTCCCAAGGCTGTGCTTTGAAGAGGCCCACAAATAATTTTCCTAACATTAAAGTATTTTAGCTTTCATCTATTTAAAAAAGAGCTAATAAAATGTGTCATTTTAAGGTCAAGTTCTGCTAAATATCAAAGTATCACTTTTAAAAGAACAGTATATTCATTTATCATAAGTTTAATATTCATTTTTTTATGATTAAGACATATCCTTAATATCCTTTGGTACATCATATCCTTTGGTACAATATTTCATTATTTTAATTCTGTAATGGGCTTGAGAGTGAATAGTTTTGTTCAGGTTAATGTGGTCTAACATTGGCTTTTATCAATGAGAAGGATACTAAATTATTTCTAGGTCATATAATTATCCCCCAGAGATAGTTACATTTCAAGGGACATTTTTCAAAGGAGTAAACAAAAGATGTCTAGGGAAAACAGCCATCTTTTTCAACATTTTGTGAGCTTTCACCAACTCAGTTTCTTTTAAACAGAGTAAATTATACACCACTCAAGAGGGATGTATACTCAAGAGTATCGTTCTTTTAATGATTTTGTACCTCTGACTTGTAACTTCAAGATATTCATTTGAAGCTTTTGGAAGTTTAAAGGTAAGTTAAATTTGATTACCTTTCTTTGATGAATACTTTCAGTATTTTTAGGAGTCATAATGCTACTTTAGAATATTGAACACATGCAAAATTTAAATTCAATTTGGGAAATAGTAAAAGACACTGATATTATTAGTTCACCTTCTATGCATGAACCATAATAACCAGATATTGGCAAAAACACAAATATTCCAAAAGTTACCAAAACTTGTGCATAAATTAAAACACTTCATTGTATAATTCTCATAATGAAACAAGATGAAAAATGCATAATATCTTCCTTAAGAAATGATTCCAAATGAAATTTTACATAAGCAGGTAAATATATATGAATATTGAATGAAAACAAACATTATTAAAAGAAATCATTAGTGTAATTCAGTTGTTCTAAAAGTCATTCCCTATGTTCTTTAATAATCTTTTCCATGTGTTTATGAAGCATTTTATTGTGTGTGATATTGAGCAAAAAATAATACTGGTTTTCTATTTTTTCTACTTTAAGTATTTCTTGTATCTCTAATTAGCTAAGCCTCATAGTCAAAATCTACAACTTGTAGTATAGGTCTACTAATCACCTTACTGCAACTTGGCACTTCTCTTATGTCACTGTATTAACATTTATTTTTTCAGTGTTTATATTTAAAAGGTAGTATAGAATAGTGATTAAGATTGCTGGCTCTGTTGTCAGACTATATAGGTTCAAAACCAGTCCTGCCACATACTGTTACATTACTTGGACAAGTTACTGAAGCTTTCTCTATGTGGGTTTTCTCCTGGGTAAAATAGGGGTAATAGAACTCAAATTAGAAGATTTTAAAAAATGATTAAATAACATAATACATGCACTGAAAGCAGGGTTGTATGTTTATATGCATATGTGTATGAATGTGTATGTATTTTGAATAATTAATTAGAATGCAAACTCCTTGTTGATTGGGTCTATGACCTACTGCCCCTTCCCAGTATATCCAAAGTACTGACTTGATGATCAAAATTATAGCTGTAAAATAAAATAATTAAATTCTTGATTATTCCACCTAGAATATTGGAGTAGTTTCATTTCATTTCAGGATACCTTTATTAGGACTTCCCAGATGTCTCAAGTAGATGTCTCAAGTAGTAGAGAATCCCCCTGCCAATGCAAGAGGTACAGGAGATGGTCCCTGGATCAAACAGATGCCCTGGAGTGGGAAATGGCAACTTGCTCCAGTATTCTTGCTTGGAAAACTCCATGGACAAGGAGCCTGGGGGCTACAGAGCCTGGTGGGCTACAGTCCATGGTATCACAAAGAGTCGGACCTGAGTGAGTGATAGAGCACAATCACGACAAATACAATTACATTTATTAATCTCATTACAGCAAAGGCCTTGGAATTACAAAGTCAAATATATATTCTAATCTAGGGACAAGAACCTAAATTCTGATTAGGGATGTGAAAGTGAAAGTGAAGTCGCTCAATCGTGTCTGACTCTTTGCGACCCTGTGGACTGTATCCTACCAGGCTTCTACGTCCATGAGATTCCCTGGGCAAGAATACTGGAGTGGGTTGCCATTTCCTTCTTCAGATTAGGGAAGTAGACCCTGTAAACAGACAATAAGAAAATACTAAAATATATAAAACAATATCAGTATATTTAATATATGGAAATGGAGAAGAAAAAGTGACTAATTTTGTCTTTAGGTCACCAGGAGAGCTTTCCAGATGATGTGAAACTTGTACAAGTATTTAAGGAAAAAATAAGCGTTGTCTGGATCAGTTTAGTTCAGTCAATCAGTCATGTCCAACTCTGCAACCCCATGAACTGTAGCACGCCAGGCCTCCCTGTCCATCACCAACTCCCAAAGTTTACCCAAATTCATGTCCATTGAGTTGGTGATGCCATCCAACCATCTCATTCTCTGTTGTCCCCTTCTTTTCCTGCCCTCAATCTGTCCCAGCATCAGGGTCTTTTCCAATGAGTCAACTCTTGGCATCAGGAGGCCAAAGAATTGGAGTTTCAGCCTCAACATCAGTCCCTCCAATGAACACCCAGGACTAATCTTCTTTAGGATGGACTGGTTGGATCTCCTTTCAGTCCAAGGGACTCTCAAGAGTTTTCTCCAACGCCACAGTTCCAAAGCATCAATTCTTCTGCACTCAGCTTTCTTTATAGTTCAACTCTCATATCCATACATGAGTACTGGAAAAACCATAGCCTTGATGAGATGGACCTTTGTTGGCAAAGTAATGTCTCTGCTTTTTAATATGCTGTCTAGATTGGTCATAACTTTCCTTCCAAGGAGTAATCGTCTTTTAATTTAAGGGCTGCAATCACCATCTACGGTGATTTTAAGAGAAATAAGAGTATCAGCTCAAAGACAGAATCATACAAATTCAGCAGCTAGATAGAAGGATATGGATTTTTTTTTTTTAAATAGGGAGGGTCAAAGAAGCTTAAGTGTAAAAACCATTGCTAAATTCTCTAAACTTTCTCCTTTCAACATGGGGTTTTGATTAGGTGTTTCAGAGATCATAATGGTTAGCAGGTGAAAGGGAGGAACTGAATTTAGAGATAAGGAGACTGATTTTGACTACTGCCTTAGTACAGTGTGGCTGATGATAAGAGCAAAAAATTAAGACTCAGGAGAAGGGAGGTAATAATGACAGTATTAACAATGGCTGGGCTGTGTTTAGTCTTTGTCCAACTCTTTGTAATCCCCATGAATTGTACCCCACCAGGCTCCACTATCCAAGGGGATTCTCCAGGCAAGAATATTGAAGTAGGTTGCCATGCCTTCCTCCACGAGATCTTCCCAACCCAGGGATCGAACCCAGATCTCCTGTCCAAGAATGCTGGAGTGGGTAGCCTATCCTTCCTGACCCAGGAATTGAACTGGGTATCCTGCCTCACAGCAGATTGTTTACCATTCAAGCTACCAGGGAAGCCCTAACAATGGCTATTATTTATCAAATATATACCATGTTTTATGAGCATTCCTGTTGTATCTGTCATCTTATTTTTCCATCACAATAGCTCTATAAAGTAAATAAGTTACCACCTCTGTTTTAAATTGATGAATTGAACTTAAATTTGTGATTTGTCCAGAGTCCTCTTGATAATAAATGACAGAGCTGGCATATAAATTTGAATTAGAGACTTTATTGTCTTAACAGCTGAGTTAGTTCATGAAGAGAAGGTGCTTTTCTCAGGGGTTTCTTGTTATTTAATTGCTCAGTCATTCCAACTCTTTTGCAAGCCCGTTGACTCAGTAACATATCAGGCTACTCAGTTCATGGAATTTTCCAGGCAAGAATACTGTCATGGGTTGCCATTTGCTCCTCTGGGGAATCTTCCCCAGCCAAGGATCAAACTCATGTCTCCTGCATTGGCAGGCAGATTTTTTACCACTAAGCCACGGTGGAAGCCCCTTTGATGGGGATATTTGAAAGATTAAAAGATCTGTGAGCCAAATGGTTTTGGAAGAGTCAAGGAGAAGGTCAAATCTAATATGGCACCCAGATTTCAGACTTAGGTGATGAGGTGAACGTGGTGTTATCAAAATATGAGGTATATAGGGATTCTGGGATAAGAACTGGTTTGCTGGAGAGTGAGGTTATTGAGCTAAATTTGCTGTTATTGAATTTAGATTTGGCTGATAAATGCTGGGGGAAGACAGGTGGTAGCAGTTGGATACCTAGGCCAGGAGCGCATAACGGAAACCTAAAAAAATAATGGTAAATCTTATCCTCTAGAGGCATCGACTTACAGGTGGTTGTTAAAACCATAGAAAAAATGTGCAAAATAACATAAGGGAGCTAACATGGGATTACAAAGAAAAACAATACTTCTGTTCTAAATAGGTAGAAATATTTTGGGTATTTTTGAAAACTAGAAATAAACATAGATGAGAAATGGTTCTATACTATCCATGTTATGCTTGACTATACTGCAGCCAAAAAAAAAAAAAAAAAACACCAAAATATCTATGGTTTAACACAATAAATACTTATTTTTCACTGTCACTGTCTGAGGAAGTTATCTCAATCTTGTACCTGAGCGTTTGAACACGTATGCTCCCAGGGCTCCGAGGCAGTAGAAGAGAAGACTGGAGGGTAGAGGCATGGTTTTACATCACCCACAGCCCATTGGTAGAACTCAGGTCCATGCCCTCAATCTAACTGGCTAGAGAGACTGAAAGATAGTCTTGGTGCTCAGAAAGAGGTAAAGGTGTTGTGAATGCACCGCACTTTCCCTGGCTAGCCCTTCCTCTATCACCAGTGCCTGGAAATAGTATTTGATGTTCAGTGTGTGTAGATGGGCTCTATCATGTCTGACTCTTTGCGACCCCATGAACTATAGCCCACCAGGCTCCTCTGTTGATGGGATTATCAGGGAATAATATTGGAGGGAACTGCCATTTCCTCCCCCAGGGTATCTTCTTGACACAGAAATTAACCCGTGTCTCCTGTGTCCCCTGCATTGGCAGGTAGATTGTTTACCACCGAGTCACCTGAGAAGCCCTTGATATTCAGTAATGTCCAGCAAATGCTATTAAGTAAATATATAAAAATGTGTTATTTTGGAAGGAAGGGAGAGAAACAGCCTCTAACTGTGCACATTTTAAACTTTACATTTCTTATGCTTCCTTTTCACAGTTAGGAATTCATGAAACTTAGCCAAGGTCAACAGGAAATGTTGCAGTACTATGGGGCTTCTCTGAGGGCTCAGAGGTTAAAGTGTCTGCCTCCAATGCAGGAGACCCAGGTTTGATCCCTGGGTTCAATCCCTGGGTTGGGAAGATCCCCTGGAGAAGAAAATGGCAACCCTCTCCAGTATTCTTGCCTGGAGAATCCCATGGATGGAGGAGCTTGGTAGGTTACAGTACACAGAGTCGCAAACAGTCGGACTAGATTTGAGTGACTTAACTTTCACAGTGCAATTATATCATAGGCCAATACAGTCATAAATTTGCTTTTGAGATATGCCAAACACAAAAATTAACTTATCATTATCTACTGGTATTGCAACTTTGTGGTCTTTATAGATCCTCAAATTCTTGGTTAAAAAAATATAACTAAGAAGGGAATGGCTCCCCACTCCAGTACTCTTGCCTGGAAAATCCCATGGACAGAGGAGCCTGGTAGGCTGCATTCCATGGCATCACTGACTCAATGAATGTGAATTTGAGTGAACTCTGGGAGTTGGTGATGGACAGGGAGGCCTGGCATGCTGCAATTCATGGGGTTGCAAAGAGTCGGACACAACTGAGCGACTGAACTGAACTGACCCTAATTTGGAAAAGTATTTATACACCCCTCACTTTCTACATTCAGGCATACAGATATTACTGAAACAGAACAGGACCCCATGGTCCTTGCCCCCACACCATGTCCTCTGCCTGCCTTTTGTCTATGGAAAACTTTAGTCAAAAAGAAAGTTTGATAAGAAAAATGAGAAATGCAAGGAAAAAAAGAAAAACAGTCAAAGGAGACTAAATAACAGTAGTGTAGCCATTAAACACTTTACAGGTAATTCAGTGGTAAAGAATCCACCTGCTAATGCCGCAGACATGGGAGAGGTGTGTTCTATTCCTGGGTCAGGAAGATCCCCTGGAGGAGGGCATGGCAATTCTCTCCAGTGTTCTTGCCTGGAGAACCCTGTGGACAGAAGCTGCTGGAGGGCAATGGTTCATAGTGTTACACAAAGTTGGAGACAACTGAAGCAACTTAGCACAGTATTAAACATAGTCAAGGACTGTTAGTTCTTTCTTAAGAGATAGAGACAATATTTTGGGACATATCCTGTGAGCTGTCTTATAGATACTAAAGCAACAGGTGGAGAATTGCGTGATGACCAGACTGTACCCAGGACATAAGCTGCCACAGTGCTGAGAATTGGCCTCAGAGAAATGGGAGCAAATGGACCTTGGAACTGAAGATTAACTGTAGTTAAAACAATCGTGATGACGCTGGGCAGATCACCGATGATCAATCTAAAAATGATCATCAGAGTTAACTGTATTTCTACATGTAGCCTCCCCACTTCTATCTAGAAAAGCTCTCATCCGCTGCTTGCTGGGGAGAGTTGGAGTTCTGATAGATGTCCACCACCTCCCTCCCTCTTACCAGCATCTGAAATAAAGTAAACTTTGCTTTCATCAACCTGACTGTGTATTGACTTTAGAGCAGTAAGCAACTGGAACACATCCCACACCTTTTTTGGTAACAGATTTTGGCACCCAATGAGGGGCTGTCTCCTGTGCTTTCCTGGCACCTGGCTGTCCTGCAGTTTTCAAGGGGGAGCTGTGGTCATGACAGTGTATCAGCCTGCTGCTCGTGGCTAGCTAGTCCTAAGTAGGGGATTTGGGAGATGTTCCTAGCAGCTGCCAAAACCATTTGTTTTGAGGATCTTCCCTATTTCTCCCCTGCTTGGGACTTGCTGGCAACTTACACTTTTTCTGGGTGGAATGGAAACATTTGAGACAAGCTGACGAACTCCAGTACTGGGTAAGTCCACCAATGTGCACATGGGTGACCTTCCTATTTGTGAGTGCTAGTGGGCATTCTTGCTAATTGGTTCTTATGTCTCTCTGCCACTGAGGACTATTTGCTAATGCTATTTGGGCATTCTTTTTAGTTAATTCTGATGTGTATCTAATGTTGAGAGCTGTTTGAGGCATGAGGTGTAATTTGGGCATTTTTGACAATTGGTTCTGATGTGTGTCTGATGTTGAGGATTGTTTATGAGCACTGATTGTTATTTGGGCAGTCTTGCCAGTGCCAGTTTGCAGTTGACAGTCTCTGCCAGATAGTTAAACAGTAATATTCAGTAATAATTTTAAAATTTATTTTACTTTTATAGCAATGTCCTTTATGTCAGTATGTATAAGCTTGGTGACCAAAAAAAGTAACAATAATAACAATACATGGTTCTAGAAAATATAAAATAAAAATACTGGTAGCTAGTCAAGGACTTGCTGTGCATTTTTTTGGTTTTCCTCTGACAGATTTTGACACAGTAGAGAATATGGCTGGGAAGGCTCTTACTATTTCATCTGCTGAAAAGGCTGACCTTTGCAAAAGCCGCGTGGTTGAGAATCAATCTTTTTATATTAAGTGACTCACAGATAGTAAGAATCTGGTAAACATTAATGGACTGAATACAAATTGATGGCATTTCCAGAAACTTCCCCAGGAAGATTATATTTTCTCGTCTAGAAATCCTCTATTAGCATAGATGTATTTCATGTGTAATTATATTACAGAACACAAATAGCCTGAAACTCATACGATGAATTGCAAAACAAGGCAATTTAATGGCCTGGTGGAGGATTGAAAAGCAAATCAATGTCTTGCTGAGCCTTTACATATTGATTTAAAAAGTGTTGATTACATATTTCATAGCAATACCTTGAAATATTTCTCATTTTGATAGTTTTTAATACATTAGAGAAAAACAAAAAATAATTTGGAAACTTGATTTGGAGTAAAGAGCCTGCATTTTAGTACCAGCCTATCAACTATTTCTTGTGGAAGGGAAGCTGTGGGTAACTGGGAAGAAACAAATTAGGGCAACTGGAAACCTGAGGCACAGTATAATAGAAATGTGAAAAGAGAGTCTGTAAGGTATGGGAAATATTAGGTAGTGAAGCAAACATTAGCTGCTTTGAGAAGTTAGTATATAGGAAAAGGAATCAGATCATGAATTTAATTTATAACGTATTAAAACATATTTTTTCTATCTGACTATTCCTCCCATCTCAAGATCTTCTTTTGAGCAGGAGGAAAGGATGAGGGATTTGGGGAAAATAAAAGTGTCTGAGCACTGCCACACAAATGTGTCAGTTTCCTGTGTGTTCGGAGGCTGTTACTTAAGATAAAATGTCATCTCTTTATGAAATTCTTGTGCTGTAAAATAAATTGCATTTTAACCAGAAAATATTTGTTAAATAGTTTGAACCACAATCTTTTACAAATCAAAGTAAATTTATTTAACTTGAGAAATTAGATGATACTGTTTTATTTTTTATTGAGATATAATTGACGTATAACATTATAGTAGTTTCAGGTATGCATGCATGCCTGCTAAGTTGCTTTAAGAGTGTCTAACTCTTTGCATCCTTGTGGTTTGTACCCCACTGGGCTCCTCTGTCCATGGGGTTTTCCAGGCAAGAATACTAGAGTCGTTTGCCATGCCCTCCTCTAGGGGATCTTTCTGACCCAGGGATCAAACCTGCATCTCTTATATCTCCTGCATTGGCAAGTGGATTCTTTATCACTCGTGCCACCTGGGGAGCCCCAGTTTCAGGTATACAACATAATGNTAGAGTCGGTTGCCATGCCCTCCTCTAGGGGATCTTTCTGACCCAGGGATCAAACCTGCATCTCTTATATCTCCTGCATTGGCAAGTGGATTCTTTATCACTCGTGCCACCTGGGGAGCCCCAGTTTCAGGTATACAACATAATGACTCAATATTTATATATTGCAAAATAATCTACACAATTAATTACAGTTAATTAATTAATTAATTACAGTTAACATCCATCATCATGTATAGTTNGCCCAGTTTCAGGTATACAACATAATGATTCAATATTTGTATGTATTGCAAAATAATCTACACAATAAATCCAGTTAACATCCATCATCATGTATAGTTACCAAATATTTTTTCTTGTGATGAGAACTTTTAAGATCTACTCTCTTAACAACTTTCAAATATGCAATACAGTATTATTAACTATAGTTTTTGCATGTGTGCTCAGGCATGTCCAACTCTGTGTGAACCCCATGGACTGTAGCCCAACAGGATCTTCTGTCCATGGGATTTTCAAGCAAGAATACTGGGGTAGGTTGCCATTTCCTNCAGTTTTATTAACTATAGTTTGTGCATGTGTGCTCAGGCATGTCCAACTCTGTGTGAACCCCATGGACTGTAGCCCAACAGGATCTTCTGTCCATGGGATTTTCAAGCAAGAATACTGGGGTAGGTTGCCATTTCCTCCTCCAGGGGATCTTCCAGATCCAGGATTTGAACCTGTGTCTCCTGCATTTCCTTGTACTGGCAGGCAGATGCTTTACCATTGAGCCACATGGCAAGCCCTTTCAACTATAGTTTCTAGGCTGTAAATTATACCTCCATGACTTATTGGTGTTACAACTAGAAATGTGTACCATTTGGCCCTCCATCATCCATTTTGTTTTCAGAGGGACAGTTGTCTTGAAGCAGGATCTTATGTCCCTGTCCAAGGACTGATTATGATCAAAGAAACAACAAATAAGTGTTGGGGGAAATGTGGAGAAAAAGGAACACTTGTGCACCTTAGTGGAAATGTAAATTGGTGCAATAATATGGAAAACAGTATGGAGAGTCATCAAAAAAAAAATTGAACTATCATATGACTCCAATTCTGAGTATTCTATTCAAAGAAAATGAAAACACTAATTCAAAAGATATATACAGCCCCATGTTCACTGCAGAATTATTTACAATATCCAAGACATGGAAATNGCAGAGTCATCAAAAAAAAATTGAACTATCATATGACTCCAATTCTGAGTATTCTATTCAAAGAAAATGAAAACACTAATTCAAAAAGATATATACAGCCCCATGTTCACTGCAGAATTATTTACAATAGCCAAGACATGGAAATAACCTAAGTGTCCATCAAGGGATAAATGAATAAAAAGCATGATATTTGTATCTATATTTATTTATCTAATGGAATATCATTCAACTATTAAAAAGATTGAAATCTTCTGTTCAGCAATAACATGAATGGACCATAGGGCATTATGCTAAGTGAAAAAAGTCAGACAAAGACAAGTGCCGTATGATCTTTCATGTGTAATCCAAAAATGATAGTATTTTTTTTTAATGAGCTCATAGATAGAACAGATTGCTCATTGTCAAAGGTCATTGTCAAAGGTGGAAGGAGAAGGGGTTGGGCAAAACTGAGTTAGATAGATGGGCCCCTGGGCTGTACAGCTGGTATTTATCAAGTGAAGNAGAGGGCATTATGCTAAGTGAAAAAAGTCAGACAAAGACAAGTGCCGTATGATCTTGCATGTGTAATCCAAAAATGATACTATTTTTTTTTTAAATGAGCTCATAGATAGAACAGATTGCTCATTGTCAAAGGTCATTGTCAAAGGTGGAAGGAGAAGGGGTTGGGCAAAATTGAGTTAGGAGATAGATGGGCCCCTGGGCTGTACAGCTGGTATTTATCAGGTGAAGTAAATTTGAAGCTTTGTTCTCACCCAGACACTAAGGGATAAGGTGCCCAGTCCTGAGGTCAAGGAAGACTTCCCTGTCTGCACATGCATAGGAATGAAGGCTTCTTTGACATCAAAAAAGGGAGGAGATCCCATACCATAGTAAGTGTGAACATGCACCCATCGGCCTTTTTGCTAAGATGAATCCCACCACAGAGGCCAATGGGTAGAATGGCGATTTAAATTGCTGATAATAGGACAGAACTTCTAGTCTTTGTTTTCATTTGGTCAATAGTTTTGTTACTTTTTCCACACCTGACTGGTCCTTAGACCCTCCCAAAGATGACCCTCCTATATCAGCAATTTAAATCACCATGCTACTGTGCTCCTCATTCAGGATGCCTGCACTCCTCTGGGGGTGAGTGTCCTGCTTCTGACAGAAATAAACTTTCCTGATAAGTGTGAGGTGATATGTCATTGTGGTTTTGATTTGCATTTCCCTGACAGTGATTTTGAGCATCTTTNTAAATCACCATGCTACTGTGCTCCTCATTCAGGATGCCTGCACTCCTCTGGGGGTGAGTGTCCTGCTTCTGACAGAAATAAACTTTCCTGATAAGTGTGAGGTGATATGTCATTGTGGTTTTGATTTGCATTTCCCTGACAGTGATTTTGAGCATCTTTTCATGTAACTGTTGGTAATGTATGTGATACCTTTAGAAAAATATTTCTTTAGAGAGCCTGCTCACTTTTAAATCATATTGTCTTTTTTTGCTATTCAGTTGTATGAGTTCTATGTATTTTGGATATTAGCCACTTATTAGATAAATAATTTGAAATTACCTTCCAGGTTTCATATTAATTTTGTTACTGGCTTCCTTTGTTGTGCAGAAGCTTTTCAGTTTCAGACGGAGTCCCACTTTTTTTTCTTTTTCTCCTTCTGTTACCTTTATTTTTGGTTTCAAATCCAGAAAATCATTTCAAGAGCTTCCAGTCTATGTTTTCTTTTATGAGATTTATGTCTTTAGGTTTTACATTAGAGTCTTCAATCCATCTTGAGTTAAGTTTTGTGTATGGTGTAAGATAATGGTACCATTTCATTCTTTTACCTATAGTTGTTCAGTTTTCNTTATATAATACTGTGCATATATCAATCCCAATAACTCAATTTATCCCTCATTCCCCCTTTTCCCCCTAGTTACCATGTTTGCTTTCTATATCTGTGATCCTATTTCTGTTTTGTAAATAAGCTCATTTTTACTGTTTTTGTTGTTGTTGTTTAACTTCCATATATAAGTGATAACATATGGTATCTGTCTTTGTCTGACTTAACTCAGTATGTCAATCTCTAGGTCTATCCATGTTGCTGTAAATTGAATTATTTCATTGTTGTTTTTTTTTTTTGGTTAGCCCATAGTCCATTGTGTATATGTACTGCGCCTTCTTTATCCATTTCTCAGTTGATGGACATTAGGTTGTTGTATAGATGTACTACGGTAGGAACAGTCCATTGTATTAGACCACTAGTGCTCCCAGGTGGTGCTAGTGGTAAAGAACCTGCCTGCCAATGCAGGAGACGTAAAAGATGTGGGTTTGATCCCTGGTCAGGAAGATCTCCTGGAGGAGGGCATGGCAATCCATTCCCGTATTCTTCCCTGGAGAATCCCATGGACAGAAGAGCCTGGCAGGCTACACACAGTAGAATCACAGAATTGGACATGACTAAAGCAACTTAGCGTGCACACATATGTGTGCTACATAGTCCAGTGGAATACTAGTCCACTGTATATATGTGTTACATCTTTATCCATTCTTCTGTTGATGGACATTTAGGTTGCTTTTATGTCCTGACTATTGTAAACATAGTGCTGCAATGAACATTAGCTGCATGTATCTGTTCAGATTATAATTTTCTCTGGATATACTGGACAAATATATATATATATATATACTGCAGAAATATAAATCAATGGAATAGGATAGAAAGCCCAGAGACACACCAACACACCTATGGTCACATAATCTATGACAAAGGAAGCAAGAATATACAATGGAGAAAAGACAGTCTTTTCAATAAATGTTCTGGGAAAACTGAAAAACTACATGTAAATAAAAGAAATTAGAATACTTCTTAACAGTTAATACCACACAGTAACATAAACTCAAAATGGATTAAAGATCTAAATGTGAGGCTGGATACTATAAAACTCTTTAAGGTAAATAGGCAGAATACTCCCAGACATAAATTTTAGCAGGATCTTTTCTGAGTCATCTCCTAGAATAATGAAAACAAAAGCAAAAATAAACAAACGGAACCTAATTAAACTGAAAAGTATTTGCACAGCAAAGGAAAATATAAACAAAATGAAAAGATAGCCTTCACAATGAGAGAAAATACAGTATTTACAAAAGAAACAACCAACAAAGGATTAATCTCCAAAATATGCAAACAGCCCACGCTGCTCAAAATCAAAAAAACAAACAACCTAACCATTTGTTAATTTTTGTTTTTATTTCCATACTCAAGGAAGTGTATCAAAAATGATCTTGCTACAATTTATGTCTGAGAGTGTTCTAATTATGTTTTCCTTTAAAAGTTTTAAAGTATCCAGCCTTACATTTAGGTCTTCAATCCATTTTTATTTTTGTATATGGTGTTAAGGAAGCTTCCCTGGTGGCTCAGTGGTTAAAAAAAAAAAAAAAAATCCATCTGTCAATGAAGGAGATGCAGATTCAATCCCTGGGTCTGGAAGAACTCCTGGAGAAGGGAATGGCAACCCACTCCAATATTCTTGCCTGGGAAATCCCATGGAGAGAGGAACCTGGCAGGCTACAGTCCATGGAGCCTGGTGGGCTACAGTTCATCACAAAGAACTGGGCATGACTTAGCAACTAAACAACAATAACAAATAGTATTTGCGAGCATTCTAAAGACAATTTTTGGAAGCTACCACCATTCAAATAGTTCATCTATGAAAGTAACCCTTGAAGATGAACTCTTTCTGGCATAGTAAGAGTTAAATGGCTTCACATAAATTAATCCTATGTTCTTTATTCCTGTTATTTTCTTTTTAGTTTGTTTCCCTTACAATCTATTGAGATTACATCTTAAAATTAGTAACATATCGGTGCCCTTGTTGATTTTTTAATAAAATTTTCAAGTTAATGAACTCATTAATGAGCTAAACCATGTGCTATTTTTTTTTTCAAATATTGTGGAAAGTAAACATTTACAGTTCAAACCATAAATTGGCATCTTTTTCAATCAGATTTCATTGGCCACCATTCAAACCACTCACTAATAGGAAATAAAATATGCTATATTACACTTTGGCATTTAGGTCTCTTTTTCTCCCCCTCATGAATCAGCACTTAAGCCAAAACCAGTTGTTGTCATTTAGTCACTAAGTTGTGTCTGACTCTTTGTGACCCCACGGAGCGTAGGCCACCAGGCATCTCTGTCCGTGGGATTTCCCAGGAAAGAATACTGGAGTTGCCACTTCCTTCTGCAGGGGATCTTCCTGAGAGAAGGATCAAATCTGCATCTCCTGAAATATCAGGCAGATTCTTTACCACATGAGGGAAGCCCGAGCAGAAATGAGACCAAGCAACAAAATGTTCAAGGGTAATAATGATTTGACTCATCTTTTTCTTAGTACTGTAATTGTCTATGTAGAAGGATAGAGGAGAGAGACTCATGCTTATGATGTAGGGACAAGGAAGAGGAAGAGTTATCCATAAGAAAGGATTGAATAGTAAGGAAGTCTAAAGTACCTGGAAGGAACTAATATCTGGAATCAATCCAAAGTTGCATCTACAGACAGATCAGTCTTCAGAAATGCTGTGTGCACAGATCAGTTATTTAATTTGTATATTTAGTTTCTATCCATGATTATGCAATTTAGAGACTATCATTACACACTGAGTAAAGAGGAAGAGGATAGAAACAATTAATAAGGTATTTTTCTCCTAGGTACTATGATGTCTGTTTTGTTTGTTTAGCAGTGCCTCAATACCCTGATCATTGACTGCCATAGACAGTTGGGTGGACCATATTTTCATACACTTAGGTCCATTTCTCAAAAGACCAGTGAGGCCCAATCTCAGAAAGATCAGAGTGACTTGGTCTGCCCTGTCATTCAGAATCCATTGTCTTTTGTTGATGAATGACACATGGGTTTCCATGGATGCACCTACAATGTCTTCTTTGTTTCCCTGTTCACCATTTCACCAAATGTTGAACATTTTTATCTGAAGTGCTCTTTTGTCCCCAAAACTAATAATCTTTTTATTTAAATAGGAAATATACAAATTGCTGCTCAGATTCACTAAATGTGACTAATTCCCTCATCCATTTCACCCAGGAGAGTATGCTATTGCTACTTAAATTCTGTCTCCTTAAAAAGTCATGCTTATGTCCTTTGCCTGCCTTACTTTTATGGTTATTTTAACCAGATTTTAGACATATAGACACACACATATATGTACACAGTACATATGTATGTGTTCAAGATAGATACTGATATCTCCTAAGAAAAGAGATACTGATATCTCCTATCTCCAAGGAAAAAAGAATGCAAATGAAGAACACATTTAAAAATATATATATTACAGTGCTTTTCTACCTCTATTAACCCTCTCATATACTTTTTAACACAGAAGTTTTGAGTTTCTTTGATTCTCTTTTCCTCAGGAACAGCCTGGATTAGTGAAATACTGGATTTGATCTATAACAATGGGAATGTAAAGAAATGTAAATGAGATGCAATATACAAATGAGTGCCATTCATGGAATTAATAATTCCAAGACTTACAAATGGTACTTTCTCTTAATGTTCCTTTTCTGCATAGGATTAAATCCCCCTTTTTGTGGTGCTTGAAAATGATACAGACAGAGCTTGTGCAGTTGAATCATAAGTGTCTACAATAAAAGAGTAAGAATTTGGCTATGCCAGTACTCATATTATAGTCAACTTCCACCCAAAGATAACATCTACATATGAAGACGTTTTAATAAGTATTTTTTTCTGAATAGGACACACAGAAGCTTTCAACATTTAAATAATGTGTGATCATTATATGTAGAAAATTTGGTGTTTGATTCANATTAAATCCCCCTTTTTGTGGAGCTTGTGCAGTTGAATCATAAGTGTCTACAATAAAAGAGTAAGAATTTGGCTATGCCAGTACCCATATTATAGTCAACTTCCACCCAAAGATAATATCTACATATGAAGACATTTTAATAAGTATTTTTTTTCTGAATAGGACACACAGAAGCTTTCAACATTTAAATAATGCATGATCATTATATGTAGAAAATTTGGTGTTTGATTCATTATAGAATCATGTCTACTATTATGTAGCTGATGTTCACAGACTCAGAGAAAATGATGATGGGAATATGTGGTTTTGTGTTATTAAAATATTTAAAATTAACCATGGATCTCATGGCTTAATTTGATTTTAAGATTTGAATATAAAAATGTTGGAAANTACTATTATGTAGCTGATGTTCACAGACTCAGAGAAAATGATGATGGGAATATGTGGTTTTGTGTTATTAAAATATTTAAAATTAAGCATGGATCTCATGGCTTAATTTGATTTTAAGATTTGAATATAAAAATGTTGGAAAAAATTTTGAAGTTCTGTAGTTCACTTTCTCCATACTGTAAATAAGAAAAAGAGGAAGATAAATGAAGGAAAAACTTGGACAACTTGCACTTGACTTACTACCTCAGCAAACCTTTTGTCTGAGGATTTATAGACACTTATAAAGATAATAAGCCTCATTATTCATAAATAAAAAATCCTAGCTCACCAGAATTTATCAGTTTTTACATTATGGATCTCAGAAGTATATGAGGACATGTAGTAATATATCCATTTCAAGTCACATAATGGAGTTAATGTTTACAAAGTCTTAGGTTATATTTTAATTAACCTTTATGATTTCATATTTAAAATGTAGTTTAACTTTTATGCTTGCAGGTGTTGAGGACTTGAATGACATGCAGTCTCCTTGATTAGTGAAAACACACCTACCTGTCCAACTTCTCCCTTCTTCATTTTGGAAAAATAACTGCAAGGTAGCAAATTTTTTAAAAAGCAAACTTTATGTTGTGATTACTTTGACTAATTATGCAGAAATTAAGATGGGAAATTGCAATCCCTAGATAATCATTGACAAAAATAATAATTTTGTCCATATATCCCAAGGATCAAAATAATACCACTGGACACAAGTGCTATAGATAGGATTATTCTCAGTGCCCAAACACTGAGAATCATGCAGGCTTTCTTTTCTCTAAAATACCTTCTTGTCTAAATCCCTTCACTCATTGTTTTTAAACAATGGATATTTAAATAACCCAGAACTCCTTTGTTAGTTCAGTATAATTTTAATTTATCAATATGAACTTATACATAATTTAAAACATAACCTGGATTAGTAAAATATTGGATTTGATCTATAACAATGGGAATGTGGAGAAATGTGAAGAGATGCAATATACAAACGAGTGCTGCTCATGGAATTAATAATTCCAAGACTTACAAATGGTAATTTCTCTTAATATTCCTTTTCTGCATAGGATTAAATCCCCCTTTTTGTGGTGTTTCAAAATGATACAGAGCTCGTGCTGTATAACATACAGCATGTTATAATTTATAACATTTCCCTGGTGGCTCAGTGGTAAAGAATCCACCTGCCAAGTAGGAAAGGAGGGTTGGATCCCTGGGTTGAGAAAATCCCCTGGAGAAAGAAATGACAACCCACTCCAGTATTTTTGCAGGGGAAATCCCATGGAGAGAGGAGCCTAGTGGGCTGCAATCCATGGGGTGGCAAAAAAACTGGACATAACTTAGTGACTAAACAACAACAAAATACTACATTGCAGGTTTAGCTAACCGTTATATTATGGACTTAACTGGTTGCTCAATGGTAAAGAATCTGCCTGCCAATATGAGAGACTGGTTCAATCCCTGGGTCAGGAAGATTCCCCTGGTGAAGGAAATGGGAACTCACTCCAGAATTCTTGCCTGGGAAATCCAGTGGACAAAAGAGCCTAGGGGGCTACAGTCTATGGGGTTGCAAAAGCGTTGTACATGACTTACAACAATGGATTTGTAACAACAAATGGATTTGTTTCAAGCTACCTTTTAAATAAGCATTTTAGTCCATGGACACGACTGAGCAACTGAACTGAACTGAATGTTTAAAGTGGAAAGTACATAAATACTAAGGATATGGATTGATGAGTTTTCACAAGGTGAGCATACCTACGAAATTAGACCCCAGAACAAGAAATTGACCAAGAAATTGAATGAGGAATAGAGCCCGATAAAGTCTATTCCTGTGCACTTTCGGACAGGAACCCCCATGTGCAGAGATAATCACTATTTGTGAATGTTTTCATCATAAGGTGATTTGCTTGTTTTTCCTGTAAAGTAATTCTCTTGAATGTTTAGCTTATTTCATTTAATGTAATATCTATGGGATCAATTCTTACCATGCTTGCTATTTTGCTTTTGTCTTGGTTTCTTAATATAGACCTGTTTACATCATAAATTGTGATAACATAAGCAAAAGTAGCTCACTACAGATGCAAATTTTCAGGCCCAAATCCAGCCTACTGAATCAGAAATTATGGGCTTGGGGTCCAGCAATATGTTTTAACAAGACATCCAAGTATATTTGGTTCATATTAACATTTGAGAACAACTGATGTTAGGCATTCCAATATGTGCATGTGAATATTTCACATATTACTTATTCATGATATAATTGATGGACAGTTGGGTTGTTGTTTATTGTCAGTAATAAAAGTAGTTCTGAAGTGCATATTCTTATGCAAGTATTAAATATCACATATATGTATATATTTCCCTTAGTTACACATCTTGGGATAGAACTGCATCTTAAAGTGTGCATTTGTCCAGCTTTAGAAAAAAAAATTCCTATTTCTTTTCAAAGCATATGCACTAGTGTACACTTTGATCAGTAGTATATGAATCGAAGTTCTCCATGTCCTTCNAGAAAAAAAAAATCCTATTTCTTTTCAAAGCATATGCACTAGTGTACACTTTGACCAGTAGTATATGAATCGAAGTTCTCCATGTCCTCATAAATCCAAAACATAGCTAAAAATACGGGTCAGTTCAGTTCAGTCAATCAGTCGTGTTTGATTTTTTGCGACCCTATGAATCGCAGCATGCCAGGCCTACCTGTCTATCACCAACTTGGGAATCCACTCAGACTCCTGTCAATCGAATCAGTGATACCATCCAGCCATCTCATCCTCGGTAGTCCTCTTCTCCTCCTGCCCCCAATCCCTCCCAGCATCAGAGTCTTTTCCAATGAGTCAACTCTTCNCTACTCTAGGTCAGCCAACTGTCTTGATATATTTGAACTAATTTTGCCTCTATTGTTCACTCAGAGAGAATAATCTTAAAATCTAAATCAAAGTATGTCCACTCTCTTCTAATAATCTCTCAGTGACTTCTGTCTCTGCTGCTGTTGTTTAGTCACTAAGTTTTATCCTACTCTCTATGACCCCATGGACTTTAGCCCACCAAGCACCTCTTTTCATTGCATATTCCAGGCAAGAATACTGGAGTGGGTTGCCATTTCCCTCTTCAGAGTATCTTCCCGACCCAGGGATGAAACCTGTGTCTCCTGCATTGGCAAGTGGATTCTTCAGCCTGGATGAGCCACCAGGGAAGCCCCAGAATATAACATTAAAAGAATTTATATATTTGCACATTATTTAGTCCCTGTCTCTCTCTCCAATCTCTTCTGATACCATTTTCCATTTCTCAAAAAATTGAGCTTACTTGAAACACTTTTCCTACTATTTTTAGATTAACCTCCTCATGCTTCATGTCCTAGGTGCTACCTTTCCACAGAGCTCTTTTATGTTCACAAGATCAGATAACTTATCTTTTGTCTACTAAAGTCTCTTTTGCTGCTATTGTTATTTTCATAGTATCAACCACTTCTAATTATTTTATGTATATGTTTATTTATAGTTTTTAGTCTCCTATAATATTATGGCAAAGATATTGGGGAAGCAATATAATTTTCATTATGTAATCTGTAAAACATATAACTTTTATTTTTTCTTCTTCAATTTAATCCTTAGCATTGAAAATAATTCATTTTACAGTTTGATTGAAACTTATCCTATTCTGATTATTTAAGCAATTCATTTAAGAAATATTTCTCATCTCTTAAACTGAATGTCTCTCAGAGAACCTGTCTACACATAAATTCCTTTGGATGACTATGACTCATTCATCTCTTATTTGGGAAATCAATTCCACACACAGCCCCTAAAGAAACTACCTTACCCACCTAAGGCAACCCTCTCTGGCAGATTTTCTAGTCAAATTCTCAGCTTCCCATGCATCCTGTTCAAACCACTTTGCACTGCCACTCTGGATTATGGGGTGATACATTACCCTAATTATGGGACAAGAAGCAACAAATAGAGATTGAAGAGGATAAGCATTATCATGAAACAAAAGTTCCCACATTAGGTCATAATAAGGTCTTTGAGCTAAGGAAGTTTTGTTTTTGTTGGTTAGTCGCTAAGTTGTGTTTGATTCTTTGAGACCCCATGGACTGAAGCCTGCCAGGTTACTCCATCCATGGGATGTCCCAGGCAAGAATACTGGAGTGGGCTGCCATTTCCTATTCCAAGGAATTTGAATCTTCTCAAATATGGGAGGAGAATCCAAATTTTCTGTCAGAGAAAGCTCAAAATTAATCAAGGGTTCCAGTGTCTCTCTCCTCAGATCTACCCCAAGTATTACCATTCCAGGCCTTCTTCACCCTTTCCCCTCACTCCCCCATGTACCTTTCACATGATAGACTACTCACAACTGGAGATTCAACTTTCATAGTAATTCTTCCACTTGAAGAATTAGGTTGTGTATCTTATTGCTACCATGTTAAGTTCTGCAGTTATAAGAAATAGATTCTATTAGAGCCACCACTTCCTTGGTGGCTCAGACAAACGTCTNTAATTATGGGACAAGAAGCAACAAATAGAGATTGAAGAGGATAAGCATTATCATGAAACAAAAGTTCCCACATTAGGTCATAATAAGGTCTTTGAGCTAAGGAAGTTTTGTTTTTGTTGGTTAGTCGCTAAGTTGTGTTTGATTCTTTGAGACCCCATGGACTGAAGCCTGCCAGGTTACTCCATCCATGGGATGTCCCAGGCAAGAATACTGGAGTGGGCTGCCATTTCCTATTCCAAGGAATTTGAATCTTCTCAAATATGGGAGGAGAATCCAAATTTTCTGTCAGAGAAAGCTCAAAATTAATCAAGGGTTCCAGTGTCTCTCTCCTCAGATCTACCCCAAGTATTACCATTCCAGGCCTTCTTCACCCTTTCCCCTCACTCCCCCATGTACCTTTCACATGATAGACTACTCACAACTGGAGATTCAACTTTCATAGTAATTCTTCCACTTGAAGAATTAGGTTGTGTATCTTATTGCTACCATGTTAAGTTCTGCAGTTATAAGAAATAGATTCTATTAGAGCCACCACTTCCTTGGTGGCTCAGACAAACGTCTGCCTGCAAGGTGGGAGACCTGGGTTCGATTCCTGGGTCAGGAAGTTCCCCTGGAGAAGGAAATGGCAATCCACTCCAGCCCTCTTGCCTGGAAAATCCCATGGACGGAGGAGCCTGATAGGCTACAGTCCATGGGGCCACAAAGAGTTGGACACAACTGAGTGACTTCACTTTCACTTTCAGAGCCACCACAGAAACTCCCAGGTTCTGTTTCCATGAATTGAGATGGATGTCTTAGGAAAGTGAAAGCTCAGATTGCCTTTCTGGCTCATCTCTCCAGTTCACTAAGATTATGGCTCTCTGTTCCAGTCTGGTTTAGAGCATCAAGAAGAACACTTCCCCCGTGGGTAGCAGGGCACAAGCTATTTGATCTGAATGCAACTTTTTCATTGCATCTAACATGCTGTTTTAGGTCCAGTCTTGATGCACAGAGAAGGAAAGTCACAAGGAATACATTAAATGGATCTCTCTTCTTCATTATTGACTCTTTCTCTTCCCTACCACTCCCTGGGCTGGAAAGTGCACAGGTTTTTATTTTACTGTCCTCTTATACTCAGACTATCAAAATATTTATTTAAGTGTGAGAAGTAGAAAATATCTTTTTTCTACTATAAAAGATTTCTCTGAGAGATATATCTATTCGTTATTTTATCAAGATATAATTGACATATAATATTAGTTTCAGGTGTACAACAGAATGATTCAATATCTGTCTACAGTATAAAATAACCACCACAATAAGTCTAATTGATATCCATCACCACACAGAGTTATATATATTTTTTCTTGTGATGAGAATTTTTAGATATACTCTTTCTGTAACTTTAAAACTTAGAATATTATTGACTATGGTTAACCATTATTCCTAGCTTCAGAAAGCTTTCAGCTTTTCACCGTTGAGTATGTTAGCTGTGGACTTAAATGCGGCCTTAATTTTACTGACGTATGTTCCTTCTCTATTCCCTTTGTTGAGAGTTCTTAACCATAAATCGGTGTTAAATTTTGTCAAATGATTTTTTCTGCATTTATTGAGATGATCATGTGATTATATTCTTGATTTTGTTAATGTGATGTACCACACTGATTGATTTGCAGATGTTGAAACATTTATGCATCCCCAGAATAAATCTCACTTGATTATAGCATATGATCCTTTTAATGTGTTGAGTTTAGTTTGCTAGTATTTTGTTCAGGATCTTTGCACTGATGTTCACCAGAAATATTGACTTGTAATTTTCATTTCTGATACTCTCCTTGTCTAGCTTTGTTGTCAGTATAAGGCAGGCTTCATAAAATGAGTTTGGAAGTATTCTCTTAGCTTCTACTTTTTGGAAGAGTTTGAGAAATATTCATATTAATTCTTCTTTAAATGCTTGGTGGAAAATCTATTCTAAATATTAGATATGTCATAAAAAGAAGATAAAGGGGTTTTGAAAATTTCATCTTATCATAGTTATATCTTATCTTAATTATACCTTGCCATAGTATCATAGGGCTTCCTTGGTGGCTCAGTCTATATAGAATCCACCTGCAATGCAGGAGACCCAAGTTTGTTTTATCACCATCTATTATTCTACAAGATAATTCTACTTTTGAAAGTAAAAAATTGAATATTGACCTATTTTTTTCCCATTTTTTGAAACAAATCTTGCCTCTTCCTTTTAGCAGATGATTGCCTGGTATAATCAAGAATAGGATTATACACTTGGGAAAGGAAAATGAAAAAGCCATATAAAACTATAAAAATATTTCCTCTGCCAATTTGATATGTGTGGGTCCTTATAAAATGCATTGCCTACTTCATGACTAAATCTACCTGAAATAATCCTGTTTCTTTATAACATTTTTTAGGATCCAAAGTGTGAAATTCAGAAGTTATTAAAATTTCTAGATAAAAACCTTCCAGAAGAAACTGTGGATAAAATCCTCTGTCACAGCTCCTTTGATATGATGAAGCCAAATCCTGGTGCAAATTATACCACTATGCCAAAATTTACTATGGACCATTCTGTGTTTCCCTTCATGAGAAAAGGTAGCTTTATATACATTATATATTAGCTTCAATATGATTGGTAGTAATATTATGAACATTGTATGTAGGCAGATAAGAATAGTATCAAAGTAAATGGGACGTGATTAAGTCTGTTGGGGAGAAAATTTTATGAAAAAAATTGTTAAAGGAAATAATTCATGGCAACAACATTTATTATTACTGTAAGTCTAACATGTAAGACAAGCTTTCTAATAAAAATATTTACTCGAGTCTATGTGTTGATAAGTATGGATTTTGGCACTCAATGATGTATCAGAAGAATGACTGTTATTTTTCTGAATTATCTAGATTGTCTTCATATTCCCTAAAATTTTTGCTGTGATTGGTAACTAGCTTAAATGATGTTGGGAATACTAAATTAGTGACAAGTGAAAATGAAGTCTCTCAGTCATGTCTGACTCTTTGCGACCCTATGGACTATAGCCTACCAGGCTCCTCCATCCATGGGATTTTCAAGACAAGAGTGCTGGAGTGGGTTGCCATGAAAGAAAATCCAATTCCTTGAGATTGTTTCTATGATTATGATAAATCATTGCATAATCAAGTATTGAATTCAATGTGTAGTCAACATTTTGCACAAAATATTCCTTTACTGAATATATGTTGAGTTGAATTGTGTGTGTGTGTGAGTATGGTTGGGTGGCATCACCAACTCAACAGACATGAATTTGAGCAAAATCTGGAAGATGGTAAAGGACAAGGAAGCCTGGCATGCTGTAGTCCATGGGGTCACAAAAAGTTCAACACGACTAAGTGACTGAACAAAATGTGTGTGTATGTCTTTGTCCTTAAGATAAGATTGATTGATAAATTCTGTTAGCTGTGTGTGCATTAGTCATCTTTGCTAAAATAAACAACCCTAAGAATCTCAGTAGCTTAGGGATTTGTTTTTTGTTTGATATTGGTATGTGCTGGCCAACTGTGGCTGCAGCAGTTTTCATTTCTTTTTGACTCTGATTAGTTTTGTTTGACTCTAATGGGCTCGGCCTCTTGTGTATTCTCTTTCTGAAACCCAGACTGAAAGAGCTGCCCTTTTGTGAGCTATACCCTCACAAAATAGAGAAAGATCAAGAAAGATGTTGGAAACTTGCCAGGCCTTTAAAGTTTTTGTTCAGATGTGCTATATACCACATATATCCAAATTCCAATGGCCAAAGCATATAAAAACTCCAAGCCCAAAGTTAATGAGGCAAGGAGGAATCACACAACACACTACAATGGACATAGGTGTAAAATCTTTTTACAGTGAAGAAGAGAGTAAATATTAATATAATCTAAGACAGTTTTGGAGGAACAGATGTTTTGACGAGAACCTAAAAAGGGACTATTAAAGGAAATTGTAATTATAATGCATCAGTACATTCTAGAGATATTTTTAGGAGGTTAGGAACTGTGCAACCTGCCTCTTGAGAAATCTGTATGCAGGTCAGGAAGCAAAAATTAGAACTGGACATGGAACAACAAACTGGTTCCAAATATGAAAAGGAGTACGTCAAGGCTGTATATTGTCACCCTGCTTATTTAACTTGTATGCAGAGTACATCATGAGAAATGCTGGACTGGAAGAAACACAAGCTGGAATCAAGACTGCCAGGAAAAATATCAATAACCTCAGATATGCAGATGACACCACCCATATGGCAGAAAGTGAAGAGGAGCTAAAAAGCCTCTTGATGAAAATGAAAGAAGAGAGTGAAAAAGTTGGCTTAAAGCTCAACATTCAGAAAATGAAGATCATGGCATTCGATCCCAGCACTCCGTGGGAAATAGATGAGGAAACAGTGAAAACAGTGTCAGACTTTATTTTGGGGGGCTCCAAACTCACTGCAGATAGTGACTGCAGCCAT
>SJYW01048438.1:137466-154428 GCA_006410735.1 Raphicerus campestris | reverse complement strand
CAAAGAATTTCAGTTTGCATATGAAAGATCAACATTGTTTTATTAACTACCTTCTATAATGTTTTTATTATGCTTTATTATTCTTAAAGGCTAAATAATAAAATTAAGTCTAAAAGTTTATAATTTTACTTTATTTTTAAAATTTAAGGCCTGCATTGTTTGACTGGTAAGGAAGATATTTAACAAAATCTTCAAGATAGATGGATTAGACCTGAAATGCCCTCTTAAGAAGGCATTATATTCTCTTCATTGTATGCTTAGAATGGTATCAGCATAATAAAATATCAATGACATTTTTGTGTATTTCTTTAGAGTATCTAATATAGATTCAATTTTGAATAGTTTATTAATCATGGTCTTCTACTCTTATGGTTTATACATTAATAATCTAAAACAGTACCAAGTAACCAATAAACATATATTACCAAAGTATGTAATAATAATAATTCATTAGTTACTATCAGAGATAAAAATCAATAGTGAGTCATCAGAGTATCAGGCTCATTAATATTTATTGACTACTTCCTATGTATAAATAGGGCTTCCCTGGTGGTTTAGATGGTAAAGAATTCACCTGCAATGCAGGAGAGACCTGGGTTTGATCCTGGGTTGGGAAGATCCCTTGGAGGAGGGCATGGCAACCCACTCCAGTATTCTTGCCTGGAGAATTTCCAAGGACAGAGAAGCCTGGTGGGCTATAGTTCATGGGGTCACAAAGAGTCGGACTTAACTGAGTGACTAAACATGTATAAATAACATATATATGTATAAATAAAGTAACTTAGATGTAACAAAGATATCAAAGAACTTTAATCCAGGCTTGGAATAAAAAGAAAATACAGATAACTAATTGTAAAAATAAGTTAACAAACATTTGGTCCTACTCAAAATGTCCATAAGACATTTGGTCCTGTTCAAAAGATCCACAGGCACTTTTGATCTATGCCAAATGATTCTGAACATGAACAAATATAAAGTTGGCTCAGTTGGTAAAGAGTCCATCTGTAATGCAGGATTCCTGGGTTCGATCTCTGAGTTGGGAAGATCCCACAGAGAAGGAAACAACAACCTACTCCAGTATTCTTGCCTGGGAAATCTAATGAACAGAGGACCCTGGTGCGCTATAGTCCATGGGGTCACAAGTGTCAGACATTATTTAGCAACTAAACCACCACTACCAAATATAAAGTAATTTTTGGCATGGTTCATGGACGTTTTGGAAAGGACCAAACATGCCCAAATTTAAAGGACCTTTTAGCATGGACCAAATGTCTAACAGATGTTTTAGACAAGACCAAATGTCTTGCAAGGATAAGAAAACAAAAACCAGCCATAATACTAATAGCTGATATTTACTGAGAACTTACTCTGTACCAAGTACTATGCTATACAGTTTACATGACTTCACTTCAACTGATCTTCATTCAGTTCTTTGAAACAGGTATTCTAATTTTTCACAATTTTGCTAGTCAGTGGCAACCCACTCCAGTACTCTTGCCTGGAAAATCCCATGGACGGAGGAGCCTGGTGGGCTACAGTCCATGGGGTTGCAAAGAGTTGGACACAACCGAGCGACTAAACTAACCTAAACTTCAGAGAGAGTAATTATGCAGCCAACTATACATGCCAAATGTGCCCTAAAAGCACTTAGAGGGGATAGCTTAATTTCTGGTTATTTAACCTTTTAAGTCTCAGTTATTCACTCTTATCCTCATATTTTCTCATGAACTTATCCTATATTCACCTTCCTTCATGCTCTCCAATATCTGCTGTTGCATGTTATTCATGCCTCATAACTATCAGATAATTTAGATAAGAATACAATTACAAACATAACTGAAAATCTTCTCTGATGTGGAAATAACAGATGCTCTCAAATTTTGTTCTTTCTGAATATTTGATATATAATTTGGCAGTCTCCAAATCTTTCTGAACAATCACCATTATGATAACATGCTTTAAGCATGCACCAATAATATATACAAATCTATTTCTTTGTAAATTATATATTTTGTATAAATGCATTATGTATGCTGTGAAATGAATATATATATTAATTAAAAAGAGATAAATATGGAATAAATAATCCAGAATATATTATTTACCAATTATACAAAGTACATTTACTGTTACTAAAATAGTTTTAGAATAAATTAGAATGAGGAACAATGTGATTGAAATACCTTTATGATTTTTAAAAATATTTTTGTATTTTTTAAATTTTTTAATTGATGGGAAATTGCTTAATAAGGTTGTATTGGTTTCTGCTGTAAAACAATGTGAGTCAGTCATAATTATATATATGTTTTCTCCCTCTTGAGTCTCTCTTCCTCCCCACTCCCATCCCACTCATTTAAGTCATCAAAGAGAGCCAGACTGGGCTCCCTCGGTTATATAGCCACTTCCCACTATCAGTTTTACACATGAGAGTATATATATATCAATGCAACATTTTGATTTGAAAATATGATTCTAAATTTAGATTATTTAAGTATTTTGCTTCAGTTACTGTAAAGGTGAAAAACATATGTTGAAATGTAAAAGAAAAGTAAAAATTTTCCTGTGCTAACCAAATCACATACTCAGCTTTCAATCTTATCTAACATTTAGGACAGGGAAGCCTGTTGTNGTATTTTGCTTCAGTTATTGTAAAGGTGGAAAACATATGTTGAAATGTAAAAAAAAAGTAAAAATTTTCCTGTGCTAACCAAATCATATACTCAGCTTTCAATCTTATCTAACATATAGGACAGGGAAGCCTGTTGTGCTGCAGTCCATGGGCTCTCAGAGTCGGACACAACTGAGCAACTGAACAACAATGACCATTTAGGAAAAGAATTCTTCTGGAATTTGGTAATAAATTTGTATCTTCATGTAGTATGAGGTGTCATTTATGTTGTATTTTTATGGGTCTTAACAAAGAAGTTAAGCCATCAAAAGTCTTTGGAAAAATTTTAAATTAGTTAACAAATCATGCTTCCCAGGTTTTTAAGAGTGTTGATATGATTCCCCTAAATGATACGTTTACATTATTTTCACTATTACAATCTTATAAAGTATTTCCAAAATGCCCTCTTGTTAGTTCACTTTTGACTTATATTTCAGAAAGCCCTTATTTTCTCATTCATTGTTAACATCAAATGTCTTTGAAATCACAACTGATGGTAACTTTTTGTCATAGAAAGTGAAAATCTTGAAAAGATACCTTTAAAGAGAAAGGAAAGTGTAACATTTTTAAAGTTCTACATTCAGTTAAGTAGTTTTCCATGAGATGATGGGAAAACCTTGGTGTGTTTAAAGAATTTTTTTGTCTCCTTTAAAAGTAAAATTTGTTCCTATTTAGAGGCCTTGTCTTTATACAATTAATTATGTACAAGGCACCCTATTGTCTGCAAACTAGAATCCACTGCAGTGCACAGAGTAAAAAACAAAATAATTGTTATCTATAGCTTAAAATACTATCTTGTATATTTGAAAGTTGATTAGAGATATCTTAGACTTTCTTATAACAAAAGAAGTGTAACCATGTGGTGATGGATGTTGACTAGATTTATTAAGGTTATCATTTCACAGTATTTACATATAGAATTCTTATATTATGCATCTGAAACTAATGTATTTTTATATGTCAATTATACCCCAATTTTCAAAAAATTGAAAGTGCCACTTAATTCTTTTGTCTTCCTAGAATTTCTGTTTCCTCATAATTCGTTCACAATATTGTCAGATTTAAATCACTTCTGTCAAGATGCCCGGGTATAATGAATCACCTTTCCATCAGGCCTCTTTTCTTCATCTGTCTTCTGACTCACATCAGAGTATTCTGGTGATACAGAGCTAAAATATGCTCTCCTCTTAAAAGATTAAAGTGCTTAGTTGCTCAGTCATGTCCGACTCTTTGTGACCCTATGAACTGTAGCCTGCCAGGCACCTCTGTCCATAGGGATTCTCCAGGCAAGAATACTCGAGTGGACTGCCATGTCTTTCTCCAGGGGATCTTCCCAACCCCAGGGATCAAGCCCTGGTGTCCCGAATTACAGGCAGATTCTTTACCCTTTGAGCTATCTTGTGATACAGACAAGTATGAAAAAAATAGAAATTTGCTCAAACTTCTGTTATAACCTTAACTGAAGGAATAGTTTTTCCTCAATAGTTAGAAAGTGAAAGAAAGTGGTCTCTCAGTCATGTCCCACTCTTTGGGACCCCATGCACTATAGCCTGTCAGGCTCCTCCGTCCATGGGATTTTCCAGGCAAGAATACTGGAGTGGGTTGCCATATTCTTCTCCAGGGGATTTTCCTGACCCAGGGATCAAGCCTGGGATCTCCTGCACTGCAGGCATGCTCTTTAACATCTGAGCCACCAGGGAAACCTTTTCAGTTATTGATTGTAGAACACCAAATACAGGAAAATAACATCCTTTAACATTCTGTCAATCCTTTAATAATGGCCCCATATTATTCAATTATATAAGAAGTAATGACTGAATGATCTATCTATTAATCTCTTATCAGGAAGGTTATTTAATGTAAGCTGATTAAATAAAAAAAAAAGTAAAATCTATACTCAGATTGTTCCAAAAAGAAAAGGAATATATTCATACCATAGAATTGAGACTGCCTTCTATGCCAGAAGTGGTAAATCTTTTCCTTCTTTCCTGGGCAAAGGAAAGTTATTTGTCTGTTGTTTTCAATTACCTATACCTTTCCATACATTAGACGCATATGTCTCAGGTTCCCAAGGTATTCTCCATGTGGAATCAAATACCTTACCTATTTCAAAAGTGCTGTTTTACACCAGATTTTAAAATAACATATTTTATGTATGAAATTTCAAAAATAATTTAGACTGATTCCCTATTTACCTTAATATAATTATGTCCATTGCATTTTTCCTTGTCTTTGATTTAACTATTTTAATCTACTTAGATTATATATGCAAATAGGAAAAGTATTCTTCCAATATAGAGAAAGCAATATTTTGGGATTAAGAAAAGCTATTCTTGTGTTTCAGAGCAATAAAGAAATTTTATAACCTATTAATGAGCAAATTTATATGCTTTATTGTATGTGATATAATAAAATCTAGAATTTATTTAATTATTAATTGAAAAACTGCATTTAAAGATGTAAAATTTCAGCATACTATTTGGCTGAAAGACCTATATTTGTTATTGGGCCATAACTTGTGCTTTTTTTCTTAAGATATCACTGGTAATAAGCCAGCACAAAACCCCAAGTTTGTTCCCCTTGAAAGATACCGAGGATTATCCTTTATATTGCAGAAGTGTGTTACCAAGAAAATGTATTCTTTGTAGAACACATGTCTTTTTAGTCAGTGAGGACAAAAAACTGCCTGTATCTTATGTCTTCAAGTCAGAATAAATAATAACTACTTTTGGATTTTGTTTTTGTTTTTCTTGACTATGGTACATGCACATAGAAGACAGTTAATAATAAAGAAATTCACAGTGGATGCTATAAACTGAGTTTTCAAAAATTTTTAATCCATCTTTATTTTCTGTTTTGACTTACTTTTGTGAAGTATCCTTCACATTTCTTCACATTACAGGTATTCTTGATAATTATAAGCATTTTACAAACAGAAAATCCATTACTAATAATTTAAATGATTTCTCTAAAATCTTACATTTAGAAAGCAATCAGATTTGCTTTATAATACTAATAACTAACATTTGCTTTTCCAATGCATATCATTGAAATAAAACAGTGATCATTCCAAATTTTCAATGTCCTTCACTTTCTTCCTTCCTTTATTTAATAATGTTTTTCCCTTCAAATTTTATTGAGATACAATTGACAACTATCACTGTATAAAACATACAGCTTACTTATTTGACTTACATACATCATGAAATGACTATCACAACTGATTTAGTAAACATTTGTCATTTTATATAGATGAAGTTTTTAAAAATAGAAAAACTATTTTCCTTGTGATGAGAAATCTTAGGATTTACTTTTAACAGTTTTCATATATGACATAGTGTTAATTATATTTAGCACGTGGTACCTTATGTCTCAAGTACTTATTTATCTTATAAGCAGAAACTTGTAATATTTAAATGCCTTCATCCAAATCCACCTTCACCCCCATCCACTTCTGGTAACCATAGAACTGATCTCTTTTTTCTATGACTTTGTTTTATAAATAGAGTTGACCTAAACTTGTGTTAATTCCTGCTAGACAACACAATGTCAGTATTTCTCTAGACGTAAAATTATCACCATGATAGGTGATATGGACCATATGAAGATATTAGATAGTTATTGACTATATTCTCCACACTGTACATTTTATACCTGTTACTCATTTATCATGAAACTGGAAGTTTATGCCTCTTAAACCCCCTCACCAATTTATCTCTTCTTATCTCTCCATCTCTCTATATTCTGGCAGCCACCTGTGTCTCCTGTATATCTGTAACTCTTTTTCTCTTTTGTTATTTTTGTTCATTTTTTTTTGTTTTTCTTTATATCCACATATGAGAAATAATATAGCATTTGTTTTCCCCTGTCTGACTTATTTCACTTAATACCCTCCAGGTACATCCATGCTGCCTCAAATGGCAAAATTTCATTCTTGTTTATGGCTAAATATTATTCCATTATATATATATAATTGAATACTATTATATATAGCAGTAATAGATAGTGAGATACACACACACACACACACACACACACACACTGACAGAGAAAAATCCACTGCAAAAATAGAGATTAAATGATTTCCCCAAAATCTTACATATAGAAAGTAGGGAGATTTGTACTACAATATGTGGTTTTCCCAATGTCCAACAGAACTGGGATTGGAATCTAGGCAGTTCTGTTCTGCTTTAATACCCTACCTCACCCTTGACCAAACTCAGCATTTCATTAATTAGAAAATCAACAGTGGACAAATTAAGAAATATTTCTTAGTCTTTACTGAGAGAAAAGTGGCTGAGATCAGGTTAGAAAGTATCTTTAGGTCTGACCTGCAACCCTAAATCTCTAACATAATTGGTTATAAATGGTGAAGACTAGAAAATGAAAAGTATTTAAAAATGAAGTCACAACAAAACTAATCAGAATTAATTACATCTTGGGCAAAGAGTGTGGAGTATGGGGTGTGAGTTGTAATACATTATTCTATACTTTCTATAACTTTACCTTCTATAGACTCACTATATTCAACCTGTCTGAGAAATTTTCAATTCTTCACGAAAAGTTAAAACTGTTGCAAAGAATAGCATGAACCACTTATATTTATAGAAGTCTGAATCACCATTTTGTATTTATTTCTTGGTTAAAGTTCTTTATTATTTTATGAGCACATTGAGATGTTCATAGGGTGTGTTTATAGGGTTCATATGTGTTCATAGGGTTTATTCAGCCAACTATGTCAACTGAATTACTGTCTGGTGGGCTACAGCCTATGGGTTCATAAAAAGTCTGACACGACTAAGTGACTATCACACATAGATGACATAAATTTAATCCTAGACTCAGATTTTTATTTCCTTAAAAACATGCAATAACTTTAAAGATGTTACTCATCTCAAGTTAATATAAATTTTAGAAATTTCAGGAACTACAATGTATAATATCAACTTAATTTTATTAAAGAAAAATGAAGCTATCATTATTATACCTTACAAAAGAAAAAAATACATTTTATTTCAAGTAAATAAAGTAAAAGCAGTAATTTGTTTTGTGTTTCAAACAGTCATAAAATAACATTTTAGATTAGTCTCTGTTGGGATTTCCCTGNTTGTTAGTTCACTTTTGACTTATATTTCAGAAAGCCCTTATTTTCTCATTCATTGTTAACATCAAATGTCTTTGAAATCACAACTGATGGTAACTTTTTGTCATAGAAAGTGAAAATCTTGAAAAGATACCTTTAAAGAGAAAGGAAAGTGTAACATTTTTAAAGTTCTACATTCAGTTAAGTAGTTTTCCATGAGATGATGGGAAAACCTTGGTGTGTTTAAAGAATTTTTTTGTCTCCTTTAAAAGTAAAATTTGTTCCTATTTAGAGGCCTTGTCTTTATACAATTAATTATGTACAAGGCACCCTATTGTCTGCAAACTAGAATCCACTGCAGTGCACAGAGTAAAAAACAAAATAATTGTTATCTATAGCTTAAAATACTATCTTGTATATTTGAAAGTTGATTAGAGATATCTTAGACTTTCTTATAACAAAAGAAGTGTAACCATGTGGTGATGGATGTTGACTAGATTTATTAAGGTTATCATTTCACAGTATTTACATATAGAATTCTTATATTATGCATCTGAAACTAATGTATTTTTATATGTCAATTATACCCCAATTTTCAAAAAATTGAAAGTGCCACTTAATTCTTTTGTCTTCCTAGAATTTCTGTTTCCTCATAATTCGTTCACAATATTGTCAGATTTAAATCACTTCTGTCAAGATGCCCGGGTATAATGAATCACCTTTCCATCAGGCCTCTTTTCTTCATCTGCCTTCTGACTCACATCAGAGTACTCTGGTGATACAGAGCTAAAATATACTCTCCTCTTAAAAGATTAAAGTGCTTAGTTGCTCAGTCATGTCCGACTCTTTGTGACCCTATGAACTGTAGCCTGCCAGGCACCTCTGTCCATAGGGATTCTCCAGGCAAGAATACTGGAGTGGACTGCCATGTCTTTCTCCAGGGGATCTTCCCAACCCCAGGGATCAAGCCCTGGTGTCCCGAATTGCAGGCAGATTCTTTACCCTTTGAGCTATCTTGTGATACAGACAAGTATGAAAAAAATAGAAATTTGCTCAAACTTCTGTTATAACCTTAACTGAAGGAATAGTTTTTCCTCAATAGTTAGAAAGTGAAAGAAAGTGGTCTCTCAGTCATGTCCCACTCTTTGGGACCCCATGCACTATAGCCTGTCAGGCTCCTCCGTCCATGGGATTTTCCAGGCAAGAATACTGGAGTGGGTTGCCATATTCTTCTCCAGGGGATTTTCCTGACCCAGGGATCAAGCCTGGGATCTCCTGCACTGCAGGCATGCTCTTTAACATCTGAGCCACCAGGGAAACCTTTTCAGTTATTGATTGTAGAACACCAAATACAGGAAAATAACATCCTTTAACATTCTGTCAATCCTTTAATAATGGCCCCATATTATTCAATTATATAAGAAGTAATGACTGAATGATCTATCTATTAATCTCTTATCAGGAAGGTTATTTAATGTAAGCTGATTAAAGAGATTGTGTTTAAAAAAAAAAAAAGTAAAATCTATACTCAGATTGTTCCAAAAAGAAAAGGAATATATTCATACCATAGAATTGAGACTGCCTTCTGTGCCAGAAGTGGTAAATCTTTTCCTTCTTTCCTGGGCAAAGGAAAGTTATTTGTCTGTTGTTTTCAATTACCTATACCTTTCCACAGAGGTTCCCAAGGTATTCTCCATGTGGAATCAAATACCTTACCTATTTCAAAAGTGCTGTTTTACACCAGATTTTAAAATAACATATTTTATGTATGAAATTTCAAAAATAATTTAGACTGATTCCCTATTTACCTTAATATAATTATGTCCATTGCATTTTTCCTTGTCTTTGATTTAACTATTTTAATCTACTTAGATTATATATGCAAATAGGAAAAGTATTCTTCCAATATAGAGAAAGCAATATTTTGGGATTAAGAAAAGCTATTCTTGTGTTTCAGAGCAATAAAGAAATTTTATAACCTATTAATGAGCAAATTTATATGCTTTATTGTATGTGATATAATAAAATCTAGAATTTATTTAATTATTAATTGAAAAACTGCATTTAAAGATGTAAAATTTCAGCATACTATTTGGCTGAAAGACCTGTATTTGTTATTGGGCCATAACTTGTGCTTTTTTTCTTAAGATATCACTGGTAATAAGCCAGCACAAAACCCCAAGTTTGTTCCCCTTGAAAGATACCGAGGATTATCCTTTATATTGCAGAAGTGTGTTACCAAGAAAATGTATTCTTTGTAGAACACATGTCTTTTTAGTCAGTGAGGACAAAAAACTGCCTGTATCTTATGTCTTCAAGTCAGAATAAATAATAACTACTTTTGGATTTTGTTTTTGTTTTTCTTGACTATGGTACATGCACATAGAAGACAGTTAATAATAAAGAAATTCACAGTGGATGCTATAAACTGAGTTTTCAAAAATTTTTAATCCATCTTTATTTTCTGTTTTGACTTACTTTTGTGAAGTATCCTTCACATTTCTTCACATTACAGGTATTCTTGATAATTATAAGCATTTTACAAACAGAAAATCCATTACTAATAATTTAAATGATTTCTCTAAAATCTTACATTTAGAAAGCAATCAGATTTGCTTTATAATACTAATAACTAACATTTGCTTTTCCAATGCATATCATTGAAATAAAACAG
The DNA here is from genome assembly GCA_006410735.1 of Raphicerus campestris. Lineage (NCBI taxonomy): Eukaryota > Metazoa > Chordata > Mammalia > Artiodactyla > Bovidae > Raphicerus > Raphicerus campestris. Next base: position 144,003 of record SJYW01048438.1, on the reverse strand, counting down.
TGATCATTCCAAATTTTCAATGTCCTTCACTTTCTTCCTTCNTAAAGTATCCTTCACATTTCTTCACATTACAGGTATTCTTGATAATTATAAGCATTTTACAAACATAGAAAATCCATTACTAATAATTTAATGATTTCCCTAAAATCTTACATTTAGAAAGCAATCAGATTTGCTTTATAATACTAATAACTGACATTTGCTTTTCCAATGCATATCATTGAAATAAAACAGTGATCATTCCAAATTTTCAATGTCCTTCACTTTCTTCCTTCCTTTATTTAATAATGTTTTTCCCTTCAAATTTTATTGAGATACAATTGACAACTATCACTGTATAAAACATACAGCTTACTTATTTGACTTACATACATCATGAAATGACTATCACAACTGATTTAGTAAACATTTGTCATTTTATATAGATGAAGTTTTTAAAAATAGAAAAAAAATATTTTCCTTGTGATGAGAAATCTTAGGATTTACTTTTAACAGTTTTCATATATGACATAGTGTTAATTATATTTAGCACATGGTACCTTATGTCTCAAGTACTCATTTATCTTATAAGCAGAAACTTGTAATATTTAAATGCCTTCATCCAAATCCACCTTCACCCCCATCCACTTCTGGTAACCATAGAACTGATCTCTTTTTTCTATGATTTTGTTTTATAAATAGAGTTGACCTAAACTTGTGTTAATTCCTGCTAGACAACACAATGTCAGTATTTCTCTAGACGTAAAATTATCACCATGATAGGTGATATGGACCATATGAAGATATTAGATAGTTATTGACTATATTCTCCACACTGTACATTTTATACCTGTTACTCATTTATCATGAAACTGGAAGTTTATGCCTCTTAAACCCCCTCACCAATTTATCTCTTCTTATCTCTCCATCTCTCTATATTCTGGCAGCCACCTGTGTCTCCTGTATATCTGTAACTCTTTTTCTCTTTTNCTATATTCTCCACACTGTACATTTTATACCTGTTACTCATTTATCATGAAACTGGAAGTTTATGCCTCTTAAACCCCCTCACCAATTTATCTCTTCTTATCTCTCCATCTCTCTATATTCTGGCAGCCACCTGTGTCTCCTGTATATCTGTAACTCTTTTTCTCTTTTGTTATTTTTGTTCATTTTTTTTTGTTTTTCTTTATATCCACATATGAGAAATAATATAGCATTTGTTTTCCCCTGTCTGACTTATTTCACTTAATACCCTCCAGGTACATCCATGCTGCCTCAAATGGCAAAATTTCATTCTTGTTTATGGCTAAATATTATTCCATTATATATATATAATTGAATACTATTATATATAGCAGTAATAGATAGTGAGATACACACACACACACACACACACACACACACNTTACATAACTTTATGAGTATTGACATAAATCTAAAAGCCTTTAATTCATCAGAACATCTACCAAGTTCATTTTAGGGTCAAGATCAGTGCTAATCTATATCACTAGCAAGTAAAGTTTTGAGTGTTATTTACTCTACAATTCTAGGTGGTACAATTCATATTGAAGTAAAAACAAACAAACAAACAATGTCCTTGAGACCTTAACAGACAATTGGTTTCTGAAGAAGAATAAGCTCCAGGTTTTGCCACCACACACTTTAAATTATGTCAAATGAGTGGATTTTTTTTTTCTTTTGAAGACACTTAAGGAAAGAAGTCTAAATTATTTAAGCTCACTTTTGTATATTTTATTTCCTAATGCAAATAATTTTTTGTATTTCTTGTTAATATTTCTTTATCCAATAATATTCCTTCACTGTTACCATCCTTTTTCCTCATCAAAGGTGACTGAGGTATATAAGGATATTAGTATTCAGATGAGGGATTTCTCCATTTCTGAATTGGGAAGTGAGGAAAAATCCATTCTGGCAACGCCTGTCAGTGTAATCTGCCTTCAGACAAGGAGGAAGAGATATCTTTCACCTAATCCCTGCTTTCTTAGGTAGATGAGCTATGATGACATCAAGAATTTCAAGGAAATGACTCTTACCATTATTTCTATCACAGGAGGAAGAAGACAGCGCCATTCTCAGGAATTAAAGGCAAACAAGCAATTTCAAAAAAAAAAAACTTACCTTTTCCTTTAGACACCTGCATTCTTAAAAAGGGCAAGTAGAAAACTATTATGTATGCAGATATCACTGGTATAAGAAAAATGAAACTTGGAGAAAGTAGATAAATATTAGGACATTAAATTTCATGCTCTTAGATCCAGTCCTATTACTTCATAGCAAATAGAAGAGGGGAAGTAGAGCAGTGAGAGATCTTAATTTCTTGAGCTCTAAAAATCACTGCAGAAGGTGACTGCAGTCATGAAGTTAAAAGATGCAAACTCTTTTGGAAGGAAAATNGACATTAAATTTCATGCTCTTAGATCCAGTCCTATTACTTCATAGCAAATAGAAGAGGGGAAGTAGAGCAGTGAGAGATCTTAATTTCTTGAGCTCTAAAAATCACTGCAGAAGGTGACTGCAGTCATGAAGTTAAAAGATGCAAACTCTTTTGGAAGGAAAATTATGACAAACCTAGATAGCATATTAAAAAGTAGATCTTTTCTGATAAAGATCCATGCAGTCAAAGCTATGGTTTTTGCAATAGCTATGTACAAATATGAGAGTTAGACCATAAAGAAGGTGGAGTGGCAAAGAACTGATGCTTTTTAATTGTGGTACTCGAGAAGATTTTTGAGAGTCCCTCGGACAACAAGGAGATGCAATCAATCAATCCTAAAGGAAATCAACCCTGAATACTCACTGGAAAAACTGTTCCTGAAGCTGGAGCTCCGATATTTTGGCCATCTGAATCGAAGAGCCGACTCACTGGAAAAGACCTTGATGCTGGGAAAGATCAAGGGCAAGAGGAGAAAGTGGTAGCAGAGGCTGAGATGGTTAGATATATCACCAACTCCATGGACATGAATTTGAGCAAACTCCAGGAGATAGTGGAGGACAGAGGAACCTGGCATGTTGCAGTCTATGGGGTCACAAAGAATTGTACACGACTTAGCCACTGAACAACAACAACAGCAAATATGGAAAATAAAAAGAAATGTTCTTAAAATATAAATAGAGAGCTAGGGAAAACATCATAATCTGAGAAAAGTGGTCATCACTTTTGCCTGGAGTTAAATATCATAAAGTAAAATGTCCAGTTTCAACGTTTCCTCTCAATATCACTTTTAAACTTGATCTTTAAAAAAATTAGAACATTTATTCTGTATTACTAGTTTAAAAAATTGAGGATATTATTTTTATTAACATGTAGTGAAAATTAAAATTCACTGTGGACATAAGCACACGTGGCTAAAATTTAGAAGCCCTTTTCCTCACAAATGCATCTATAAAAATTACATGCATATTTATCATTTCTTTGTATTTACTTTGCATATGAATTTTTAAAAACATAGTACACATTCCTTGTCTTCAAAGACCTTATCTTCTTGTAAAATAGATAATAAAAAACTAAAATTTATTAATAAATATCAGGTTGTTGTGTAAAGGAAAGTTGCATGATGTTGGTCATTAAGATTGATAAAATGTGCATCGATAGTCCAATCATGAAAGTTTAAATTGAATGAAGTACATAGCTTTGATTTAGCAATTCTGTCTAACATTTTTTTTCAAAGTATGAAATATTTTTCTTAATAGCAAAATTCAGCTTAAAACTGGCATGCATAGCATAATACCATGGGGGGGGCAATTTGTGTAAAAATATTTAGAATGTTCTTTAAATACCCAAATATTAATAGCAGTTGTTTCTGTCAGTGAAACTTAGAACAAATTTAAATTCACATTTTCTGTATCTTCTAGAATTATCTTGCAATGTAAATATATTACTTAAAAAATATTTAAGATTTTGTGTGCCTCTAAAATTTTACCTTTCCCACTTGAAATAAAATAAAACCTTAATTTTTATTTAACTCTTCATAGAATTTATTTATGTATTTATTTTATTAGACACTTAGTGACATTGGAAGAATTCAAACTTCTTGAACACTCTGTTTTAGATTGATTAAAGTGTACACAGGGTTAATTTTAGGGAAAAAAAGAACATGCACTGTGAATCTTTCCTAATCTAGCTCTTTTGTTTATTCAGCCCACATGACTTAGAAATCACAAGTTGTTTTCTGAACCTGATACTTTACCTAATATTTATAAGGTTTTAGATAAATCATTTAGAATTTCTGAATCTTAAAGGTAAAATTTGAGTTATCAATAGATTGAGGATGCCTTCAATCAATAATTATTTATAAATCAGGAAGGCAAACACAATATCTTTCTTTTTTTTTTTCCCAGTGTAGTGTCTGGGNCCTGATACTTTACCTAATATTTATAAGGTTTTAGATAAATCATTTAGAATTTCTGAATCTTAAAGGTAAAATTTGAGCTATCAATAGATTGAGGATGCCTTCAATCAATAATTATTTATAAATCAGGAAGGCAAACACAATGTCTTTCTTTTTTTTTTCCCAGTGTAGTGTCTGGGACATTTTAGGTCTGGTAACTGAATGAATAAACAAATGCATGGACAGATAAATGAATGAATGAAATATAGAATATTGATAAAAGTTTTAAAACAAAGGTGAATTTTTATTCATGGTTCTCAAAATATGATCCTCAAACTAATAGCATCAGTAATATCTGAGTTTGTTGAAATATTAATAGAACATTTTCAGACTCCATCTTAGACCAAATTTATCAGTACCACTGGGTATTNAGATAAATGAATGAATGAAATATAGATATTGGTACAAGTTTTAAAACAAAGGTGAATTTTTATTCATGGTTCTCAAAATATGATCCTCAAACTAATAGCATCAGTAATATCTGAGTTTGTTGAAATATTAATAGAACATTTTCAGACTCCATCTTAGACCAAATTTATCAGTACCACTGGGTATTGGGATCCAGTAACTTGTATTTTTGTCATGGCCTCCAAAATGATTCTGAAACATGCTAAAACTCAAGAAGCTCTGATTTATGTTGTTTTTCAATTAGTGTTAATACTAATCGAAGTTTGATGGTTTTGTTGTAGGAATGCAGACCTCTTCCAGGGGCTGAGAATGGGCTCTTGACTAGCAATCAGAAATGAGTTGTCTGAAGAGATACAAGTGCTAACAAAGCAAGAGACTTTATTGGGAAGGGGATCCTGAACAGCAGGAGAGTAGGGGACCCAGGAAAACTTCTCTGCCCTGTGGTTTATAGTCTTGGGTCTTATGGTAATGGGATTACTTGCTAAGTTGTCACTGGTCAATCTTTTGACTCACAGTCCCTTCTGGTGTTGCACGCATTACTCAGCCAAGTTGGATTACAGAAAGAAGGATTCTGGGGGGTTGATAGGACATGTTATGTCTTCTTTTGGGTTTTCCCAAATTTTTCCTGTTGATCATGGCTGGTTAGTTACTTGTTCCTTATTAGGACCTCTTGTCATAAAATAACTCAGGCAAGTGGTTGCTGTGGTGTCTGACCAGGATGGGGCCTTCAGTCAGTGTTTCCCTTAACAGTTTAATTGATAATGTGGTTGCCAGGCAATTTATGCATATATGAAGTAGGGTTTGCTTGAAATTAACACCTTGTTGCCAAAGTTTGCCAGTTGCATTTCTTGGCATGTCCTGCCATACAGAAATACTTATATTGTTTCATGTATGTATTAATAGTTAGTTACCAATATTTAAAAATTTAATATTGGGACATATCACAAAAAGAATCTAGATCTCTCAAAATGCTGCCCTCTTTTCTACATAAAAAGGATGTGGTGGACCCTTGCCCCTCCAGCATCAGCATCATCAGCACATTATTCTCCCACTAAACTCCTTCTTGTGTATATGTGACTTACCAAAAAATAAAAAAAAAAGAGGTTGTGGAAATGATTAGAGTGACAGAAAACAAGTGTATTCTGAAACCATCAGCTCTACTCTATTTCTTCTGCCAAAGTGTATCTTTACTGTATGTTTGTGTAGCTTTGTTTTTTCTGTAATGTTGGAAACATGTTTCTTTCAGATGAAAACACACACATAATAATTTTTTATCATGATCAAAATTATCACAAGACACTCTTTAAAAATTGTAGAGAAACAACAAGATTCCACCAACTGACCCTTCAGCTTCTTTCCTTTTGCTTTTCTCTCTTGAAGCCATGTAAACCTTTAAATCTAGGTAATCTCTGACTGCTTACTTTCGGCTGCCACCCTGATTCATTTCCTTTCAAGGCTTCCTGCCTCTTCCAGCTGTTGAAGCAGCAGGCCCTGCCTCTGTGTACATAGTTCAAATTTGTATATCTTAACTGCCCATGAAGTCAATGACTACAGCACTCAAATCATATCTTTAAACTTTTTTTCTTTAATCCCAGAGACTGAAATGAGGCCCCCCAAGCTCGTCTTTCCCTCCCTTCAGGACTCCCACCAGGACCCAGGATTCCTTTCGGCAGCTGCTCCACCAGCTGAAAATGAAAACTGAAAAGAGGGCTTAAATCCGGAGGTAAAGTTTTCTTTT
>SJYW01048438.1:122999-135410 GCA_006410735.1 Raphicerus campestris | reverse complement strand
GTTGTGGAAATGATTAGAGTGACAGAAAACAAGTGTATTCTGAAACCATCAGCTCTACTCTATTTCTTCTGCCAAAGTGTATCTTTACTGTATGTTTGTGTAGCTTTGTTTTTTCTGTAATGTTGGAAACATGTTTCTTTCAGATGAAAACACACACATAATAATTTTTTATCATGATCAAAATTATCACAAGACACTCTTTAAAAATTGTAGAGAAACAACAAGATTCCACCAACTGACCCTTCAGCTTCTTTCCCTTTGCTTTTCTCTCTTTGAAGCCATGTAAACCTTTAAGTCTAGGTAATCTCTGACTGCTTACTTTCGGCTGCCACCCTGATTCATTTCCTTTCAAGGCTTCCTGCCTCTTCCAGCTGTTGAAGCAGCAGGCCCTGCCTCTGTGTACATAGTTCAGATTTGTATATCTTAACTGCCCATGAAGTCAATGACTACAGCACTCAAATCATATCTTTAAACTTTTTTTCTTTAATCCCAGAGACTGAAATGAGGCCCCCCAAGCTCGTCTTTCCCTCCCTTCAGGACTCCCACCAGGACCCAGGATTCCTTTCGGCAGCTGCTCCACCAGCTGAAAATGAAAACTGAAAAGAGGGCTTAAATCCGGAGGTAAAGTTTTCTTTTAAATCTCTTTTCTCTGAGTTTTTAATCATGCATCCACAGCACAATGAGCTCCTTGAATAATTTCCGTTTTGAACATATGTTTATTGTTAGAATGTTTTTGCTTAATTGCAGTTTTCCCTCAGGAAACGCGGTGTTGTTTATGTTGCGCAGACTCTCTTAGTCTTTCAGTGTTCCCTTTCATTTTTCTAGGTTCAATGGGACTCTGCTGAAGCATGCCAGAATTGTGGGTCTTCCCTCAAACTGTAGGCTCCTAAGGGAAAATGGAATCCACTCCAAGCTCTCATTTTTCTACTCTCATCCGTACTTCACCCCATATACACACGTGCACATACACACCCTTTAGGGTACTTTGCAGAATACAGATCATGTTATTTAATTCATATATTTCATTAGCTGGAGTTTGACATAGACTAAGTAGAGCTGCAGTTTATTAGAGTGAAACAAATGGAGCAAATATTCTTTTCCCACGAAAAGAATCTCAGCGTCAGATGATTCTGTTTATTTCTCCCAAGAGGGGCAATGGTTTCCATTTTCCTCTTTTATTCTATTGTGTGTTTGTGTGTGTCAGTCACATCCAATTCTTTGTGACTCTATAGACCGTAGCTTGCCAGGCTCCCGTGCTCATGGATTTTCTATTAATGTCAATTACAAATGTCAATTTCTTAAGTCAATTACAGACATTTAATTTTTAACTTATCACTCAACTAGGTAGATTTGTAGTATTGTGTAGACTGTACTATATAACACACTAAAAGTTTTTGTCATTTTAAGATTTAAGAGACTTCTAGGAACCAATTTTTTAAAGTAAATATTCCTTATCAACCATCTGCCAAAGTATCTTACTCAATAATGTTAGTGGTAGCTCAGCTGGGAAAGAATCTGCCTGCAGTACAGGAGACTCCAGTTCAATTTTGGGTTGGGAAGATTCCCCTGGAGAAGGGATAGGCTGCCCACCCCAGAATTCTTTGTCTTCCCTGCTGACTCAGATGGTAAAGTATCCACCTGCAATGTGGGAGAATTGTGTTTGATCCCTGGGTTGGGAAGATCCCCTAGAGGAGGACTTGGCAACTCACTCCAGAATTCTTGCCTGGAGAATCCCATGGACAGAGGAGTTTGGTGCGCTACGATCCATGGGATTGTAAAGAATAGGACATGACTAAGAGACTAAGAACAATCCTATATCTTTGGTCTCTCTCCCCTGAATCTATCTTCTCATATAGTTTTAAACTCATCATCATTCACTGATCATGATGAGGCAATGCTAATCCCCGACTGCTACTCCAAGGTTCTTGAATTGGTTACACCCATTTCCCAGATGTGACTAGTATATAGTCACTATCCTGTTACTCATATCCCTTCTTCTCTGACAACATTTTTGCAGCATGAGGAGCTAAAGTTTTTTGTCAGAGGGAAGTTTGCTTTGTCAAATAAACAATCAAACAAAAAATTCCCTACAAACTGTGAACACCCTTAACCAAATGAGATAAATCAGGAACACCTTAGACTCTGGTCAAGCCTACCCATGCAGTATGACCAAATGAGCAAAGCTGGGAAAACTGAACTCTATTTCTGAGACATACCTCACTTGCTATTTGTCTGAGCAGAATTCCTGCAACTCTGTTTCCTAATCTCAGTCTATAAAATAAAAGTAAGACTTATCAGGGAGATAATATATATGAAGCACATTCAATATAATTTATTTTCTGGAAAACAATTAATTTTGATAAATCATTTATGTGCATGCTATATTGTTAAAAGAGTACCTTAACAGTAGTTTAAAACCATGCTTCCCCAATTTTCTTCTAAATGTAACCTACGTGGGAATTTTATTAAAATATAAATTCTGATTCTGAATTGGAGCCTCAGATTCTGCATTTGTAATACAAGCTCTCAAGTGATGCCAATAGTGCGTGGGGCTTGCATATGTACCATATTTAAATAGCAATTATGAATCAATTATATAAATACAAGACAATAGTACAAGTTAAATTAAAATGAGTAAGTAAAGAAATGAAAAATTTTAAGACATGAAATGGAAGCAGGAATGACGTTATAAATGTATAACATAATGTTAAGCACATACTGTGTGAGAAACAAATTTGTCTGTGTGATTTGTTGCAGACCGTATGGAAAATAGATCTGTGTCTTCAAACCTATTTGCTTTCCCATGACAATGTGTATTTAATAAGAGTTGGTAAGTGGAATTATATTTCTACTAAGTGCTAAATTCCNATGACGTTATAAATGTATAACATAATGTTAAGCACATACTGTGTGAGAAACAAATTTGTCTGTGTGATTTGTTGCAGACCGTATGGAAAATAGATCTGTGTCTTCAAACCTATTTGCTTTCCCATGACAATGTGTATTTAATAAGAGTTGGTAAGTGGAATTATATTTCTACTAAGTGCTAAATTCCAGAGCCAAAAATTTTTTAAAAAGAGAGCCTCATTTAATTTTCTCAACTGATTCCAAATATGCCAGTGTTCAAATGAGCCCTGGAATTGATATTTACCTTTACATAATCTGGAAAATTTAATTTGCTATGGAATTAATAGAATAAAATGTTTCAAAGAAAACTATTTCATTTACTATATGAAGCTCAAATCTAATATCTGAATATACTATGTTTATTGCTGCTCTCACTCATTCCTTATATCCAAACTCCAAAGTAACACTATCCCTAAGATCTTAGAAGATTCTGAATGGGAAGTACATGTTGCATCATTCATTCATTCATTCATTCAGTTCATTTAACACCTACTTTATTCTAGGTACAATGTTTACCTACTCAGTTCCTCTTCCTTTCATTTCTTGCTCTGTTGAGTTTTTGACCAATCACATTATTTGTTCCATTCTTGAAGCTGCTGACATGTTCCAGAATTTTTTTTAGACCTAACAAGGGACTGCAGATGCAAACATATAGGATAATTAAGAAACGTCATGAAGGCAGCAATTTAATATGGAATATTTAATTTTCTAAAATGCCCAGACCACACAGCTCTCACTCGCATCCTTGTTTTAGGGTCTTGCTGGCTCTAAACCTATGTGTGTCTACTCTGTGCTGAGACTACAGTTTCATTTGAATACTCTTTCTAGGCTTTTCAGGTCCCCAAATCCTTTACTCTGGGAGCAGTAATGAAGATGTAAAATTCTAATTATTTTACCTATATCTCTAGTGTAAGAAGCCATATATTTTTAGACAAATGCATTATATAATAATAACTTTTATTGGGAAAACTAAAAAAATACACTATTGTGGGCATATCCACTAATTGTCAGACATAAAATATGATATATAATGCATATCTCATAGTGTAAAATGAAAAATATGTCCAGATTTCTCTCTTCTAGACTTTTTTAAACATTTTTTATTATTTTGGCTGCACTGGTTGTTGATTGCTGTGTGCAGGCTTTCTCTAGTGGCGGAGAGTGGGAGCTGCTTTTCATTGCGGTGTGCAGGCTTCTCATTGCAGTGGCTTCTCTCATTGTGGAGCATGGGCTCTAGAAATTTGGAGCTTCCATAGCTCCTGCACTTGGGCTCAGTAGTTGTGGCACATGGACTTAGTTGCTCCACTGCTTGTGGGATATTTCTAGACCAGGTATCGAAACTGTGTCCCCTGCATATTAACCCTGGATCATCAGGGACGCCCCTCTTCTAGACATTTTTAAGAGCCTGGAGAATGGGGTCTAGCAGGATATGGAGAAGTTATCTCTAAAACACAAGGCTGTTACACAATGTATTTTTCTTAATCTAAGACACTCCTTTTTCTATACAAAAGCATGTGAGTTTAAATAGCAGCTAGCTTTTATGTTAGTGATTTTGTTTGTGGTTCTCATTACACAAATTGTTAGCTTAACAAGTTTCAACAATTTTCAAATCACCAAATTACTTTCAAAATATTTGCCTGATAAAAATATTTATATCAGTTTGACACTCAGTGATCAGCAGTCTTTGATGACTAGTTATAATTATTTGCTAGAGGCAATACAAGTTTATCTGAGATACATAATTTATGTTGTTAATTCAAACTCTATCCATTTGGTTGTATACATTATCTATCATTATTATTGATTCACAAGTTCTCATAAATAAATGGAATAGTAGATTATAATGGATCTTAAAATTTCTACATTCTACCTTTCCTTCTATTTCTGAGAGGCTTATGTTCCTTGAGGGCAGAGAGAAGGTCTTTAAAATGAGAAACACATTAGCAAGAGACAGGCTACAGTTTCATATGCAAAGTTCAGTGAAGATGAAGTGGAAAAAGTAAATAATGATGAGCTCTATGTGATGGTCAATTTTGTGTGTCAATATGTTTGACACACAGGAAACCTAGATATTTGGTCAAACATTATTATCAGTGTGCCTGTTAGTGTATTTCCTAGATGAGATTAACATTGGAATTATTATATGAATAAAACAAACTACCCTCCCTAGTGTGGACAAGCCTCATCCAGTCAGTTGAATCACATAAAAAGGTAGATGCTCTTGGAGTGAGGCGGAATTCCTCTTACCTGACTGTTTTTGAGCTGGGATATCTTCACATTTAAACATGTGTTCTCACTGGGTCTCAAGCCTGCAGGCTTTCAGAAGGGAACTACACCATTGACTGTCCTGGGTCTCCAGCTTGGGATAAGTTGATTCTATTTCTCTGGAGAATCCTGACTAATATACTCTCAAAATGTTTTGAATACATTAGCAGATCAATAAGATTCTAATTCAAGATTAGTATTATTTAGGATTATTACGATAAGAATAGTTACCACTCAAAAATATGCAAGACAATTTTTGTTGTATATAAATATTTATGTATACATATACATAAAGAGATTTATCATATGTAATTGGCTTAGATAATTTTAGAGGTGGGCAAGTCCAAAGATGTGCAAGATTATTTGCAAACTGGAGAGCCAGAATAGCTGATAATTTAATTCCAACTGAGTCTAAAGTCTAAGAACAATGAGAGTTAATGGTACAGTTTAATTCAAAAGCTGCCAGGCTTCAGACTCAGGAAAAGTTGATGCTTTAGTTACAATCTGAAGGCAGGAAAAAAACTATTACAGCTCAAAGGCTATCAGGTAGGAAGCATTCATTCTTACTCAGATTTATTGTTCTAATCAGGCCTTACTACAGAATGAGGTCATTCCACACTAGAGAGGGCAATCTGCTTTACTTAGTATTACCCATTTAAACATTAATCTCATCCCAAACATCCATACAGAAATACTCAGATTAGTGTTTGACCAAATGTCTGGTCATCTGGTGGCCCCATCAAGTGGACACATAAAATTAATCATCACAGCTTCTAAGCAAAATAGAGTATCATAAATTAAATGTTCCCCCTTGTGTGAAATAACCAACAGGAATGTGGATAGAAAACAATTTGGGTCCTACTATTACCCCCATTTACTGCTTTGAGAGAATTCCTGGGCCACAACTCAGGGAGGAAAACCCAGGTACAACATCAGACATCCAATAGAAAGTATCAGGCATGCTAATTAGCAGAAGAAGGCAACCATTGTGAAACGAAAAATTAGGTAATTGAAAATAATCTAGAACTAACACAGATGTTAGAGTTAGCAAACAAAGGTATTAAAACAGTCGTTATAACAATATTCAATATGCTCTAAAAGTTTTCTGCTTTATTGACTATGCCAAAGCCTTTGACTGTGTGGATCACAATAAACTGTGGGAAATTCTGAAAGAGATGGGGNCCAATGAGTCAACTCTTCACATGAGGTGGCCAAAGTACTGGAGTTTCAGCTTTAAAATCATTCCTTCCAAAGGAATCCTGGGGCTGATCTCCTTCAGAATGGACTGGTTGGATCTCCTTGCAGTCCAGGGGACTCTCAAGAGTCTTTTCCAACACCACAGTTCAAAAGCATCAGTTCTTCAGTGCTCAGCCTTTTTCACAGTCCAACTCTCACATCCATACATGACCACGGGAAAAACCATAGCCTTGACTAGATGGACCTTAGTCAGCAAAATGGCTATAGGAACATATATATCAATAATTGCTTTAAGTGTAAATGGATTAAATGCTCCAAACAAAAGACACAGACTGGCTGAATGGATACAAAAATAAGACCCATATACATGCTATCTATAAGAAACCCACTTCAGACTTNAATAGGAACATATATATCAATAATTGCTTTAAGTGTAAATGGATTAAATGCTCCAAACAAAAGACACAGACTGGCTGAATGGATACAAAAATAAGACCCATATACATGCTATCTATAAGAAACCCACTTCAGACTTTGAGACACATATAGACTGAAAGTAAGAGGATGGAAAAATATATTACATGCAAATGGGAAGCAAAAGACAGCTAGAGTAGCAATACTCGTATCAGACGAAATAGACCTCCAAAAAAAGAAGATTGCAAGAGATAAGGAAGGACACTCTATAGTGATCAAGGGATCAATCCTAGAGGAAGACATAATGATTGTAAATATCTATGTACCCAACAAAGGAGCACCTCAATACATAAGACCAACACTAGCAGACAAAAAAAAGGAGAAATTGACAGTAACACAATAATAGTAGGAGACTTTAACATGCTACTCACATCAATGGACAGATCATCAAAACAGAAAATTAATGAGAAAACACAAATCTTAAGTAACACATTAGATGAGATGGCTCTCATTGATACCTTCAGGACATTCCATCCAAATGCAGAAGAATACTCCTTCTTCTCAAGTGCACATGGAACATTCTCCAGGATAGATCACATATTTGGTCACAAATCAAACCTCAGTAAATTTAAGAAAATTGAAATTTTATCAAATTTTATCTTCTCTGACNTCTCATTGATACCTTCAGGACATTCCATCCTAATGCAGAAGAATACTCCTTCTTCTCAAGTGCACATGGAACATTCTCCAGGATAGATCACATATTTGGTCACAAATCAAACCTCAGTAAATTTAAGAAAATTGAAATTTTATCAAATTGTATCTTCTCTGACCACAATGCTATCAGAGTAGATATCGATTACAAGCAAAAAAATTTCAAGAAGCACAAACACATGGAGATTAAACAACATGTTTCTAAATAAATAACAGGTTACTAAAGAAATAAAAAAAATTCTAAAAACAAATGACAATGAAAATACAACTCAAAGCCTATGGGATGTAGCAAAAGCAATTCTAAGAGGAAAGTTTATAGCAATACCATTGTACCTCAAGAAACAAGAAAAACACCGAATAGACAATCTAATTTTACACATAAAACAACTGGAAAAAGAAGAACAACAACAAAAATTAGTAGAAGGAAAGAAATCATAAAGATTAGAGCAGATATAAGTGAAAAAAACATGAAACAATAGTAAAGATTAATAGCATTAAAACTGGTTCTTTGAGAAGATAAACAAAGTTGACAAACCTTTTAGCCAGACTCATCAGAACAAGAAAAGAGAAGAATCAAATCAACAAAATTAGAAATTAAAAAGGAGAAGTTTCAACAGACAATGCAGAAATACAAAGGATTATGAGACCATTATGGACAACAATACGACAATAAAATAGATAACCTGGAAGAAATGGACAGTTTCCTATAAAAGTTCAATCTTCTAAGACTGAACCAGGAAGAAACAGAAATTATGAACAACTCAATTAAAGCACTGAATTTGAAGCTGTGATTAAAAAAAAAAAATTTCCTAAAAACAAAAGCCCAGGACCAGATGGCATCACAGGATAATTCTATCAAACATTTAGAGCAGAGCTAGTGCCTATTCTTTTAAAATTCTTTCAGAAAATTTCAGAGAAAGGAACACTTCCAAACTCATCCTACAAGGCCACTATCACCCTGATACCAAAACAAGGCAAAGACAACATACAAAAAGAAAATTACAGGCTAATATCACTGATGAAGATAGATGTAAAAATCCTGAACAAAATTTTAGCAAACAGAGCTAGCAACACATCAAAAACTCATACACCATGATCAAATTTTGTTTATTCCAGGGATGCAAGGATTCTTCTATATATGAAAATCAATCAATGTGATATACCATATTAACAAATTGAAAGATAAAAATCATAATATAATCTAAATNAAAATTTTAGCAAACAGAGCTAGCAACACATCAAAAACTCATACACCATGATCAAATTTTATTTATTTCAGGGATGCAAGGATTCTTCTATATATGAAAATCAATCAATGTGATATACCATATTAACAAATTGAAAGATAAAAATCATAATATAATCTAAATAGATGCATAAAAAGCCTTTGACAAAATTCAGCACCTATTTATGATTAAAACTCTTCAAAAAATGGGCATAGAAGGAGCCCATTTCAACAAATAAAGGCCATATATGATAAGCCTATGGCAAACATTATTCTCAATGGTGAAAAACTGAAAGCATTCCCCCTTGTCAGAAATAAGACAAGGGTGTTCACCTTTGCCACTATTATTCAACATAGTTCTGGAAGTCCTTGATACAGCAATCAGAGAAGAAAAATAAATAAAAGGAATCCAGATCAGAAAAGAAGAAGTAAAACTCACTGTTTGCAGATGACATGATACTGTACATAGACAACACTAAAGATATCAGAAAATTACTAGAGCTAATCAGTGAATTTAGCAATGCTGCAGGATACAAAAATCACTTGCATTTCTATATACTAACAATGAAAAACCAGAAAGAGAAATTAAGGAATCAATCCCATTCACCATTGCAACAAAAAGAATTAAGTATCTTGGAATAAACTAACCTAAGGAGACAAAAGAACTGTACACAGAAAATTATAAGACACTAATGAAAGAAATCAAAGATGGCATAAACAGATGGAAGGATACTCCCTGTTCCTGAATAGGAAGAATCAATATTGTGAAAATGACTATAGTACCAAATGCAATCTACAATCCATATCAAATTACCAATGGAATTTTTCACAGAACAAGAACAAAAAATTTCACGATTCATATGCAAACACAAAAGACCCCGAATAGCCAAAGCAGTCTTGAGAAAGAAAAATGGAGCTGGAGGAATCAACCTTCCTGACTTCAGATTATATTACAAAGTTACAGTCATTAAGACAGTATGGTACTGGCACAAAAACAGAAGTATAGACCAATGGAATAAGACTGAAAGCCCAGAAATAAACCCATGCACCTACGGGTTCCTTATTTTTGACAAAGGAGGCAAGAATATACAATGGGGCAAAGACAGACTCTCCAATAAATGGTGCTGGGAAAACTAGACAGCTACATGTAAAAGAATGAAATTAGAAAACTTCCTAACACCATACACAAAGATAAACTAAAAATGGACTAAAGAACTAAATGTAAGACCAGAAACAATAAAACTTTTAGAGGAAATCATAGGCAGAACACTCAATGATGCAAATCAAAGCAGATCCTCTATGACACACATCCTTGAGTAATGGAAATAAACATAAAAGTAAGTAAATGGGACCTGATTAAACTTAAAAGCTTTTGCACAGCAAAGGAAACTATAAACAAGGTGAAAAATAACCCTCAGAACTGGAGAAAATTATAGCAAATGAAACAACTGACAAAGGATTAATTTCCAAAATATATAAGCAGATCATACAACTCAATACCAGAAAAACACACAACCCAATCAAAAAGTGGGAAAAAGACCAAAACAGAAATTACTCCAAAAAAGTCATACAGATGGCTAACAAACACATGAAAAGATGCTCAACATTACTCTTTATTGCTGCTGCTGCTGCTAAGTTGCATCAGTGGTGTCCGACTCTGTGCGACCCCATAGACGGCAGCCTACAGGGCTCCGCCATCCCTGGGATTCTCCAGGCAAGAACACTGGAGTGGGTTGCCATTTCCTCTCCTATGCATGTAAGTGAAAAGTGAAAGTGAAGTCACTGTCATGTCTGACTCAGCGATCCCATGGACTGCAGCCTACAAGGCTCCTCTGACTGTGGAATTTTCCAGGCAAGAGTACTGGAGTGGTGTGCCATTGCCTTCTCCTCACTCATTATTAGAGAAATACAAATCAAAACTATAATAAGATATCACTTCACACTGGTCAGAAAGGCCATCATCAAGAAGTCTACAAACAATAAATGCTAGCGAGAGTGTGGAGAAAAGGGAGCACTCTTGCACTGTTAGTGAGAATGTAAATTGATACAACCACTATGGAAGATGATATGGAGATTCCTTAAAAAACTGGCAATAAAACCACCATATGACCCAGCAGTCCCACTTCTAGGTATATACCCGGAGAAAACAAAATTGAAAGAGACCCATGCATCCCAGCACTATTTACAATAGCTAGAACATGGAAGCAACCTAGATGTCCATCGACAGATGAATGGATAAATAAATTGTGGTACATATTCACAGTGGAATATTATTACTCAGCTATAAAAAGTCAGTTCTAATGAGTTGGATGAACCTAGAACCTATTATACAGAGTGAAGTAAGTCAGAAAGAGGAAGATAAATAACATATTTTAACACACATATACTGAATCCACAAAAAAAAAGGTACTGAAGAATTTATTTACAGGGCAACGATGGAGAAACAGACATAGAGAATAGACTTATGAACATGGGGAGAGGGGAGAGGAGGGTGAGATGTATGGAAAGAGTAACATGGAAACTTACATTATCATATATAAAATAGATAGCCAAACTGAATTTGCTGTATGGCTCAGAAAACTCAAAAAGGGGCTCTGTATCAACCTGGAGAGGTGGTATAGATAGGGAGATGGGAGGGGGTTCAAAAGGGAGGGGATATATGTATACCTATGGCTGTACAAAAAAGATCTTCACCACAAAGATAATCACGATGGTGTAATCACTCACCTAGAGCCAGACATCTTGGAATGTGAGGTCAAGTGGGCCTTAGAAAGCATCACTATGAACAAAGCTGGTGGAGGTTATGAAATTCCACTTGAGCTATTTCAAATCCTGAAAGATGATGCTGTGAAAGTGTTACACTCAATATACCAGAAAATTTGGAAAAGTTAGCACTGGCCACAGGACTGGAAAAGGTCAGTTTTCATTCCAATCCCAAAGAAAGGCAATGCCAAAGAATGCTCAAACTACTGCACAATTGCACTCATCTCACACACTAGTAAAGTAATGCTTAAAATTCTTCCAGAACTGTGATACGTGAACTGTGAACTTCCAGATGTTCAAGTTGGTTTTAGAAAAGGCCGAGGAACCAGAGATCAAATTGCCAACATCCGCTGGTTCATTGAAATAGGAAGAGAGTTCCAGAGAAACATCTACTTCTGCTTTATTGACTATGCCAAAGCCTTTGACTGTGTGGACCATAGTAAACTGTTGAAAATTCTGAAAGAGATGGGAATACCAGACTACCTGACCTGTCTCTTGAAAGACCTATATGCAGGTCAGGAAGCAACAGTTAGAACTGGACGTGGAACAACAAACTGGCTCCAAATTGGGAAAGGCGTACGTCAAGGCTGCATATTGTTACCCTGCTTATTTAAATTACATGCAGAGTACATCATGAGAAATGCTGGGCTGGATGAAGCACAAGCTGGAATCAAGATTGCTGGGAGAAAGATCAATAACCTCAGATATGCTGATGACATCACCCTTATGGCAGAAAGTGAAGAAGAACTAAAGGGCCTCTTGATGAAAGTGAAAGAGGAGAGTGAAAAAGTTGGCTTAAAGCTCAACAGTCAGAAAACGAAGATCATGGCATCTGGTCCCATCATTTCATGGGAAATAGATGGGGAAACAGTGGAAACAGTGTCAGACTTTACTTTTTTTGGCTCCAAATTCACTGCAGATGGTGA
>SJYW01048438.1:79892-120481 GCA_006410735.1 Raphicerus campestris | reverse complement strand
GTCGTAAAGGAGATCAGGCCTGGATGTTCATTGGAAGGACTGATGCTGAAGCTGAAACTCCAATACTTTGGCCACCTCATGTGAAGAGTTGACTCATTGGAAAAGACTCTGGTGCTGGGAGGGATTGGGGTTAGGAGGAGAAGGAGATGACAGAGGATGAGATGGCTGGATGGCATCACTGACTCGATGCACATGACTTTGAGTGAACTCTGGGAGTTCGTGATAGACAGGGAGGCCTGGCGTGCTGTGATTCATGGGGTCGCAAAGAGTCGGACACAACTGAGCGAATGAACTGAACTGGATTGATGGCTGATTCTGGAGAAGGCAATGGCAACCCAGTCCTGTATCCTTGCCTGGAAAATCTCATGGATAGAGGAGCCTGGTGAGCTGCAGTCCATGAGGCTGCAAAGAGTCGGGCACAACTAAGTGACTAATACTTACTTACTTATGGCTGACTCATGTTAAGGTTTGACAGAAAACAGCAAAATTCTGTAAAGAAATTATCCTTCAATAAAAGGTAAATTAAAAAAAGAAAAGTTTTAAAAAATACTCCCTCCTTATTCTTTAACAGACTTTATTTTCTACAGTGATTTTATTTTTAAAGAATTTTAGATTGATAGCAAANTCTGTAAAGAAATTATCCTTCAATAAAAAGTAAATTAAAAAAAGAAAAGTTTAAAAAAATACTCCCTCCTTATTCTTTAACAGACTTTATTTTCTACAGTGATTTTATTTTTAAATAATTTTAGATTGATAGCAAAATTGAAAGGAAGTTACAGATATTCCACGTATCTCTTGCACCTGCACATCCAAAGACTTCTCATTATCAATAACTTATGTCCTCTCTATTTTGTCAGACTTATTAGATATTTATCAATTTTGTTGGTTTTCTAAAAAAGAACCAACTTTTTCTTTTCTATTAATTTTCTTAATATTTCACTGTTTTTAATTTCATGGATTTCAGATCTGTTGTTTTACATGCCTACTGTATGTTACTTTTCTTAAATAAAATATCATGCACTTGATTTTCTTCATCTTCCCGCTACAGATCATTTATCTGGCTCGAAATGCCAAGGATGTTGCTGTCTCATTTTACCACTTTGACTTAATGAATAATTTGCAGCCTCTTCCTGGAACCTGGGGAGAATATCTAGAGAAATTCTTGACTGGAAATGGTAGGATGGCCTTAGCTAATAATTAATGTCACTAACAATTATTTTTAATAATATTAACCATTACAAGTATGAATTTCCCTTTCAAAACACTTCTTTTTCCAAATCAGTAACAAGTACATTCAAAAATCATTTCAAATTAAATCAAATACATTTAATATTTGCTATGACATTCAATATATAAACCTGGTATTAAACATCAGCTTAATGAAAATATTCTCAAATCTCTTTTCAGTCAATAAAAACCCATTCTCAGTTCCTACTCACAACAGAAATTTATTTGTCCAGATCTTTAGTTAAATCTTTTATACATACATTTACAGTAGTTAGATAAACAAGTGATATGAGTACTTCATAAAAGAACAGTTTTCTTCTGCATGTGGCCAAGTGTCACCTATCGGAGGTCAGTGTATTTCCATTTGAAATGTTTCTTTTGCAATTAATATATTTAAAAATCTGAAATTTGTGCATCCATAAGCAGTGGATTATATATACTTGTTTATATAGACTTTATAGATTCAGTTCCTTGATTACTAAATTCCACAAAATATTTGTACAATTTCACTTATTTTTCACAAACAAATCTTCAATTTGATAAATGTTTATGGAAATAAGCTATTTCTCTGGTTTTAGTGGCCTATGGTTCCTGGTTTAATCATGTTAAAAGTTGGTGGAAGAAAAAGGAAGAACACCCGATACTTTTCTTATTCTATGAAGATATGAAAGAGGTAAAATAATAGAAATACATTATAGAAAATTCCTCAACTACATCCTGGAGCAAAAGGATTAATAGTGTTTTCAATTAATCTATGGAGTTCAAATGATATAATTGCTTTGCCTATTTTCCATGTCTGTTTACCCAGATCTTGCTAAGATCTTTAATGATCTAATTGTGAAATCGGTGACATTTTAATCCTCTTATCCTTTTTAATCACTGTGTTTCTCTTGAGCACCTTTCTTTTCAAATTTGTCTCCTTCATTTAATGAGTTATCAGTCTGTCATGGTTTTCCTGTGAAGCTCTATCATTTAGTCATCATTTTTTAACTCTTTTTTTATAGATTGTTGATCATATCTATTCCCACTGTTGTCAAAACTATGTGCTAATTACCCACCAAAAACTTCATTTTAACTTCTAACCTGAATTCAGATTCTGGTTTTTCTTAAAATGACCCTCGAATTTAACATGTTGAAAATAAAACTCATCTTGCTTCTTTCTCTCTCCAAAAGGTAATCCTTTTCTTTTATTCTGTCTTTTTGTTGATGGTGTTTGGTTGTTCATTCAGTGTTGAAAGTTTGAAAGTAAATTGTCCTCATTGACTTTCATGTAGTGAATATGGTTCCATTTATTTCTGAACATCCCATTGGTTCACATGCCCTACCTATTATATCTTAAGTGTGCCCCTTTCTTTTACATTCTTCCTAACTGTTAGTTCAGGGATTCACAAAGATTTTTCTAGTCTACCATATGAACTAGTATTAGCCTAAATACTATTGCAAAGTTCCAGGCCTATCCTCAGGCTATTTTATTTCATTAGGAAATACACACATGCACACACACACACACACAAACATGGAAACCAAGCTTATCTAGTTGTAAAAGCCTGAGCATGCAAATAAGGTTATCTTGTGGAATTTCAGATTCTTGATGGAAGGCATATCTACCTTTCATGTAACTGTATCCACAGTACTTACAGCACCTACCACATATATAGGTGCTCATGCCACTTATTGTATGCATAAGTGATTGCTTGAATGAATGAATGAATGAGTAGTGGTCACAAACATTTGTGTGGTGTGTGTTAGTTGCTTAGTCATGTCCGACTCTCTGCAACTCCATAGCCTGTAGGCCACCAAGCCCCTCTGTCCATGGGATTCTCCAGGTGACAACACTGGAGTAGGTTGCCATTTCCTTCTCCAAAAAGAACTATAGAAAGAAAGAAAATAAAGTTGCTCAGTCGTGTCTGACTCTGTGACCCCATGGGCTGTAACCTACCGCTCTCTTCCAGCCATGGAATTTTCCAGGCAAGAGTATTGGAGTGGGTTGCCACTGGAGTGGGTTGGACAGGACTGAGTGAGGAACACTTTCTTTTTTTTTTTTTTGATCCTGCTCAGCACAGAAACCTTACCTTATGTAAAATCTCTGTTGTTATATGTATTTCTGAGAAACTCTCAGGGCATTTCTCATATCTTATCAATAAGAGTCCCTTTTCTACTCTGCCCAGGCTCCCACTCTCTATCACACTTACTTGTAGCTCATAGAGAATCTGTGATCTAAACATTACCATTGCCCCTTTATGACAATTTGCTGGCAATACAATATATAGCTGTAAAACTAGAGTAGTTTTATGAAACCACTTTTAAAAAGTGGTGCTCTCCCTTGGGTACTTGATTAATCAGAATTAAGTTATAAGTTCTTCATAAGACAGAAAATTGTCTTTCTGTGCCAAGTATTTTCTTTTTACTTTCTGGAGACCAAAGTGAATCTTATTCACTTTATGAAGAGAGCAAATTTAACTTCTGGATGTAGTTCTTTTTCTCCATAGGATAAACAAAATAATACATTTGCTAGGCTGAGCTGGTATCCAAATTCTGAGTCAGACATCATGCTGCTCCCCACATTACACTCTTGTGTCAAATATTTCTCTCCTTATTCACTGAAAATGCCTTTTTCAGGTCAATTTATGCATATTGATTTATGGTCTGGCCTAGTCAGTTCTATAAGTATATCCTGATATTTTGAATCCCACTCAAACTTACTATACATTGAACTTGTTAGACAACATTTTTTCCTATCATGGTTATAGGTTAGACAATATTATAGAAATGGTTTTCATATAAAAGCAATAATATGACAAAATTATAAGTATAGATCAAGAATAAAAATCAGAGAGAAGTCTAGTAATTTACATCAGGTTTATGAATGTCTGCATCAATTCTCAAACTCTCAATCAATGAGGTGAAAAAGAAGTAGAAGCTAACACTCTCTGCTTTAACTTCAACCTGTCTATAAATTAGCATCATCACTGATACTTTGGCAGTGGCAAAATTATTCTTCAAACACTATAAATATGTAACAGAAATTGCTCTATATTTGTTTGCCTGTCCATATTTTTTTTTCTGTTTTCAATACTAACTTTTCTGTTAGTCTTTTCTCCACTATCATCATTTCTGACATTTAAGTCATGCTAACCCCTGGCACCCCATTAGTAGCCATCTCAGTGTTCTCTTGTCAAGATCTGATACATAAAATATTCTCAGAACTTCCATTATAGGAAACTCTTTACCAAAACATAAACATGCAAACACATTCAATACACACACACACACACACAGACACACACACACACACACTCAACACACATAGAGTTAATAAGACACATTCATTATTAAAGAGTTGTGTCCCTACTACATAACAGATAAAATCCAAATCCTTCAGCAGGACAGCCAATGATGTTCTAAATTTTATCCCAATTCATCTTTACTGCCTCGTAGCCTCTCTCACTCCTATGAACAACTCAACCCCAACTCCAACCACTTTTCTTTTTTCTCACTTGAACACAGTGAGTTGATGCTTCCAAGAGTCATATTTTCTTTACTGGAAATTTACTCTCCAACTGCTCAGGAGACTGCATCTTGGTAAACTCTGACACATCTTTCTAAATTAAGCTTAGATGTTAATTCCTTCAAAATCTTTCTAGACATATCTATATAGATTTTTGCTTAGCTTCCTAAAAAGTTACAGATATTAAGTTAATGCCTTTAGAATTTGAAAAAATTATTCATTTCTCAGATTTTTTTCTTTTACTCTCAATGACTAATGAGTAATTTGGGTCTTGATATCTTTGCAACTTCACTGGAGTTTGTTTTTAATAATGTACATCCAAGCAAGATTTCATCAGTGTTTATGAATTTTAAAAAATCTTCAGTTTTGCCTGAATTTATTGCATTATTTTTTATTAACTTTTATTATTATAAACAAGAAACCAATTTGGAGGAGTAACAGAAAAATAAAGACAGAAGGAATAAAGATACTGGGTCCATAAAACAGTCAATTTTCAAATTTAACTGCAAATTGAGCTTAAAATTTTTGCTACAATCTGTTTTACTAAATGCTATTAATAATTATGTTAAAGTTTATTATTATTGTACTTTGAATGAAAAATAAAACTTAGAATAAGCAAAATATTTCCACTCTACCTTTACTAAACATAAATTATTGATCTTTTTTCATTTTCATGATTTTTTTCTACACTATTTTAATGATTTATTGTTTACCATTTTCTTGGATGTATCTCTACCCTGTTAATAGAATCCAAAGCAAGAAATCAAGAAGGTTATTCAATTTCTAGAGAAAAACCTGGATGATGAGATCTTGGACAAGATAATCCATCACACATCATTTGAAATGATGAAGGACAACCCTCTAGTGAATTATACACATCTACCGAGTGAAGTCATGGACCACAGCAAGTCCTCATTTATGCGCAAAGGTTACTATTTTCTGAGTTTATTTTTCCTTTCTGCTTTCTTATGAATTGCTCTGAAATGAGGGTAAGCTTTGTAATCTCTACCCAGTTATTTAGCCAGTTTGGGACTCAATGTTTTCATCTGTAAAATAAGGACACTAAAAATACCTACCATAAAAGTCACTGAGTTAGATTAGAAATTATTAAAGGGAATAATGCTTGCAGACCTGTTATTGGAACACCTTGAGTACCTAATAATCTTTCTCCCTTTCTTTACGACCCTGCAAAAAGGGAATGGTTTTGTCACTTCTGATGTGTCATTCTGTATTTTTTTATTCCTAAAACTTAAAACTTTGTTTAAATTGGCACAGACCTCCTCCTTCCTCCCAGTAATAAATTAATGTCAGTCAGTGCAGTACCATCTTCTCTATAGACTTATTATTATTCGAAAGCAGTGGTCATTTTGTTAAGAAGGATTCACAAAGAGAAAGAGCATGTGGGAAGTTTTTGTTCTCTAAAAATACTATCTGAATTATGTTAATGGTAAACATGGGATCTAAATGTAACAAGATAATACAGAAATATNCTGAAAGCATTCCTGTCTCTAATAAATTACTAAGAACCCATCTGGCTATGACTGAGGAGATTTAGAAATTGAGAGAAATACTTTGGAGTGTGAACCTCTGTTTCTTAAGGGCAAGAAAGTTTTATTTTGCTATTTAGTTTCTTTGGATTTGAAGTTGCAATGGGATTTAACTTTTAACTTATTTAGAAATTTAATAAAGGAAGTGAGATTGTAGTAAAATTTGCAATACCTTTATGTCATTGCTGTTGTGCAGTTTCTTCAGTCGTGTTTAACTTTTTGTGACCCCAAGGACTGCAGCACCCAGGCTCCTCTGTCCTCCACTGTCTCCTGGAGTTTGCACAAATTCATGTCCCTTGAGTTGGTAATGCTATCTAACCATCTCATTCAAGGCTGATTTCCTTTAGGATTGACTTGTTTGATTTCTTTGAAGTCCAAAGGACTCTCAAGTGTCTTCTCCAGCACCACAATTTGAAAGCATCAATTCTTTGGCACCCAGTCTTCTTTACAGCCCAACTCTCACATACTTACATGACGAGAAAAACCATAGCTTTGACTGGGCAGAGCTTTGTCAGCAAAGTGATGTCTCTGCTTCTTAATATGCTGTCTAGATTTGTCATAGCTTTCCTTCTTTAGCATTTACTTATTAGAATTTTTTGCATTTTATCCTAATTATATCATATAATTTCATTGCAGAATCTGTGATTAATCTATTTTATTCCATGTGGCTGGACATAATTTGACTGATAAACAGGATAGGAGATAAACTGTAGAATGACTTTTCAGTTGACTTAATTGATATGTTGCTTTAAGCCATTTTCCTGTTTGTTTGCTTGTTTGTTTTAATGGGAAAAATCTAACTACTCACAGTCCTGGAAGAATAAACTGATCTTAGAAAAATGACCTTGCAAATTGGTATCAGGACAGTCCTGGATTAAACTACTGAGCTTCTCCCTCAAGGGAAATGACCTCATCCTTCGTCCATCACATTTACATGGTTAAACCTAGTGAATAAAGAGAACAAATACTAGAAGAGTATTAGAGAGAGGAAATCAGAGATTATCATGGTAGCCTTGGACTAGACCTGAAACATCCTGATAATTTCCAGAAAAAAATGCTGAAGAAATTTAAGGGCAATTAAAATTTCTGTAGAGTTGTTGCTGTTCGGTAGCTCAGTCATGTCCAATTCTTGGTGACTCCATAGATGGCAGTACACCAGGCTTCCCTGTCCTTCACCATCTCCTGGAACTTGCTCAAACCCATGTCCATTGAGTCAATGATGTCATCCACTTCTCATCCTGCCTTTAATCTTTCCCAGTATCAGGGTCTTTTCTAATGAATCAATTCTTTACATCAAGTGGCCAAAGTATTGGAGCTTCAGCTTCAGCATTAGTCCTTCCAATGAATATTCAGGATTGATTTCCTTTAGGATTAACTGGTTTGTTCTCCTTGCAGCCCAAGAGACTCTCAAGAGTTTTCTCCAACACCGCAGATCAAAAGCAGCTCTGTAGGGTAGTGAAGAGACAATAAAAACAGTTTTTCCATAAAGAGTCAGACATGACTTTGTGACCAAACAACAGCAATGTATGTATGACTCTGCCTTTACCTTTATATTTTTTTGACCTAAATGAGCTTAATCTATAATTAAGGTTTGCATTGTATTATTTTTAAATTAAATAAAAATAACTACTAGTTTTGAATGACATGTAAAGTGGTAGGCCCCTCCTACTTCACAAGAAATAATGAAGTTATTTTAAATGAACTGACATTCCTTTCCCTACTTTGGAGACTATGTGTGTAAAATGTATGAATCAAGTGTCTGCTTGTTTTTGAATGATTAATGCAATAATTTACTTTTGAAAATAAGACGCAGATTATTATGTGCAATTAAGTGGTAAAGTAGAATTTTGTGATTGGAATTTGGCTTTTGAAGTGTTTTGTTTGGACAGCAGAATTTTCAGTGCTTTTACTGGTGGGTTTTGTCTGTGTGATCTTCACTTTTTAAAGAATTACTATCTTTAGTTGGGACATATAGTCTCCAGTTCCACATAAGCCCACCTACAATCTCCTGTTGATTTATGTATTTAGGTGATGTGGCAAAGGCCCTAAAAGCATTTTAGTTTTCACTTGTCCAGAAAAGTGTCATCTAGATTCTTCTCTAAGATACATGGTTTCCCTCAAAGTAATATTTTCTGTTTGCACAGTTTGGTATCAGAATTAATCTGGTACTTGAAGCTAAAATCTATGATTTTGTTAAACTATCCAGTCTTCTCTGTTATCATTAAACACACACCTATACACACAAATATAAAACAAATAACAAATTGCAAAACAGCAAGATGCAAAAGTAAAATGAATTTAGTTAGGTTAAAAAAAAAAACAAAAAAACCCGGGTTAGCATCTGGATGTTCTCAGTTAATAACTACATGACCTTGGCCATCATGACTTATTGAGTGGAACAGATTTTAAACTTAGTGAATTTAAATTAAATCTTCCTTACTTTACCTTTTNGGTTAAAAAAAAAAAACAAAAAAACGCTGGTTAGCATCTGGATGTTCTCAGTTAATAACTACATGACCTTGGCCATCATGACTTATTGAGTGGAACAGATTTTAAACTTAGTGAATTTAAATTAAATCTTCCTTACTTTACCTTTTCATAGCCCTGAAAGATCTGATGTCCTACAGTGAAAACAGAAGATATCTGAAGACCCTACTCAGTGATTAATGCCTATCTTCTGGGTGTTTTAAATAACATGCTCTTTAACTAATGTTTACCAGTGGGGAGAAGAAAGGGAGGAGGGGCAATATAGGGGTGGGAGGAAGTTTTGTTAAGATATTATATGAAATCTTATTTTGATGCTTTCAAACTGTGGTTCTAGAGAAGATTCTTGAGAGTCCTTTGGACTGCAAGATCAAACCAGCCAATCCTAAAGGAAATCAACACTGAATACTCACTGGAAGGAACAATGCTAAAGCTGAAGCTCCAATACTTTAGCCACATGATGCGAACAGCCAACTCATTGGAAAAGACACTGGTGCTGGGAAAGACTGAAGGTAGATGAGAAGAGGGTGACATGGGATGAGATGATTGGATGGCAGCACCAATTCAATGCACATGAACTAGGGTAAGTCAGGGTATACATAAGGTATACATATACATATCTTTTCCTTTTTTTTTTTTTTTTCAAAATCCTTAACAGAAAATTATGTCCAAATTATTTTTGAAAAAAAAAATTGAATCAATGGGTGAAATATACTGAGAATATTGCCTTATAATTGTTCTATAAAATTTATCTGTCATATGTATACCAAGGAGTACAAAATTAAATATGATTAATCTGACATAAATACTTAAACACACACACACAGAGAAGAAAGAAAGAAAAAAAAAGGCAGAGCAAATACAGGCACGCCTAGAACTGGGAGGCAATTATGATCTACCTTAGATAGCACCTCACTTTGTAACTGTGTTAATTCTGCCCCATTCAGCTATTACAGATGTGTTTAGTTCAAAGCATTTACCCAGTGAAATTTCCCAGATAGTGAGAACATTCTGACGTGAGGTGATCATGACGTACAAGGTGACGTGGCTGCCAGGAAAACAACACTGTTCAAGCCAACCTTGACACTCACATGGATCCTGCAAAGGGTAATGGAAGTCAAAGAAATAAACAAGAGTCTTATTTTAAGCCAAAACAATGGCTTATTATAGATGAAATAATTCTTTGATCCTGAAAGCCAGTAAGACAAGTTGGCTATTCTTTCTCCTGAAGTGAGCACAATCATATGTTCATATGAACACAAGCATATGAAGTGAACATAATACAATGTCACTCAAGAGATACAAATGAATTTCAAACTAAATCCACACATATTTTTCATTTTGTCCTGATTTTTAAAGACCATACAAATTTATTTACAAAGTCATCATACAGTTCAATAAACGTCTTTTGTAAAAATTCTAAAATGAAAAAAATTTCTTTTTTCTTTTTTCCCTTCTCAAATTTCCTTCCTCCTACAATAACAGTGTATTATTTTTCCTTCTATCTTATTATATCTATGTTGGAAAAAATTCCAATAACTTTACTATATGTCCAGATAATTTTGAATTTAGAATCAGTGCATGAAAACCCTACAGACGTGTTCTTTCCTGTGCTTTGGGCTTCCTCATGGCATGGTGACTTCAGTGAAGTTTGACTTATTCCCAGAAACTCAGGGCTCCAAGAACAGGTGTCCTAGAGAACCAGATGACTGTTATATCATATTATGATCTAGCATTAGAAGTTAAAAAGTATCATTTCTCACATATTCTTTTAATTAAAGCAGGCACAAGTTTATCCATACTCAAGGAGAGGTAACAAAGACCCCTTTTATTGAGAGAGGCATTAAATATTTTACAACCATGTTTTTTTTTTAAACCACCACAATAGTGCTAATGATGAGTATTTAAACAAAGTTGCCTATTACAGCTGAAATCTTAATTTCCCTTAGTTTTATTCATTGGAATAAAACATATCTTTTTATTTAATTTTTACTATTTTTTTCCCTATTGGTTTGGTGGTTTAGTCACTAAGTCATGTTCAACTTTGCGACCCCATGGACTGTAGCCCGCCAGACTCTTCTGTCCATGGGACTCTCCAGGCAAGAATACTGGAGTGGCTTGCCATTTTCTTTTCCGTTGTCCCTGTAAAAGAAGGACTGTGGGGCCTCTACAAAGGGCATAGATTTCTCCTATGTTTCCTATCTAGTATGCTATGATGTATGTGGTAAACTGTCTTGAGAGAGGTATTTGCAAGTAGCTGTAAGACAGCTGATATTTTCAGTCAAAGTCCCGGTTAAAGTATTAGATGTCTGGTGCAAACATAGGGACAAGAGAGCCAGCCTGTTATAACTGAACTAAGAAAAAACAACAAAAAAAGTAAACAGCTAGAGAATGCCACAAAGTGAAAACTATCCTTTGCTGCTCAGCTCCACCCTTTTCATTGTCTGCTAGCCTGGGTTTTCATGGTGCTACCATTCTTTATTTTTCATTCCTCATCTGGTCCCCAAGATCTGCATCCTTCCTTTTAGTCTTACTTTAGTTGGAAGAAATGTATTCCTGGCTATTACCTGCTTATAAGCTTTGGAAAACCATACTCTGGTCCTTGTCTATCTGTCCAGGGAGCCAGGAAATCTGCCCTTCCTTCTTGACTATGTTTTCACAATCCCCAATCCTGGAGTGGGTTAGTGGGAGCCCTAACCTACTCCCATATCTTTGAAGTTTTCTTTCCAGGTCGTTCCTTCTCAGGGCAGACCTCTCTCTATTGCAGGCATGTGTAATCCTAGGCTTGAAAGATGGTCAAGTGGTGAGTTTTTGTTTGGAAGAAGGGTGTGGACAGAACTTAAGATTGTGGTTTAGTTTGTCTAAATACATTTGTATGAGATTCTTTTGGGTGGTAAATGGAGCTAGGTTGGACGCTGGGCCAAAAATTTCATTTGTGCTCTTGTCCTGAACTTAAAGATGTTAGAAATGGGCCAGTTCCAGCTTGTTTTTATTTGTTAAAAAATAAAAAAAAAATAGTAACATAAAATGGTTCTCCTTCCTATTCTCTCTTAAGACACACTGACATTTTGACTTATTTTTCTGAGACATGAGTCAGTAGATGTAAATGTCAATATATTTCAGCCTATATGTGTTATTATTTGTTTGAACAAAAGTTACAGGATGTACAGTCATCAATAGGGGCCTTTACCTGATTTGAGACTACTAGTTGGAACACTGATTACACATTCCAGAGGGTTGTTTACAGTGATTAAGACATATAGGATATTTTGTCATGTACAATATTTTGTGAACCTAATTGTTTCTAGGAAAGTGTTTTGTCTAGACTGACTGAGAACAGGTCAAAGTATACAACAGGTAACACTAGAAAATATCTTCCAAAATATATAATCTACAAATGAACTTTTAAAACTGCAATTAGTTTAGAAATGGTCAATTACACTGAAATAGCAAGACAAGGTGACCCCTTAAAATTCTCCTGATTAAAACAGCACCCTCCATTTTAAAAATTTATTTATTTATTTTTGTTTGTGCTGAGTTTTCATTGCTGTGCAGGCTTTTTTCTAGCTGCAGGCAACAGGGACAGCTCTAGTGACGGTATATGGGCTTCTCGTTGTGGTGGCTGCTTGTTGTGAAACGTGGGCTCTAGCCTAGGCTGCACAGGCTTCAGTAGTTGTGGTGCATGGGATTAGTTGCCTCGTTGAATGTGGGATCTTCCCAGATCAGGGATTGAACCCATGTCTCCTGCACTGGCAGCCAGATTCTTTACCACTGAGGCACTGGGGGAGTACTATTCATCTTAAATTCATCTTTGTAGAAAAACTCTTCAGAAGACTAGAGTATACAAATGGAGAAAAAAATGATTATATTCAGGTTAAGCCAGCTCATTTAGGTTTGGTTTCTGAGATCTGTGGGAGCCCTTTATGAGAGTCAATGCTAAGAACTGAATACTTAAAGCTTGTATAACTGTTATTGTCATTGCTTATGATAATAATCAGTTTTTATTAAATTGTTGACTTATCTTTGTGTCATCCTAAATCATATACTTCTGCAAAATGGTAGAGCTGAGTTTGAGTGATAAAACTTGTTGATCCAAGATGATGAAAGAAAGATAATGGGTTTATGTTTAGGAAATTTCAGGGCAATGTTNATCTGTGGGAGCCCTTTATGAGAGTCAATGCTAAGAACTGAATACTTAAAGCTTGTATAACTGTTATTGTCATTGCTTATGATAATAATCAGTTTTTATTAAATTGTTGACTTATCTTTGTGTCATCCTAAATCATATACTTCTGCAAAATGGTAGAGCTGAGTTTGAGTGATAAAACTTGTTGATCCAAGATGATGAAAGAAAGATAATGGGTTTATGTTTAGGAAATTTCAGGGCAATGTTAAATTGTAAAAGAAAGTGCTTTCTCCTTATCCACACTGAAAGATATGATGACAAATATCTACTTCCACTATTCTCACAGGGCATATGTTGTAACTTTTCACTTTTACAATTGATTTTAACTGAATTTCTTTAGTACTCCAGAACCTATTCCAAGGCGATTGGACTTGATATCTACACTCCAGAGTCCCTTGAGAATCTTGAATAAACTTGGATATCTTTACCTGCTACCAGGATGATGAATAAGAACCTTAACCATAATGTGTATGTCTGGTTTGGTCCCTTGATGGATAAAAAGTCTTACTCAAAGTGCTGACAAATAGCACTAATGTGTATAGTCATTTTAGATTATCACGAAGCTCTCACAAAATTGAACCTGAGTAGACTACACATAAAGGCCATATAAATAAACTGGAAACATGTTTGAGTTGACTAAATGTACCATTTACCATATCTGAATAATCTGAATTGCAAGAATACTTGCTTAGTTGTGGTCGACTCTGCAACTCTATGGACTCTAGTTTGCCAGGCTCCTTTGTCCACGAAATTTTCCAGGCAAGAATACTGCAGGTTGCCATTTCCTCCTCCAATGGGTCCTCTTGATCCAGGGATCAAACCCTCAGTCTCTTGTGGATCCTGAAATGACAGGTAAATTCTTTATCAATGCACCACCTAGGAATAATCTGAATAGTGTGGATTAAAATATTTTAACAAAAAGGAAGACCAGAGAGGGAGATTAAACAGTAGAAAAGAAAGAGCAATGTGAAATTATTTCATAGAAGATAATAGTGACAGACAGGAAAATACAAAAGGATATCTGGGCTCATACACATGAGCTTCAATTTGAAGTGAGAATAGGTAGGTACTGTGGTAGTGTTGTATTCTCTAGCCTTGTGTAGGCACAAAATAGACGAATTGTTGAACTTAACTATGGTTAGAATTTTGCAAAATAAGTAAGATGGGGNGAATCAACAGTTAAAACTAGACATGGAACAACAGACTGGTTCCAAATAGGCAAAGGAGTATGTCAAGACTGTATATTGTCACCCTGCTTATTTAACTTCTATGCAGAGTACATCATGAGAAATGCTGGGCTGGAAGAAGCACAAGCCAGAATCAAGATTGCTGGGAGAAATATCAATAATCTCAAATATGCAGACACCACCCTTAAAGCAGAAAGTGAAGAAGAACTAAAGAACCTCTTGATGAAAGTGAACGTGGAGAGTGAAAATGTTGGCTTAAAGCTCAACATTCAGAAACTAAGATCACGGCATCTGGTCCCGTCACTTCATGGCAAATAGATGGGGAAAACAGTGGCTGACTTTATTGTTTTGGGTTCCAAAATCACTGTGGATGGTGATTGCAGCCCTGAAATTAAAAGATGTTTACTCCTTGGAAGGAAAGTTATGACCAACCTAGACAGCATATTAAAAAGCAGAGACATCATTTTTCCAACTAAGTTCCTTCTAGTCAAGGCTATGGTTTTTCCAGTGGTCATGTATGAATGTGAGAGTTGGAGTATAAAGAAAGCTGACTACCAAAGAACTGATGCTTTCAAACTGTGGTGTTGGAGAAGATTCTTGCAAGTCGCTTGGACTGCAAGGAGATCCAACCAGTTCATCCTAAAGGAGATCAGTTCTAGGTGTTCATTGTAAGGACTGATGTTGAAGCTGAAACTCCAGTATTTTGGCCATCTGATTCTAAAAGCTGACTCATTTGAAAAGTCCCTGATGCTGGGAAAGATTGAGGGCAGGAGAAGGGGACAACAGATGATGACATGGTTGGATGACATCACTGACTCAGTGGACATGGGTTTGGGTAAATTCTGGGAGTTTGTAATGGACAGAGAGGCTTGGCGTGCTGTGGTTCATGGGGTTGCAAAGAATTGGACATGACTGAGTGACTGAACTGAACTGAACAAACAAAATAATCAGTATAATGTTCTCCAAATAACATGAAATGAGCCCAAAACAGTGCTGAACAGGAACTAGTGAAGAATTTGTAAAATATACACAATGTTAATATGCCTGAAAAATGCCTGCATAGTATTCTTAAAATAGGAAAGGTAAATATAGTGCATTAATAAAATATTTGTAACACATATGAGAAGATACACTTACTCAAAATACAAAAATTGAAAAGGCAATCTTCTTTAAAAATATGTGAAGATTGTGAATAGAAATTTTTTCAGAAGGAAATATCAGAATGATAAATTAACTCATCATTTCAGGTATTACAATTCCGACAAAGTTTCATTGGGAAAAACAATCCATTGATTTTGCCACTTGTCACTGTCACTCTTTTTCTCTTATATCCTTATTTACCTCTTCACCCAGCAGAAATTTTGTGACACACTACATGAACCACACTTATGTATCAATCGTACGTTCATTGGCTCCTCTACCCCATCCTTATGATGGTGTGACCAAAGTGCAGTCATGGCAGTGAAAGCTGACTGGAGAAATCCACACAATCGTGCTGAATAGTATCATTCACATTCATAATCATGATTATGTTGACACAGCATTCTGGTTTCCTTTCTTCTGGAAGACTACATCATTCTTTCTCTGCTATTCTCCAACTCCCAATGCATGTGTCCTAAGTCGCTTCAGTTGTATCTGCCTCTTTGCGACCCCATGGACAGTAGGCCGCCAAGCTACTTGGCCCATGGGATTCTCCAGACAAGAATACTGAAGTGGGTTGTCACGCCCGCCTCCAGGAGATCTTTCTGACCCAGGGACTGAACCCACATCTCTTATATCTCCTGTGTTGGCAGGTGAGTTCTTTACCACTAACGCCACCTGGGAAGCCCAAACTCCCAATATCAACCCCCATTTCTGACAAAGTCAGTCAGTAAAGAACATCCCAAGTTTGTGTATAGCAGCTTGTGTGCACCTGATCCCTTAGGCTCTCTCACTTTCTCTGTGGATGTATTGTCCACATTTTCATACAATGCCAGCCCTTTCAGTTCCTAGATCCCATGCCCATGTAACCTCTGGATTCTACAATATCAGTACACAAGTATTTCCCTTTTTCTTGCACAATCATTCCTTCATCTCATAAATGTTATATATTACTTGTTGAAAACAAATACAAAAATCTCTTTGCCATACATTAGCTTCCAGCAGTCACTTCATTCCTCTGCTCCCTTTACAGCAAATTCTTAGAAAGTATTGAGTATATTCACAATCTCCAGAGTCTCTCTTCAAATCTACTCTAGTGGATCCCTCACCTCCACCACCTCACCCATCTGCTCTTGCCAAGTTCACTGAAAACCTCCATATTGCTAAACTGTATGGCAAATCATAATTGGCTTATTATCAACTCTTATAATCTTATAGAATATAGCCCACCAAGCTCCTCTATACATAGAATTCCCCAGGTAAGAATACTGGAGTGTGTAGCCATTCCCATCTTTAGTAGATCTTTTTGATCCAGGGGTCAAACCTGGGTCTCCTTCATTGCAAGCAGATTCTTTACCATATGAGCCACCAGAGAAGCTCTTATCAGCACTGGACACAGTTAATTATTTGGCTTTGAGGGCATTACTCCCAATTAGTTCTCCTCTTACCACACTAGCTATCCTCCCTTAGTCTCTCTTTCTACTTTCCTCTCATATTGACAACCTCTACAAATTGGAGGTTTCTAGGACTTTGCTTTAGGATCTCTTCTCTACCCACATTACACCATGGATGAGCTCATCAAGTCTTATTACTTTAAAAATTATCTGAAAGCTGATGACTTGCAAGTTTATATTTCTATTCTGGACTATTCATCTGAACTAAAAACTTCTGTCATTAAAAGTGTACTCAATAGGTGTACCTGGATTCTAACAAGCATTTCAAATACGATGTGCCCCAAATTGAGCTCTTTATTTCAGCCTCCAAAACTGTTCCCACCACCACATCCTTTCTCATTTTAGTAAATGTCAACTCTATCATGTCAACACAATCTTAAAATCATTTCCAACTTCCTTTTCTCTGAGATTTGCATAAACAATGGTCTGGTTCCAAATTGGAAAAAGAGTACACCAAGGCTCTATATTGTCACCCTGCCTATTTAACTTATATGCAGAGTACATCATGCAAAATGCCAGACTGGATGAAGCACAAACTGGAATCAAGATTGCTGGGAGAAATGTCAATAACCTCAGATATGCAGATGACACTGCCCTTATGGCAGAAAGTGAAGAGGTACTAAAGAGGCTCTTGATGAAAGTGAAAAGAGGAGAGTGAAAGACCCAACTCAACATTCAAAACACTGAGATCATGGCATCTGGTGCCATCACTTCATGGCAAATAGATGGGGAAACAACGGAAACCATGAGAGACTTTATTTTCTTGGGCTCCCAAATCACTGCAGATGGGGACTGCAGCCATGCACTTGCTCCTTGGAAGAAAAGCTATGACCAACCTAGACAGAATATTCAAAAACAGAGTCATTATTTTGTCGACAAAGTTAGTCTGGTCAAAGCTATGATTTTTTCCAGTAGTCATGTATTGATGTGAAGGTTGGTCTATAAAGAAAGCTGAGCACCAAAGAATTGATGCTTTAAAACTGTGGTGTTGGAGAAGACTCTTGAGAGTCTCTTGGACTGCAAAGAGATCCAACCTGTCAATCCTAATGGAAATCAGCCCTGAATACTCATTGGAAAGATGGAGGCTGAAGCTGAAACTCCAATATTTTGGCCATTGATGCAAAGAACTACCTCACTGGAAAAGACCCTGATGCTGGGAAAGATTTAATGCAGGAGGAGAAGGGGACCACACAGGATGAGATGGTTGGATAGCATCATCGACTCAATGGACATGAGTTTGAGCAAGCTCTGGGAATTGGTGATGGACAGGGAAGCCTGGCGTGCTGCAATCCATGGGGTTGCAAAGAGCTGGACACAACTGAGCAGCTAAACTGGCCTCCAAAATATGTCCAAAATCAACCTCTTCTCACCACATCTTTCATTATTACCTTTTCCCAAATTTGGGGTACCTATTACTTAGATAATTGCAATAGTTTCCTCAATGATTTTTCATGCTTTGGCCCTTGTCCTCTCCAGCCAATCAACTTCTTGAGACTTCTCTGACCACCCTACATTATCTAACCGTCCCCAATCTGTTCCCTCTTAACTACTTTTTATTTTTCTCCACATTATTTATCACCATCTATCATATCATATGGAGAAGGCAATGGCATCCCACTTCAGTGCTCTTGCCTGAAAAGTCCCATGGATGGGGAGCCTGGTGGGCTGCAGTCCATGGGGTCACTAAGGGTCGGGCACGACTGAGCGACTTCACGTTCACTTTTCATTTTCATGCATTGGAGAAGGAAATGGCAACCCACTCCAGTGTTCTTGCCTTGAGAATCCCAGGGATGGGGGAGCCTGGATGGCTGCTGTCTATGGGGTTGCACAGAGTTGGACACAACTGAAGTGACTTAGCAGCATCATATCATATATTAATTTTATTATTTTCTTAGAGACTGTTTTTACCCAAGCAATGTAAACCCCATGAAAGAAGGGACTTGATCTGCTTGTACAACACTATGCTTTCAGCATCTAGAATAGTAAGTAACAATACTAAATATGCACAAAATGAATGAATGGACACAAAAGATGCTCAGCTACACTAATTGGAGACTGCCTACTAAGACAGTAAATATCACCTATTAAAATGACAAGAAAAATTATTAAAGTATATGTTGCTGGTGGTGGAAATATAATAAACTTTTCAGAAACTGTTATTATAATTGAATTACCATATTTTTAACCCACTATTCTTATTTTTTTGGAATCTCTGCTAATGAAATAGAAGCAGCAGTTTTTATTTGTAGTGGTAACAAAGGATGCATTTTTATTGTACAGCAGTAGACGGTAAAGTGTCTGTCTACAATGTGGGAGACCTAGGTTCAATCCCTGGGTTGGGAAGGAAATGGCAATCCAGGAACCCTGGAGAAGGAAATGGCAATCCACTCCAGTACTATTGCCTGGAAAATCCCACGGACAGAGGAACCTGATAGGCTACAGTCCACGGGGTTGCAAACTGTCACATACAACTGAGTGACTTCATTCATTCATTCATGAATTTGGTGGTAAATCTATACTACAGAATAGGTCAGTTTTATCAACCTTGATGATGCTTATGATATGTAGTAAATTTAAAAACAAACTGTATGAGGTCACCTATATGTGGAAAATAGAAAAAAAAGGATAAAAATGGATTTTTTTTTACAAAACAAAAATTATACTCACAGACATAGGAAACGAACTTATGGTCACCAAAATGGAAGGGAGGAGAGGGATAAATTGGGAGTTTGGGATTAAAAAATACAAGCTACTACATATTAAATGGATAACCAGGGCTTCCATGGTGGCTCAGTGGTAAATAATCTGCCCTTCAATGCAGGGGACATGGGTTCAATCTCTGGTCCAGNAAGGGAGGAGAGGGATAAATTGGGAGTTTGGGATTAAAAAATACAAGCTACTACATATTAAATGGATAACCAGGGCTTCCATGGTGGCTCAGTGGTAAATAATCTGCCCTTCAATGCAGGGGACATGGGTTCAATCTCTGGTCCAGGAGGATCCCACATGCTTTGGAGCAGTAACTAAGTCCATTTGCTGCAACTATTAAACCTGTGTTCTGGAGCCTGGAAGCCCATGTGCTGCAGCTGCTGAGGCCCACACATCTTAGAGCCCTTGCTCTACACAAGAGAAGCTACCAGAATGAGAATTCTATGCACCACAATGAATTCTATACTCCCCAATCTCTGAAATTAGAGAAAAGGCTGTGCCACAACAAAGACCCAGCACAGCCATAAATAAATAAATAACTTTAAAAAATAGGTAGCTGACAAGGAGCTACTCTATAACAAAGGGAACTATACTCAGTATCTTGGAGTAACCTATAAAGGAAGAGAATGTAAAAATAGATATACATATATATGTATATATATATATTTATGTATATATATGTGTGTGTATAACTGAATCAGTGTATTGTATACTTGAAACTAACACACTGTAAATTAACTATACCCCAATAATTTTTTTAAAAGCAAACTATACTGTGCTAAAGGCCACCTATCAGAAAAGTTAGATTTATCATCTACCAAATCAAGAGAGTATTTGAGCTTGTTTTATTGATTTGGGGAAGGATTCAAGGAAGCTGGGATTTGTCCAACATTGGACCAATCAGAAAGTGGGAACAATTTGATGATAAATATCTTAATATGTTAACTAGAAGGTGGGAGGGATAGAGTGAGGCTAAAAGTATCATTAGGAAAGAGATATCAGTCACTCATATTAGCAGAGAGAAGGATGTTTAATTACTTTTGTGGTTCCACAGTGTTCTTGTTTTTGTCTGAGCTTAGACATAATTACAGAGTGACCTTGCTTTTGTCTCACTTATCTGGTTATGGAGTGATTTCACCTGATACTGGTGTTCTGTGAAATCTTTTGTATTAAGCAAAAACGTGGTCAAGGTGATAATGCTAAGCTAGTTGCTAGCTGTTAGGCTTATTTTTTCCTTTCTCAAGATTAAAATGCATAATGTGATATATTTTATTTAAAATTTTGTAGAGAAAATCAATAAATCATAGCTATATTGTATATATTTCTGTGTGTATATATATACATATATATACACACACAGATACATATACATACCTGTACACATATACATGGGCTTCCCCGGTGGCGTAGCAGTAAAGAATCCATCTACCAACGCAGGAGATGTGGGTTCAATCCCTGGGTCAGGAAGATCCTCTGGAGAAGGAAATGGCAACCCGCTCCAGTATTCTTGCTTAGGAAATATCATGGACAGAGGAGCCTGGCAAGCTGCAGTCCATGGAGTCACAAAGAGTTGGGCACAAGTTAGAGACTAAACAAGAACACATATTAAACTACATGTTGGTATATATGTGTAGGAGTGTATACAAGAAGGGTATAAAACAAGTGATTAATGTTATCTGGGGGAAGGGAGAATAATAACATTTAAGAAGAGAAAAAGAAAAATTATGAAATTTTTCCATAAATAATTTTCATATCCTTAATGGTTGCCATGCTGCTAAGTCGCTGCAGTCATGTCTGACTCTGTGCAACCCCATAGACGGCAGTCCATCAGGCTCCTCTGTCCCTGGGATTCTCCATGATGAGCTATGTGTAATATTGTAAATCTGAATGAGAAAGCTAATCCAATTAAAAGGACAAAGAAAAAGAACAGTTTTTAGACCTAAAGAACAATTTACAGATAACCTAGGACGAGGAGTCCCCATGTTTTCCAATGAAACCAGGAGTTGGGGGAGGGGTTGAAAGTGGGAAGGAAAAATTCTCAGGAACAGAAATGACTCAAGTCTCATATTTCTGGTGTGGCATGCTCTGAAAGCCACTGGTGTGCCCAGGCAATGAATTTAGGTGAGAAATGAAACCACAACATTTGTTTTTGTATTATTTAACTGGGACAGGAAACCGCTTATTAATGGGGATAAGAATGGTGAAGTGCAAGCCACAGATTCCTCCCTTTAGCTGAGATAGTAGCTGCTGATTACAAGAGAAATCAGAGTAGAAGCAGTAGAAGGGCAGGGTGGTACAAAGCGAAGATCACTGAGCTTTCAGTCAGGATGCTTGAAGTCCTGGCCAGTTTTACCACCTTCCCTTGCTGTTTTGCAGCAAGGTTTTAAGTATATGGATTACCACGCCTTAGTTTTAAACTTCCCATTGTTATTGAGAAAACTAGAAAAAGGGTGTTGGTTTTCCAACAACACGCAATTCTCTAGCATCAGCTGAATGCCCTACAATTCAATTCACTTCTTCAACTATTTACCTTCATAGAGGTAATTCAGGAGTTAGTTGACCTCACAAGTTAAGGACTCAGTTCCATAAGCCTACCCTCATTTCAAATGCCAGCCACAAATGGGGCCCCCAGGCTACTTGCACTTCAGCCCATACAGCTGTGAATTCAGGGAGTTTCTGCAATCCCATAATACATTTGCTACAATCACTTGTAAGACTCAGGAAAGCACTCTACTGACAGTTACAGTTTCATTATAAAGTCTACAGCCCAGGGACAACGAAATGGAATTGCTACATAGAACAAGGAATTGGGGATGAGAGTGAAGGTGTGCAAAGCTTCCATGTTCTTACTGAGTACACCACCCTCCCAGTATGTCAATGTGATTACCAACCTGGAAGTTCCCCTAGCCTTGTTGCTTCAAAGTTTTTATCAAAGTTCTACTGCACAGACATGATTAATTAAATCACTAGTCATCAGTGATTAAACCCAGTCTCCAGCTTTTTTTCTCCTCCAGAAGGGTGAGGTGTGAGCAAAAAAAATTCTAATCCTCTAATCAGGAGGTTGTTATTTCTTCTGGAAAACAGCCCCATAATGAAGCTATCTAAGCATGCCACCCCCACCACAACCACCAAGAATCACCTCGTAAATAACAAACTCAGGTGTCGTCCAAAGAGGTTCATTAAGAATAAGAAGATATTCTTAACACTCTGAGAATCCCAAGTGTTATTTGGAGCTCTGTGTCAGCAACCAGGGGCAAAGTCCAAATGCATACTTTTTATGACATCAAAAAGGGCGATGAACTAGATTATTTTGAAGTCTCCTTCTGGTTCTAAATGTTCTCCTAATAATTCAGTTTCTAAAGTCAGGTTAGGTTCTGTTGAACACAAAACCACATAGCTATAGATGTGTGAGGACTATATGAATCCTTACCACCATCATAAAAGACAAGATTCTCAATGCTAACAAAACGTGTCAAGATTAACTAGATAAGTACAAATAGAAACAAAAATAAGAATTTGGGGGTGGTGTAGAGAAAGGAAATAAGTTCATGCAACAATTCTCTTTAATTCTGACTTCTCCATGGATTTTACTGTATCTTAGACTCCAAATAGGGCTTCCCTGGTGGCTCAGCAGTCAAGAAGCCACCTGCCAAGCAGGAGATGCATATTGAATCCCTGGGTCAGGAAGATTCCCTGGAGAAGGAAATGGCAGCACACTCCAGATTTCATGCCTGGGAGAACCCCATGGACAGAGGAACATGGGGACAGAGGAACCCCATGGCTACAGTCCATGGG
Source organism: Raphicerus campestris (assembly GCA_006410735.1). Lineage (NCBI taxonomy): Eukaryota > Metazoa > Chordata > Mammalia > Artiodactyla > Bovidae > Raphicerus > Raphicerus campestris. Next base: position 97,244 of record SJYW01048438.1, on the reverse strand, counting down.
GTCGTAAAGTGTAGTACATAACTTAGAGACTAAACAGCAAGACTCTAAATAATAGAAAATGTTTTTTTTCCCACAGATAATTCAAATAAATGGGACAAATGTATTTTCTGAGACGGCTGTGCTGCACTGTCACTTCAGTATTGTCCGCCTCTGTGATCCCATGGACTGTAGCTTGCCAGGCTCCTTTGTCCATAGGATTTTTCAGGCAAGAATCCTGGAGTGGGATGGCAGTGGAGGGCAGCCATGCTCTCCTTTAAGGGATCTTCCTGGCCCAGGAACTGAACTCTCATCTCCTACCTCTGCCACATTGCAGGTGAACTCTTATTGCTGAGCTATGGGGAAGCACTCTGAGAGTACTACTTAAAATGTATTTAAGATAATTAAACAATCAGATTTATATGCATAATCATGGACAAAAATATAGATATTGATATACTATGCATAGCAATTCAGCCATTAAAACCCAAATTTTTAGAGCGCTACATTAATCTGTAGTTTTACAAATTTAACACATATTGGGATACCCTGATTATTCAGATGGTTAAGAATAGTTTCTATAGATTTCATCATTTCTTTTAAATTATAAAATTTCAAATTGTAAAAAGAAAACAAAAAATAGAAGAGGAAAAAATAAATTGGTCTTAGTCCTGATGAATCAAGCACACTGATTCAACATGTTCTCATGTTTTTGCTACACTATCATGTTTATGGGAATTGTTACTAGAGTGTTGTTGCTTCAATATGTACAGGAAACTAAGAAGGATTTTGTTCCTGGCTTTGAGAGAAAAATAGATGTATTTTTCTCTAGATCACTTCCTGTACACTTGTTCTCATGACAAATAACAAGTGATCAGAAAGCCACTGACAAAGGCGCTAGTGTGAACTGGCAAGTTACTGCAAAACAGGGTTTGGCTAAACTTCAGGTTATTTCAGAATGCACCAAAGACATTTTATCTTTCAGCTGATAAATGCAGATCAATTTATAGCACCATCTTGTGAAAAAATAAGGAACTGGCATAGTGTAGAAAGCAAAAACAAGTCCTTCCAAACTCTTTAAAGGAAATGATTTAAAAATTAATTCCATTTTAGTTGTCTATCTGTTCTGTCACTATATATATAATTTTACATATTATTTAGGATTTTGCTGGTGTCTCAGACAGTAAAGAATCTATCTGCAATGTGGGAGACATGAGTTTGATCCCTGGGTTGGGAACATCTCTTGGAGGAGGGCATGGCAGTCCACTCCAGTATTCTTGCCTGGAAAATTCCCATGGACAGAGGAGCCTGGCAGGCCACAGTCCATGGGGTCACAAAGAGTCAGACACAACTGAGAGACTAAGCACAGCACAGCACACACATATTATTCATGCACATAAATTTCTACTTATTTCATGTTTTCTCTGCTGCTAAGTCGCTTCAGTCGTGTCTGACTCTGTGCAACCACAGAGACAGCAACCCACCAGGCTCCCCCATCCCTGGGATTCTCCAGGCAAGAACACTGGAGTGGGTTGCCATTTTCTTCTCCAACGTGTGAAAGTGAAAAGTGAATGGAAAGTCACTCAGTCGTGTCTGACTCTGTGCGACCCCATGGACTGCAGCCCACCAGGCTCCTCCGCCCATGGTATTTTTCAGGCAAGAGTACTGGAGTGGGGTGTCATTGCCTTCTCTCCATGTTTTCTCTAAGTATAGTTAAATCATTTCTCTATTAATCACTAGAACTACATGAAATAAAACACTTTATTACACTTAAAAATATGATTTTATATTCAGGCAAAATATTTATTCCCTTCCTGTCTCTCAGTATTCTTTTTTAACCTCTTCTCTTACCCCTCCATAGACAAAAGCATACAAGTTTTGAAAGTGAATGAAAAAAAATAGTAGTCATGGAATTCATTTCCAAAGTTGCTCATAGCAAGGTTAAATTAGATCAACATAAATCATGAGCATTATTTCCAATATTCCAATAAATACTTGTTCTCCAAATTAAAAGTGAAAATTTATGGTTGTGTTTCTTATTATGAAGTTTGTTTTCTGAATTTTAGGAATAAGAATCAATTCTTTTTCTCATCAAATTCTATAAAATGCTATTTCTTTTTCTAATTATTTGCTATGTGTACCTAGTCCAGTGATTTTTCAGACTTTAGTATGCATAAGAAACATCTAGAGAAAAAAAGACAATGACACCTTGGAATTTCTTTGGTTTTTTTTTTAAGTAATTGTTTCTAAATCTAAATTTCCCTTACAAACTGCTTTCTGTATAGGTTGGACCTCTAATTAATGACAAGGGACTAGAGANACTTTAGTATGCATGAGAAACATCTAGAGAAAAAAAGACAATGACACCTTGGAATTTCTTTGGGTTTTTTTTTTTTAGTAATTGTTTCTAAATCTAAATTTCCCTTACAAACTGCTTTTTGTATAGGTTGGACCTCTAATTAATGACAAGGGACTAGAGAAAAAACTACAGAAGTTTTGGTCATGATTTTCTCAGTATTATTTTGTAGCCAAAATGTAGTGGAATAAAAAATAGGTAGCTGTTGGAAATGAGATGCAATTCCAGCTTTCAATTGTCAGGAAATTCTCAACTACTCTTGAAAGTAGATAGTCATCAGTTAGATCTCTTAAACTATAACTTGCTTAGAATCTCAAGATTTGTATGGAAATACAAAAAANGGTAGCTGTTGGAAATGAGATGTAATTCCAGCTTTCAATTGTCAGGAAATTCTCAACTACTCTTGAAAGTAGATAGTCATCAGTTAAATCTCTTAAACTATAACTTGCTTAGAATCTCAAGATTTGTATGGAAATACAAAAAACCGCGGATAGCAAAAGCAATCCTGAGAAAGAAGAATGGAACTGGAGGAATCAACTTGCCTGACTTCAGGCTTTACTACAAAGCTACAGTCATTAAGACAGTATGGTACTGGCACNTATTTTTTAACTTGGTTAATTCAGCTTCTTGGATCTAGATGTATGTGGAAATCATTACATTTGAAAATATTTAAGCTATTATGTCTTTCAGGACTTGATACTACCTATAGTCCTTTCATCAAGGACTCTAATTACACATTTGGTAGGCTGCTTGTTCATTTTCTTTTTCTTTTTAAGGGGAAGGTTGGTTAATTTTCTCTGTGTTTCTTTTTGTGTAGCTTCTATTACTGTATCTTCAAGTTCATCAGTTTCTTTTCCTATGCTATTCCTTGTTTTATGTTAATCTTATCAATATATTGTTAATATTAGATGCTAGTCTTTATANGGAACAACAGACTGGCTCCAAATAGGAAAAGGAGTACGTCAAGGCTGTATATTGTCACCCTGCTTATTTAACTTATATGCAGAGTACATCATGAGAAACACTGGGCTGGAAGAAACACAAGTTGGAATCAAGATTGCCAGGAGAAATATCAATAACCTCAGATATGCAGATGACACCACCCTTATGGCAGAAAGTGGAGAGGAGCTAAAAAGCCTCTTGATGAAAGTGAAAGAGGAGAGCAAAAAAGTTGGCTTAAAGCTCAACATTCAGAAAACATAGATCATGGCATCTGATCCCATCACTTCATGGGAAATAGATGGGTAAACAGTGTCAGACTTTACTTTTTTGGGCTCCAAAATCACTGCAGATGGTGATTGCAGCCATGAAATTAAAAGATGCTTACTCCTTGGAAGGAAAGTTATGACCAACATAGATAGATAGCATATTCAAAGGCAGAGACATTAGTTTGCCAACTAAGGTTCGTCTAGTCAAGGCTATGGTTTTTCCAGTGGTCATGTATGGATGTGAGAGTTGGACTGTGAAGGAGGCTGAGTGCTGAAGAATTGATGCTTTTGAGCTGTGGTGTTGGAGAAGATTCTTGAGAGTCCCTTGTACTCCATGGAGATCCAACCAGTCTATCCTAAATGAAATCAGTCCTGAATATTCATTGGAAGGACTGATGCTGTAGCTGAAACTCCATTACTTTGGTCACCTGATGAGAAGAACTGGCTCATTTGAAAAGACCCTGGGAAGATGCTGGGAAAAGTTGAAGGTAGGAAGAGCAGAGGATAATAGAGGATTTATTGGTTGGATAGCATCACTGACTCTATGGACATGAGTTTGAGCAAGCTTCAGGAGTTGGTGATGGACAGGGAAGCCTGGCGTGCTGTATAGTCCATGGGGTTGCAAAGTGTCAGACAAAGCTGAAAGACTGAACTGAACCGAACCCTCTTAGGAGAATATTTTAAATCACTTTTTCTTTGAATATTTGATATGTTTCCCAGGAATCTATCTGATCTGGACCTGGAGTGTGTTTTTTTTGAAATTTACTTAGAAATTGATTCAATTTTGTATATGGTTACAGGGACAAAAAGATTTGCTATTCAGTTGTGGTAACATTTTTCCATTTCTTATTTAACTTTATTATTTACCTTATAAATGTTTAAAATTAATCAGTATTTTAACATTTTTCATGCAGAGTAAGTTATCCTGTGGTACTTTAATTCCATTTACCCCCTCATGACTTTACATGCTCTTATGATCATAATTTTTATTTCCTTCTCTTTTATGCTTTTTTAAATTTCAAGAGTTTTTGCTGTTGTATTTAATTAATGGAGAGATTTAAAACACATTAACCCTTCTTTGCTCTCTCTTAAAAATATATGATCTACTCAAGATTAATTCTCTTGGCTTTTCTAGCTATGGAGAAAAGTCTTTAGCCTTTGGTTTTAAAATTACTTGCGTGGGTTATATAATTTTGGGATATATATATATATATATAATTAGAAGAATTTTCTTTTAATACTTTATAGATGTCACTCCTCTGTTTTCTAACTTGTATGGCTTATAATGAGAAGTCTGTTCTTATTTTTTAATTTGTTTCTTTGTTATTAATGTGCTTTTAAAATTTTCCATCTCTTTTTATGATTTTCTCTTTTTCAATGATATTCAACATATTGATTATAACATGCTAGAGGGAATTTTGTTTATTTTTTCCTCTTCTTTTATTTTTTAACTTGGTTAATTCAGCTTCTTGGATCTAGATGTATGTGGAAATCATTACATTTGAAAATATTTAAGCTATTATGTCTTTCAGGACTTGATACTACCTATAGTCCTTTCATCAAGGACTCTAATTACACATTTGGTAGGCTGCTTGTTCATTTTCTTTTTCTTTTTAAGGGGAAGGTTGGTTAATTTTCTCTGTGTTTCTTTTTGTGTAGCTTCTATTACTGTATCTTCAAGTTCATCAGTTTCTTTTCCTATGCTATTCCTTGTTTTATGTTAATCTTATCAATATATTGTTAATATTAGATGCTAGTCTTTATATCTGGAAATTTAACATGGATCTCTTTCTTATTTCTCTCATGTACTTATGCTTTCTTCTATCGTTTTGATGATAAGCTATTCATTTGTAATAGCTTTCTAACTCCTCGTAACTAATTTTATTCTCTGTGTCATTACTGTGACTCTATGAATGAGATATATATCTTGTTAAAAGTCAGATATTTGTTTTTTTTTTTAATGTCTCTTAACTTTTTATTGTGAGTTTACTCTTTTTTCTCAGAAGATTCAGCAGTCTTTGAAGCACAAAATTAACTTGCTCTGAAAACAAAAGACAAAAAACACAAAGTACGAGTCTGTTGTGAAAACATTTTTTTAGAGGCAGCAGAGTGCTGAGTTGGAGAAGCCAATGGCACCCCACTCCAGTACTCTTGCCTGGAAAATCCCATGGACGGAGGAACCTGGTAGGCTGCAGTCTATGGGGTCGCTAAGAGTCAGATACGACTGAGCGACTTCACTTCTCTTTACCTTGGTGAGTGCTGAGATTTTTGTACTCTTTTAAATATTTGGGGATTTGTTCTCTTAGATACAAATTTTGAATTTGATACATTAGACACCTGCTATTAAGTTGATTCCCTGACGAAGGAAATGGCAACCCACTCCAGTATTGTCCTGGGAAACCTCGTGGACAGAGGAGCCTAGTGGGCTACAGTCCACGGGGTCACAAAAGTGTCAGACACTACTTAGCGACTAAACAGTAAAACATCTATTGCTTATTTAATATCACGTTTTCCAGCACACTGCTTCACTCTTTCTCCAGGGCTGTCATTTCTTAGAATTATATAATACAGGACAAAACAAGGGTGTTTTTAAAAATAGGATATATAGCCAAGGAAACATGTTTTTAATGTCACAAAAGGGAGGAAATTAAATATATTATGCTGGCAGATATATATGCTTACATTTCCAGGTGCTATCTGAAGGCAATAGAAAAGCAAAACAGGTGGTTCATTATGGGAAAACAGTGAATTAAAGGAAGAATTTTGTCTGCTGAGTTTTAATCTTTTCTATACTTTGCATTTTAAATCCATGATTTCAATTTTCCATTGACTATTTTTTATTATTCCACTCTCCAAATCTCAGGCAATAACTCTATTAAATGAGCAACAATCTCTCTTTATTCAATATTTAGTACTTATGTACTCAGAGTCAGAGTCTGAAAATGGAAGGGAAAAGAGACTCAGAATTTGAAGATGTAAAATACAAGTCAAAACTAAAATGAGGTATCACCTCACACCTGTTACAATGGCTACAATAAAAAAAATTTACAAGCTAACAACAACAAATGATAAAATGATAATGAGTGTTGACAAGGCTGTGAAGAAAAGGGATCTCTTGTACACCATTGCTGTTAGTGCAAAATGTTGCAGCAGCTATGGAAAATAGTATGGAGAGTCCTCGAAAATCAAAAACAGAGCAGTCTTGTGATTCAGCAACATCACCCCTAGGTATACATCCCAAAGAATTAAAATTAGAATATCAAAGAGACATTTGTACTCCCATGTTTGTTGCAAGAACAGTCAAAATATGGAAGCAACCCAAGTGTTTATCAACAGATGAATGGATAAAGATAATATAGTATATATGTACAAAATTTTCTCAAAAGTTAAGCTGCTGGCTTCTGAGTATTGTTAAAAAATATTAATTAATTTCTCTTTACTAAATATATTGTTTGTAANTGCAAGAACAGTCAAAATATGGAAGCAACCCAAGTGTTTATCAACAGATGAATGGATAAAGATAATATAGTATATATGTACAAAATTTTCTCAAAAGTTAAGCTGCTGGCTTCTGAGTATTGTTAAAAAATATTAATTAATTTCTCTTTACTAAATCTATTGTTTGTAAGTCAGAATTGAGTTTCACATTTCATCAAGTGCTTTTTTTTGTAGAGAGACAATGATAAATTTCTCCTTAGGTCTAGTACTAGATACATATTATTAATGTGTTTTCTTTTAGTGAATCTTTTCAGCTATAAACCTGACTTAACTGTAATGTATTTTTTCAGTGTTTTTAGAATATATTGCTAATATATTAATTAAGATATTTTATTAACAATTCACATTTCCATTATTTATTAACAACAGGTAGATGTCATCTCATTCTCGCAATAAAAACAATATTTATTGTTGCACTCAAAATTCACAGGGCATAAAAAAGACAAATATTTTTGTTTCTTTTTTTTTGAAAATTACCCTTTAATCACATTATGATTAAGCACTTAGTCAGTTTCTGTAGTCAGATGACCTACATTCAAATCCTGGCTTTGTTATTACATCTCTGAATGATAGTGAGCAAATAACACACTATGCCTTGGAATTTTTATCTGAAAACAGATAATAACACTACCTTCATCAAAAGATTGTAAGAATTAAATGAGTTAAGGTATGTAAAGTACTTAGAATGACACATGGCATACTGGAAATGCTCAATAAATGTTAAATTATTTGCATCAAATCTAATAAAAGTATATTTTATAAAAAAGCCTGGTTGTAACTTGATTAAAAAATGAGAAGAAGAACTGAATGGACATATTTCCAAAGTGGAAATGCAGATGGCCAACAGGCACATGAAAATATACTCAACGTCATTAATTTTAAAGAAATGCAAATCCAAATCACAATAAGATATTAATTNGACTGGTTGTAACTTGATTAAAAAATGAGAAATGAATGGACATATTTCCAAAGTGGAAATGCAGATGGCCAACAGGCACATGAAAATATACTCAACGTCATTAATTTTAAAGAAATGCAAATACAAATCACAATGAGATATTAATTATCTTACATCTGAAAGAAGGCTATCACCAAAAAGAACACAAATAACAAATGCTGACAAGGAAGGAGGTGAAAGGAAACCCTTGTACATTGCTGGTGGGAATGTAAATTGATACAGCAACTAGAGAAAGTAATATAGAGGTTTCTCAAAATACTAAAATTACCATATAAACCAGCAATTCTACTCCTAGGCATATATTCCCAAAAAATCAAAAACACTGATTTCAAAAGATATGCACACTCCAAAGTTTATAGCAGCGTTATTTAAAATTGCCAAGATATGATATCAGCCTAAGTGTCTAACTCAGATGAATGAATAAAGAAGATGTGAACTATACTGACAATGGAATAGTGTTTGGGCATACAAAATGGAGAAGAAAATAGCAACCCGCTCCAGTACCCATGCTTGGAGAATCCTATTGACAGAGGAGCCTGGCAGGATACACATCACGGGGTCATAAAGCATCAGACAGGACTGAAATGACTTAGCACACACGCACAAAAAAATGAAGCTTTACGATTTGCAGCAACATACATGAGTTGGAGGGCATTAGGTCAAGTGAAATAAGTCAGACAGAGAAAGACCAGTACTGTATGCTATCCTTTATATGAGGAATTAAAAAGTACAACAAACATATGAATGAAACAAAAAAGAAGCAGACTCACAGATATAGAAAACAAACCAGTGGTTACCAGCAGCAAGAGAAAGGGAGGAGAGGGGCAATATAGGGATCAAAGAGTAAAAAAAAAAAAGAAAAAACAAAACAAAAACGAATAGTTTCCAGGGACCCGAGGAAAGAATACACATTTAACAAAAGGCTAATCTGCTTTGGTGATGGACAGGGAGGCCTGGCGTGCTGCAGTTCATGGGGTCACAAAGAGTCGGACATGACTGAGCGATTGAACTGAACTGGAGTCTGCTTTATAATGTAATGGGTGGGGAATGCAAAGAGTAAAATGATCTGTATAATCTTTTCTCCACTTAAGATCATAGTTCTCATATTTGTGGTTACCCAACAAGCATTTATCTATTCAACCTCTTCCTAATCAAATGAGTGGTTTTAACATTCTGATTGGAAACTTCAGGTAAGAAAATTTTTAAATCTTACAATAAGCAGTACAGATGGCACCCCACTCCAGTACTCCCCCAGGGACAGGGGAGCCTGGTGGGCTGCCATCTATGGGGTCGCACAGAGTCGGACATGACTGAAGTGACTTAGCAGTATCAGCCGTAAGCAATGCATAATGTATACATGGCCTTTGTATTTTCCTCTAAAAAGTATCAGTCATTAGAAGGTTGATAGTTAAGTTCTGGCTTGTTTTATCATTTCCCTTAAAAAATTTTTCAGGTTTTTTGAAATAAATTGAGAGTTCCTCCCCACCTTGACTTCAGTGTTACAATTGACAGTAACTTTGTAGATATTGGGGGAATTGTACGATAGAGCGACAATTTGTAAGTTTTATCTAAATGTGAGTTCAAGTGCCTTTTTAGAGCTTCAAACCAAGTGGAGAGTTTATTTCTTCCTCGTTAGCCAACACAAAAGGAACAAATAAGATTTATATTTATGTACATTGAAAGCAAAGGTGATTCTCACAAATGGCTACTTTGTTCTTTAAGGTAAAATATGAATAAAGATTAAGATGTCATCCTTGGTGGGTATTTTATTTTTTTAATATTGTGCAGTGAATTTTTTATATCAGAAAATATACACACATCTCAAATAAATCTCAAATGAGTTAAAAGTGGTTAGTACTCAGTTGTGTCTGACTCTTTGTGACCCCATGGACCTTGGCCCTCCAGGCTCCTCTGTCCATGGGATTCTCCAGTCAAGAATACTGGAGTGGTTAGTTGATCTTCCCGACCCAGAAATCAAACCTGGATCTATAGTTTTGCAGGCAAATTCTTTACCATTTGAGGCATGAGGAAAGCCCACACAAACCTCAAATAAGTATGCAAAGTCAAATTTATTTATTAAAAAAAGAAAATTTAAAGTTTCTTTAAGAAAATCCTGTTGTGTAAAAAATAAGCAATTTTGGTATTGTAAATACTATGCTTACTTCCTTTATACAATTAGATAAAGCACAGATTTTACTATCATCATTTTTGGGGGCATCAGAGGATGAGATGTCTGGACGGCATCACCAATGCAATGGATGTGAACTTGGGCAAACTCTGGGAGTTGGTGAGGGAAAGGCATGCTGCAGCGCGTGGAGTAGTAAAGAGTTGGACACTACTGGGTGACTGAAAAGCAACATGATAAAAATACTTGTATATACTAACCTTTGTTTACATTTGTTAGCTGTTTCTTTGAATTCAATTGATTTGACAAATATATTAATCATATTTTAGCTGTATTTGCTCAAAAATTTTCTGGAAAGAGTGTATTAGCTTTTCAATGCTTTTAAGGTCAGGATAATTAAAATCACATTTTCAGGTCCTCACATTGGGGAAAAAAAATATTTTTACAACCTCTTTAAATTTCTATGATGAATATAATTTCTTCACTTATTTTAGCTCAAGAACAGAAACAAATCTAAAATTTAACCTAATAGTTTGACAAATTTCTTAATACTTGTCACATTATTTAAAGCCAGAAAGTTTATAACATGAGCAGTTTCTTTTATGTACATTACTCATCACTAATGTCCAGATACTTCTAACTCCAAGATGAGGGTCATATATCTCATCTTTCATAAGACTTTCCTATCTGTATCACCCTGTCTAAAAACAGTCTCTACTCTGTATAGGTCTGAAATAGTTATTTGATGACCTGAATTGTTTCATCTAAAGATACTCAGCATTTTCCCTAATTAAGAAAAGGAATTCAAAGAGAAAGCTAATAGATTTTACACATGTCTTTCTCTCTAGGCACTACGCTTGCTGCTTAGTCAGCATCATTTTATTTATTTAAATATGTATTTATCTTATACATTGTATTTATAATTGCATAATTTATAGTATCTATTGCATAGTTGTTCATCTATCATATATTTAAAATATTTTATTATCTATTTTATTGCATGATTTCACAACACAAAAGCATCTTAAGTTGTTTTTAATTTTCATTTTCTAGATAAAAAATCTAAGTCTCATAAATACTGAGCAGTACACTGTTACGCTGGGATTTTCTGGCATGTGTGTGTGTGTGTGTGTGTGTGTGTGTGTGTGTGTGTGTNATATTTATTTATCTTATACATTGTATTTATAATTGCATAATTTATAGTATCTATTGCATAGTTGTTCATTTATCATATATTTAAAATATTTTATTATCTATTTTATTGCATGATTTTACAACACAAAATCATCTTAAGTTGTTTTTAATTTTCATTTTCTAGATAAAAAATCTAAGTCTCATAAATACTAAGCAGTACACTGTTACGCTGGGATTTTCTGGCCTGTGTGTGTGTGTGTGTGTGTGCGCGCTCAGTGGTGTCTCATTCTTCGGAACCCGGTAGACTACAGTCTGCCAGACTTCTCTGTCCATGGAAGTTTTCCAGGCAGGAATGCTGAAGTGGGTTGCCATTTCCTCCTCTGGGTGATCCTCTGACCCAGGGATCAAACCCAAGTCTCTTGTATCCCTTGTATTGGCAGTCATTTCTTTACCACTAGACCACATGGGAAACCCTGTTTTCAGGCTAACTGATCTAAAATTGAATTTTTTTAATATATCATGTGGACTTTAATACGGGCTTCCCAGGTGGCAGTAGTGGTAAAGAACCTGCCTGCCAATGGAGGAGACATAAGAGATGTGGATTCAGTCCCTGGGTCAGGAAGATCCCCTAGAGGAGGGCATGGCAACCCACTCCAGTATTCTTGCCTGGAGAATTCGTGGCCAGAGGAGCCTGGTGGGCTACAGCCTATAGAGTAACATAGAGTCAGACAAGACTGAGGGGACAGCATACATGCACAACTTTAATATACTATGCTGCTTTTTGTTACATTTATATACACAATTTTTTCATGNAGTATTCTTGCCTGGAGAATTCGTGGCCAGAGGAGCCTGGTGGGCTACAGCCTATAGAGTAACATAGAGTCAGACAAGACTGAGGGGACAGCATACATGCACAACTTTAATATACTATGCTGCTTTTTGTTACATTTATGTACACAATTTTTTCATGTTCCTCTGAGAGACTGTAAGATGAATGTAAGACTGTAAGTACCTCTTCAATTCATCTTTTGCCTAGTAGGGAGTTCTATACCTAGTAGGTACCTAATAAATACATATAACCTGAATAAAGACAATATTTTATTTGTCTAAAACTGGATCTGATTCCCTGCTAGTGAATAAAATGAACAAAATATCAGCACATTGTGACCAGTTGTTCATCTTAATGGATCAACTATTTTAAAGTCTCTAGGCAAGTGACCATGGACCAGGGGGACTCCAGCAGCCAGATATTTTGTACATACCATAAAATCCTATTGCACAGAATCTTAAACTGAAATCCGTCCCATGAACTGTCTTATCACTCTGCTAAACTTTGAATGCTGCTGCTGCTGCCGCTAAGTCACTTCAGTCCTGTCCGACTCTGTGCGACCCCATAGACGGCAGCCCACCAGGCTCCCCCATCCCTGGGATTCTCCAGGCAAGAACACTGGAATGGGTTTCCATTTCCTTCTCCAATGCACGAAAGTAAAAAGTGAAAGTGAAGTTGCTCAGTCGTGTCTGACTCTTAGCGACCCCATGGACTGCAGCCTACCAGGCCCCTCTGTCCATGGGATTTTCCAGGCAAGAGTACTGGACTGGGGTGCAATTGTCTTCTCCTAAGCTTTGAATAGCATTTTGTAAAATGTAGCAACTGTTTTAATAAAGCAGTTGCTGTTTCACTACAGATTATCTTTGGTGATGTGGAGCTCAGAAGCGACATCACTAAAAAATATAGGATTTTTAATTTTGATAGATTAAAACAAAGTGAGTCATCTCTACTTATTCATAAACATATACATATGCACAGTTTTCATAGAGATTATTTTACTGGGATGACTTGATTCTGCATTATTCTGTGTGAGTTACACAAATTTATATTGCACATTTTATTAATACACTGTCAGCATGTTTGTGTATATACTTGTAAGTAGTTTATTTAGTATTTTTTTGTCAGTGATTCATTAACATAAAGTATTTTCCTAAACATATTATTAAAGTACCAATTAACATTGCAGTCACTTGTATTTGTTTGTACTTTCCATTTTGTAAGTATTCCTTGCAATAATTTTATCTATTAATGGGGCTTTCCTTCTGACTCAAATGGTAAAGAATCTGCCTACCATGCAGGAGACCTAAGTTTGATCCCTGTGTCAGGAGGAACCCCTGGAGAAAGGAATGGCAACCCAGTGAAGTATTCTTGCCTGGAGAATTCCATGGACAAGCCTGGAAGACTAGTCCATGGGGTTGCAAAGAGCCAGACATGACGGAGTGACTAACATTATCTATTAGTAATTAAAAACTTCTTAACAAGCTTAATTGTTGCTAGTGACCTATAAAATATATATTGAATATTAGCAAATCTATAGCATTAACAACTCTACATTTTTTAGTAAGTTCTGGCTCTATCTGGAGTTTTGGAACCTAGGTCAGAGTGGAGAATTGAAATATACAGTAGCTTTAAGCAGCCTAATAATAATAATTTAACAATTATAAGATGCAAAGGAAGAGTTGAAGGATAAAGTTCAAGAAAAGCATAAGAGAGCAAGATTCAAAACCAAAGCGAAAGCACCAGGCTGAGAAATGACATAATTAATCTATAATTATCATAAAANATAATAATAATTTAACAATTATAAGATGCAAAGGAAGAGTTGAAGGATAAAGTTCAAGAAAAGCATAAGAGAGCAAGATTCAAAACCAAAGCGAAAGCACCAGGCTGAGAAATGACATAATTAATCTGTAATTATCATAAAATTATGATTATAGAGCTACCACAACTAATGTCATTTTTATAGAGAAGTTTTGAATAAAAAATAAGAAATAATTTGTCTTTCCTTTTTGTTTAAAAAGCAGAGAAATTCATTTGTGTCACACTTCATCGAATCTTCTACATCAAGCACCATCATGCTGAACAAGATCATTCTACTGTTGTCTCTTCAGATAAGTCTCCTAGGAACCACTTTTGGTGGGAAAGTTCTGATTTGGCCAATGGAAGGTAGTCATTGGCTAAATGTTAAGATAATTATAGATGAGCTGATTAAAAAAGGGCATAATGTGACTGTCCTAGTTGCTTCTGGTGCACTTTTCATCACACCGACCACTAACCCATCTCTGATATTTGAAATATATGAGGTACCCTTTGGCAAAGAAAGAATAGAAGGAATGATCAAGGACTTTGTTTTGACCTGGATGGAACATAGACCATCTCCTTTAACTATCTGGAGATTCTATCAAGAGATGGCCAAAGTCATCAAGAACTTCCATATGGTGTCCAGAGAAATCTGTGACGGTGTTCTCAAAAATGAAAAGCTAATGGAAAAGCTGAAGAAAAGCAAATTTGAAGTCTTGGTATCAGATCCAGTCTTTCCTTGTGGTGATATAATAGCTTTAAAATTGGGAATACCATTTATCTACTCCTTGAGGTTTTCTCCAGCCTCAACAGTGGAAAAACACTGTGGGAAGGTACCATACCCTCCTTCCTATGTTCCTGCTATTTTATCAGAACTCACCGACCAGATGTCTTTCACTGACAGAATAAGAAATTTCATTTCCTACCATCTACAGGACTACATGTTTAATACTCTGTGGAAATCGTGGGATTCCTACTATAGTAAAGCTTTGGGTATGTTACATTTTTATTATTAAGTTTTAACAGAGCTTTGTATCATTTCTTCTCTGTTTCCCTATGGCTATTCTTCTTTAACCCTACATATTGATTACTATCTATTACTATCATTTGCTATCAAAAATGAAGATAAAAGACACTATGCTTTGAAGCTACAATGCGCTGTTTTCTAATTTTATAGACTTGAAGCTACCAGACAATTTCTTTTATGGATAACATTTTGTGACAAATACCAAAGTTTAAAAATAGGGCTAAATTCTCATTTAGATATTGTATTGAAAACAGAAATTGCCTAGAAACTCTAGTGGGATGTGGAAAAACTGGGGAGAAATTAAGCTTTCTACAAGCCCATTACCACTATAAACATTTGTGTGTATGTGTTTAAAAGCATATGTTTATGAAAATATTTGATTGTTGCACACAGACTTCCTACTATGTACTAGACACCCTCTAGATAGAGAGGTTATAACAAGGGCTGGGGTCAAGTTCCTGGCTCCAAAGATTTCACAGTCAAGCAGAGAAACCAGACATAAAAATCAATACTTACAGTATAAATGCTGTGAGTAATGGAAATATGTATAAAGGACAGAGATAGTATTAGATTGGCCAAAGAAGTTGCTTCAGGTTCTCTAATGTCTTATGGCAAAAATACAAAGAAAACAGGTGGTATGTGCCAAGAGAGTGGTATTTTTAAAACTTCAGAATTGAAGTGTTCCATCTCAAAAGGAAATTTCAGGAATTTTCCTGAAAACTAAATGTAAGGAAGGAAGCAATGTGCCCAATACTGTGGAGTCTTAAAACAGCCTTTGTGTGCTGGATATTATTGATGGTTCAGTATTCAGTATTCATGAAGGTCAAAGTGTAAAAGTCAGGAAGCATGAGGAATAACTTTGGAAATGTCAGGACAGCAAGAATGAATTTATTCAATATGTATTTACAAAGCCTCTAGTATGTCATGCTAAAAAATTTTTGTTTTTAGCTAATAAGTAGTGGGAAAGTTTAAAGAAATGGATTATGATTAGACTGTATTTTATGCAAAATATTTAGATAGTTGTGGACCTTGAATGAAAGGCCCATGCCTAGATGGCCTAGATGTAGGCCATTGCATCACTCCTGGAAAGATGTGATAAGAGCATGCACGAGTGAAGTAGCTTATAAAGAGAGAAAAACAATGCAGATAATGCATTTAGGAGAACAGGCTCGTGATAACCAGCTTTCTAATCAGGAGTATGTGACCAAGGAGGTGTAATTAAGCTTCCTTGTACCTGCAGTTATTTATCTAGATAAGAGGGCTACTGAAAGAACTAAATGGGTTGACATATAAAAGGATTTTAAGATAGTGTCTAGAAGCTAGTGACCAATCAATTTGTAATATCTCTTTATTAGGTGGTGGCTCAGACAGTAAAGAGTCTGTCTACAATGGGGGAGACCTGGGTTCGATTTCTGGGTCAGGAAGATCCCCTGGAGAAGGAAATGGCATCCACTCCAGTACTATTGCCTGGAAAATCCCATGGACAGAGGAGCTTGGTAGGCTACAGTCCATGGGGTCGCAAAGAGTCAGACACAACTGAGCGACTTCACTCACTCACTCAATGAAGTGATAATTGATTGGTGTGGAGTATTAAGGATGAGAAAGAGATTAATATGGTTTTTTCTTCAGATATTAACTGACATGTATGCATGCTTAGTGATGTCAATTCTTTGTGATCCCATGGACTATAGCTTGCCAGGCTCCTCTGTCCATGGGATTCTCCAGGCAATACTGGAATGGGCTGCCATTTCCTTTTCTGGGGATCTTTCTGAGCCGGGATTCAAGTCTGTGTCTCTGACGTCTCCTGCACTGGCAGGTGGATTCTTAACTACTGAGCCACCTGGGAAGCCTGATACAATTGACATATAACATTAATTACTTTCAGGTATAGTGCATAATGATTTGATATTTGCATATATTTCTAAATGATCACCACAGTGAATCTGGTTAACATCAGCCAGCACATAGTTACAATGTTTTTTCCTTCAGATAGTAATTTAAAAATCAGCTCTTTCAGCAAATTTCAAATATACAATACAGTTTATTATTACTAACTATAGTCACCATGCAGAGAAGGCAATAGCAGCCCACTCCAGTACTCTTGCCTGGAGAGTCCCATGGACAGAGAAGCCTGGTTGGCTGTAGTCGATGGGGTCGCGAAGAGTCGGACACGACTGAGTGACTTCACTTTCACTTTTCACTTTCATGCATTGGAGAAGGAAATGGCAACCCACTCCAGCATTCTTCCCTGGGGAATCCCAGGGACAGAGGAGCCTGCTGGGCTGCCGTCTATGGGGTCTCACAGAGTTGGACACAACTGAAGCGACTTAGCAGCAGCAGCAGCAGCATACTCACCATACTGTGTGTTATATCCTTAGGACTTATCTAAATATTTTAACACGGAAATTTGTACCCTCTGATCTCCTTCACCCATTTCATCT
>SJYW01048438.1:48769-72732 GCA_006410735.1 Raphicerus campestris | reverse complement strand
AACAACAGACTGGTTCCAAATAGGAAAAGGAGTACATCAAGGCTGTATATTGTCATCTTGCTTATTTAACTTCTATGCAGAGTACATCATGAGAAATGATGAACTGGAAAAAGCACAAGCTGGAATCAAGATTGCCAGGAGAAATATCAATAACCTCAGATATGCAAATGACACCACCCTTATGGCAGAAAGTGAAGAAGAACTAAAAAGACTCTTGATGAAAGTGAAAGAGTAGAGTGAAAATGTTGGTTTAAATCTCAACATTCAGAAAACGAAGATCATGGCATCCGGTCCCATCACTTCATGGGAAATAGATGGGGAAACAGTGGTAACAGTGGCTGACTTTATTTTGGGGGGCTCCAAAATCACTGCAGATGGAGATTGCAGCCATGAAATTAAAAGATGCTTATTCCTTGGAAGGAAAGTTATGATCAACCTAGATAGCATATTCAAAAGCAGAGACATTACTTTGTCAACAAAGGTCCGTCTAGTCAAGGCTATGGTTTTTCCAGTGGTCATGTATGGATGTGACAGTTAGACTGTAAAGAAAGTTGAGTGCTGAAGAATTGATGCTTTTGAACTGTGGTGTTGGAGAAGACTCTTGAGAATACCTTGGCCTGCAAGGAGATCCAACTAGTCCATCCTAAAGGAGATCAGTCTTGGGTGTTCTTTGGAAGGACTGATGTTGAAGCTGAAACTCCAATACTTTGGCCACCTGATGCAAAGATCTGACTCATTTGAAAAGACCCTGATACAGAAAAATTGAGGGCAGGAAGAAGGGGACAACAGAGGATGATATGGTTAGATGGCATCTCTGACTCAATGGACATGGGTCTGGGTGAACTCTGAGAGTTGTTGATGGACAGGGAGGCCTGGTGTGCTGCGGTTCATGCAGTCGCAAAGAGTTGGACACGACTTAGTGAATGATCTGAACTGAGTCTTCATTTCCCTTGATCAATATGCAAAAGTGGAATTGTTGTATCATATGATAACTCTATCTTCAGTTGTTTGAGGAGCCTCTGTACTGTTTTCTATAGTGAGCTGTGCCAATTTATATTCCTACCAACATTGAACAAGGGTTCCCTTACTTCACATTCTCACCTACATTTATTTATTTTTTATTTTTTTGATAACAGTCATCCTAAGAAGTGTAAGGTAATAGCTCACCACAGTTTTTATTTTCATTTCCTTGATGATTAGTGCTTTTGAACACTTGGTCATGTTTCTGTTGGCCATCTGTATGTCTTTGGGAAAATGTCAGTTCAGGTCCTCTGACCATTTTCAGTCACATTGTATGTATTTTTGTTACTAAGTTGTATAAGTTTTTATATACTGTGGATATTAGCCCCTTGTCAGATATATGATTTGCAAATATTTTCTCCCATTTGATAGGTTGCCTTTTAATGTTGTTGGCACTTCACTTTTTTGGTGCAGAAGCTTTCTAGTTTGATGTAGTCCTACATGTTTATTTTTACTTTTATTGTCTTTGCATTTGGTAAAAAATCCAGAAAAGCATCCCCAAGATCTATACCAAGGAGATTAGTGTGTATGTTTTCCCCCAGGAGTTCTGTGGTTTCAGTTCAAACTATAAACGTCTTTAATCCATTTTGAGTTAATTTTTGTACATGATATAAGATAAGGATCAAATTTCATTCTTTTACATGTGACTGTGCAGTTTTCCCAACATCATTTATTGAAGAGATTGTCTTCTCCACTGTATGTTCTTGGCTCCTTTGCTATAAATTAATTGACTATATGAGTGGGTTTATGGGTGAGAAGTATTAAGAGGGATGTCAGTTATAATTGGTTCATCATTTCTTCTGGGTATGTTAAATAGTAGCTTGCAAATTGAAAAGAAGACAGATATTTCTCTCCTGGAATCTAAATAAAAATCTACCCATTCTAATGTTTAGAGAGAATAAGCACAGCTACTGTAGTGATCATGAACTTCCTAATGAAGATAAAGAGATGGTCAACATCTTAGGGCTAAAACGGGACCTTAATATTTACGGAAGAGGATAAAGGAATGGCACTTTCGTGAGGCAACAAAGCTGTAAAGATGTTTGAAAACTCTTTAACCCCTCATGCATGTAGTAAACCAGCAGTGAAATCCGAACATGTGCAGCATCTCAGTTAGTGAACTAGAGGAATGCACTTCTAGAGCTCCTTGGTTATGATACATGTCTGCATTCTCATCTCATCATTTATGTTTTTTATCAACTACTCACTGTCAAGCTTGGGATAATAATGATCAGGATTATGAGTTTCTTTGTGTTGGTAAAATTATCCCTTATAAACCTCCCCCATGCTAGCAATCTCAAAATCACATTTCATTATATTGTGTTTGTAAGTTAATACTGGTAATAAAACCACACTATTTTCCCTGTCTTAAGACCTTAGAATAATCTTTCTTAACAAATTTATTCATGAGAATGTAATGAAGATTTCTAAAAAGGTTTTTACCCTCTAATTTTGATAATATCATGTTTCTAGTCAAGTTACACTTTTCCAACTTAGAATGACTATTTAAAGTTCGTTTTACTAAAACACAATATTCTGAAGTCTGGGGACTTGAACGGTCATGTTCAAAAGGTCAGGTAAGTACTGATACAACAAAGTAATTTATTTTTCTGTGGACTTTGTACATGCAGAATNACAGTCATCCTAAGAAGTGTAAGGTAATAGCTCACCACAGTTTTTATTTTCATTTCCTTGATGATTAGTGCTTTTGAACACTTGGTCATGTTTCTGTTGGCCATCTGTATGTCTTTGGGAAAATGTCAGTTCAGGTCCTCTGACCATTTTCAGTCACATTGTATGTATTTTTGTTACTAAGTTGTATAAGTTTTTATATACTGTGGATATTAGCCCCTTGTCAGATATATGATTTGCAAATATTTTCTCCCATTTGATAGGTTGCCTTTTAATGTTGTTGGCACTTCACTTTTTTGGTGCAGAAGCTTTCTAGTTTGATGTAGTCCTACATGTTTATTTTTACTTTTATTGTCTTTGCATTTGGTAAAAAATCCAGAAAAGCATCCCCAAGATCTATACCAAGGAGATTAGTGTGTATGTTTTCCCCCAGGAGTTCTGTGGTTTCAGTTCAAACTATAAACGTCTTTAATCCATTTTGAGTTAATTTTTGTACATGATATAAGATAAGGATCAAATTTCATTCTTTTACATGTGACTGTGCAGTTTTCCCAACATCATTTATTGAAGAGATTGTCTTCTCCACTGTATGTTCTTGGCTCCTTTGCTATAAATTAATTGACTATATGAGTGGGTTTATGGGTGAGAAGTATTAAGAGGGATGTCAGTTATAATTGGTTCATCATTTCTTCTGGGTATGTTAAATAGTAGCTTGCAAATTGAAAAGAAGACAGATATTTCTCTCCTGGAATCTAAATAAAAATCTACCCATTCTAATGTTTAGAGAGAATAAGCACAGCTACTGTAGTGATCATGAACTTCCTAATGAAGATAAAGAGATGGTCAACATCTTAGGGCTAAAACGGGACCTTAATATTTACGGAAGAGGATAAAGGAATGGCACTTTCGTGAGGCAACAAAGCTGTAAAGATGTTTGAAAACTCTTTAACCCCTCATGCATGTAGTAAACCAGCAGTGAAATCCGAACATGTGCAGCATCTCAGTTAGTGAACTAGAGGAATGCACTTCTAGAGCTCCTTGGTTATGATACATGTCTGCATTCTCATCTCATCATTTATGTTTTTTATCAACTACTCACTGTCAAGCTTGGGATAATAATGATCAGGATTATGAGTTTCTTTGTGTTGGTAAAATTATCCCTTATAAACCTCCCCCATGCTAGCAATCTCAAAATCACATTTCATTATATTGTGTTTGTAAGTTAATACTGGTAATAAAACCACACTATTTTCCCTGTCTTAAGACCTTAGAATAATCTTTCTTAACAAATTTATTCATGAGAATGTAATGAAGATTTCTAAAAAGGTTTTTACCCTCTAATTTTGATAATATCATGTTTCTAGTCAAGTTACACTTTTCCAACTTAGAATGACTATTTAAAGTTCGTTTTACTAAAACACAATATTCTGAAGTCTGGGGACTTGAACGGTCATGTTCAAAAGGTCAGGTAAGTACTGATACAACAAAGTAATTTATTTTTCTGTGGACTTTGTACATGCAGAATGATAAATGAGGATTGTGAACAGAACTGATGTATAAAGAACTTATTTCCAACTTGTAATTTGAATTTATCTTTTACTTTAGCTTGAGTGCTCTAATCAAAATCATTGCAAAAAATACATATCCCCTCAGGTCTCAAATTTTCACACCTGAGTAAATAAATGGAGGAGTAAATAAATGGAATTTTTAAAAGTAAGATTATTTTTGGCAGTGGAATGCTGTAAGAACTTCAGAATGAGTCCTTAATCTCTTCTAATTGCTAGAAATTTGATATTATGTGGTAATTACCTCTTTTATTTCAGACATCGGATATCTGGTTCATACTCACGAATATCATTACAGTAATACCATGGAATATTTGTTGATCTCTTCTGTGTCACTGTATAGTGTGATGAGTGCTTCACATTTAATAGATATCTTAATCTTTAATGAACTTGTGAAGAAAAATCTACAATTACAAATGAGAATATTGAAGCTTAGAAATAGTGAACATGTTAAAATCAAATCATATATCTCTTAGGTTGAGAAAATTTTCAAACAGGTGTTTCTAACACCAAAGCATTTAGAAGGATTTTTCTCTCCTTTAAAATAAATTATCAATTTTTCAGACTCTTTTAAGATGAAACTTTCTTGGGTACTGTTCTTCTTCCTTTCAATGCATTTAGTTTTAAAATCTATTCTATTTCTCTCCTAGTTTAATTTGCCAGATGGAGTTTAATTTGGCCATATTATCATGAAGCAGCTTGCTATTTCTTTAGGCATAGGTCTCCAAGTGACTCCATTTGCATGGGGCAATCTGCCTGAGGATAGCTTTCTGGTCCTGAGAAAGCTCCACGTTAACTGAAAGTGAGAAATAGCTCTTGCAGATTTCAGATGTATTTGTTTAAAGTTGATCCAGGTAAAGTTTATTTTTGTTTATATTAACAACAGAAAAGCTACCACACAAACTGGGGAAACATTTAGGGAAATAATAATGTAGCTTTTTAAATCCAGTATAAATGCTTACTATAATCCATAAATATTACCTATTACTAACAACAGTTTTACTCTGTGGCCACTATAGGAGCAAACTGTTTTTTTCTGTGATCTTTATATACTAGATTTATGTAAATAAACAATGCATTTTTAGAGATGAATAATTAGGTGAGCAACCTTTAAAAACTAATGCCATCTATAATAACAATAGACATTCATGCAAATATATTAAGTTCAATAGAAAAAAACAGCAGACCTTCAGAAAAAAGTGTGACCATAGTACTCAGATCTTCACATGAACAGGGGACTCACTAAGCATAGGTAATTAATGTAAAATAAAGTGCTAGAAATGAGACAAATCTGAGTGTGTATTATCTGCATAGTGATTGATTTCCAGTAGTCATTTTAAGGTCAAAAAAAAAAATGTATTGGGGTCTTTTCCCTGAAGAGTAGTACGTTTTGATTTGGATTTTTATTCCTGTTTTTCTCTTCTTAGTCTTTCCTTTGCTTCCCTCTCTCCTTCCTTCCTTCTTCTAGTTTAAATTTCAATTGACCTTGATTACTTTGAAGTTTTCAAATCACCACTAGTAACATTCACTTTTCCACAGTTACCCATAAGCCAGATGATAACCATAGGTGTGATATCCAAGATGGAATTTGTTGCGGGACTTCCACAATTCCCAGGAAGAACTTTCACTGTGTTTTGCTCCCACTCAATGTAAGGGAATGAAGGTTATAATCTTTATGGGTACAATAATCTTGAGCCTTATATCTTTGTATTTCTTCAATCATTTTTGAAACTTGGAACTGAATACTGTTAGTGTTAGATCATGTGTGAGGTGCCTGGACATAGCATGACTGGCACTTGAGGAATTTGTAGGTGTTTGGGAACATCTGCATTAAAGCTCAGGTGCCCCACGCAGCCATTGTCTGAGGAGTAGAGAGAGGAGGTAAGCCTCGATGATGAGATCTGGTTAAATTCATCACTTTAAAATCAGATTCTCTTCCTACATGAATATAGCTAACATTTATTAAGCACAAATGCTATTCTTATTCTGAATAATTTACATGCATTTCTTAACTCAGGGCTTCCCAGGTGGCTCGGTGGGAAAGAATCCGCCTGTTAATGCAGGAGATATAGATTTAATCCCTGGGTGAGGAAGATGCCCTGGAGGAGGAAACAGCAACTCACTCCAGTATTCTTGCTTGGAGAATTCCATGGGCAGAGGAGCCTGGTGTGCTAGAGTTCATGGGGTCTCAAAAGAGCTGGACATGGCTTAGTGACTAAACAACAATTGCTTCACTCAGTACTCATAACTACAGAAAGTAGGCACTTTCATTTCCTCTTATTTTGTCATGACCCTGAGTAACCTGCCTGAGGTGATAAGCAAGGAAGTGGTGAAGTATTTAATGCCAAACCTAACACTGGCATTTCTTTACAGAGAGCTTTAAAAGAGGCTTATATAGGGTACAACAAAAGGAAAAAAAGAAAGTACACATAAGTTTAAAATGTCAAGTGAATTAACTAAATGCTAATTGAAGCACTGATGAAAGGCCAAAAACTCTGAAGTTACTGAAGAGGTGATTACTCCTATTTCTAAAACAGTGTTAGAACTGCTTTGCAGACTTCTGTGGCCGATGGAGCCATCTCCAAATCTGAGTGCCAGTGAGAAATAAGTCAGCACAATTAAGTCCTAGCATCCAAAGCAANTGTTCTGATATTGTTTAAAGTTGAATTATCTCTATCTATATATGGCTAAAACACAAGTAACAATGAACACGTCTAATATACTCATCTTTTTAAATATAAATTTATTTTAATTGGAGGCTAATTACTTTGTAATATTGTATTGGTTTTGCCATACATCAACATGAATCCGCCACGGGTGTACACGTGTTCCCCATCCTGAAACCCCCTCCCATCTCCTTCCCCTTACCATCCCTCTGGGTCATCCCAGTGCACCAGCCCCGAGCATCCTGTATCCTGCATCAAACCTGGCCTGGCGATTCATTTTACATATGATATTATACATGTTTCAATGCCATTCTCTCAAATCATCCCACCCTCGCCCTCTCCCACAAAGTCCTATACTCATCTTGATTTTTAAGTGCCATTCTCTAATAAAATGAACCAGCATTCTTTGAAGAAATGGTCAGTTCTAAGGTAGGGACAGTGGAAATAGTAGATGATCCTGAAACATTTTGTGGTTTCAAAAAGTAACAAGTAATTGAAAATGATGGGGCCACATCAAAAGGATGTAGAAACCAATGTATGAAAAAGTTTCCAATATCTGACAATTTGAACAATAAAATAAATGATTATAATTAAAAATAGATTTTTGAGCTATAGCAATAGTAAGTATAAATAAGTGATTGAATAGTAGGAAATTATTTAAATCTAATTAATAAATTTAGAAGGAATCATTGATGCTTTAATTGACTGGGTTTTTAAGATCAATATTTTATACAATCATGATAAAATTATCAAAACCAGAAATTCTTATAAAAATTATCAATTATCCTGCTGATATCCTTTTTTCTTTTCATTGTACAATCCAAGTTTTCTCCTTGCATTTACTTGTCCAGTCTCCCTACTCTTCAGTATGTGACAGTTTCCACAGGCTGTCTTTGTTTTCTAAAGAGCACTGGCTAGTTAATTTTTAGAATATCCCTCAACATTTTTTCTGATATTTTCTTGTGATTAGGGAGAGATGATGTATTCCGAGTAAGAATTCTATAGAAGTAACCTTGTGTCTTTCACAGTGAAATGCATCAGAGGTACATCATATAGACAGTTTGTTACTAGTGGCCGTATTTTGATCACTTAGTTACCAGTACGTCTGCCAGGATTCTTCCTATTTTCCTCTTTGTGATTAACAAGCATCTTGAAGGGAGAAACTGTGAGACTGCAAATCATACTAATCATATGTTGGCACATATTTTTATAATCCTTTACAATANATCACTTAGTTACGAGTGCGTCTGCCAGGATTCTTCCTATTTTCCCCTTTGTGATTAACAAGCATCTTGAAGGGAGAAACTGTGAGACTGCAAATCATACTAATCATATGTTGGCACATATTTTTACAATCCTTTACAATAAAATTCCAATGACTAATTCAGGAGTAATGGAAATAGAAAATCACTCAGAAAAACATAGTAATAATCCTGAAGGATATACAGAAATCTCTACTTAATTTATAATCGCTTATAAGTAGTCAGAAGATTTGGGTAAAAGAACAGAAATTTAGGGCTAGGTTGTACAGTCTGGCTGCATGAAAGATGCACAAGCTCTAAAGAGTGCAAAGACTTGAAAGAGGAAGTCCTGAGTAGATAAAACCAATAACTGGATTTGAAGGCCTTAGTGTATTCTTCATGCATCTTTAACATTCTATCATTGCTACCATTTTTTATTCAAATCTTAATTCTACATAACATTTTTTGATTTATTTTTGGGGTCATTGTTTATTTGTACAACTGTGCTTAATCTACCGTTCAATCTATTCATTAACTTAAATCTGATATATTGAATATTAAATTTCAGAAATTTACTTTGTTTCTCTTGCAAATTTTCACAATTATTCTTTTTAATCTCTTGTTTCTTACCAATATATTCAGACTTTGCTTTCATACCCTTAATTTTATTGTAAAAAATAATTTTATTTTTCATTTCATGAATAATATTTTAAATCGCTGAATTCATATATCTGGCTTCTGCTGCTTTTGCTGGTTCTCAGTCTTGAAGCTTTGTTTTAATTTAACAGGGAGGTGCTTATTTACCTTCAAATTTTATCAGTGGGAACCTTTGAAGTTAGGTTCAAAGTTTCTTCAAAGAGGCTTTTCTAGTTTGAACTAGAAATCCATATGAAGATTGACTGTTAAGAATTCTAAGAGATCTTTTTCATCTGTACACCATCAAGTTAAAATTAGCAATTATCATTGCTGTAAGGCTCTGTGTAAGTGAATTTGTTTGTAAAAGGGGGGCCATATCTTGAGAATCTAGCATTACATGAACATACACAGGGTGTAGGATCTTGGCAAGGCTTCAGACTTTCCTTCTCTCCACTCTTGGCACCTATGGTGTGTTCTACAAAGAAACAGCAAGATTGAACATCAGAATTCCTGTCTTGATTTTGTTTAGGGATTCTGTCTGCTGACTTTTTACTTTCTTGAAAATTAGAAATGAATTTTTATGGGGCAATTTTATATTTTATTCAGAATTTTAAATGTTTCAGTTGGATATAAGTGAATATATGCCTATCCTTTTAAATTTATGAAAATGAATCATTCTTCAAAATCTGAGCTCTACCTTAGTTTTCTCATATAATAAAACAACTTAGAGATATTTCTCTATTCAGGCAGGAATACTGGAGTGGGTTGCCATGCCTTCCTCCAGGGGATCTTCCCATCCCAGGTATCAAACCCAGGGATCAAGCCCAGGTCTCCTGCTTTGCAGGCAGATTTTTTTTTTTTTTTTTTTTACCAGCTGAGCTACCAGGGAAGTCCAATAACATGTATACTGAGGTCAATTTCTAACCTGTACTATATATCTCTGCTCTCTCTTTGACTTCATTTAAACTTTTTTACAACATATGAACTTTATCATAGTGATTAGATACATTTATCAATCTTTGTTTAATCACTTTGGGGCTGTTTATCCTGTATAAAATGACTTTTATCCTCTAAGATGATAATATTATCTGTTTTCTCTTAGTGAATTTATGGTTCTGTCGTAGCTTTCTACTTTCTTATTCTCTTTTGGATCATGCTTTTTACCAGTCATTAGCAGAGTTTAAAAAAAACAAGCCTAATTATGTAACACAACACAACTCTCAATCCTTCATCCTTGATTATTCTTTGCATCTTCAAGCAAATCTACTCTGGATTTTTTTTTTTTGCCAAACATAAAAGCTCTCAAGGGATTTGAAATTTCAATATGTCTCTTTCAAATTATTGAAATGAATATTATTTTGTAACTGAACATAACCCTTGGTATAACTATGTCACAATTCTTAGAATACAAATACATTAACATTCTCTTTCACTTATAAGTAATACTTTTCAACCTACTAAGTAGACTCTTAAAGACTTAACTAACTTGTAATTTCATCGTTATTTTCCTCCACCAAGCAACCTCCTTCACGAGTTTTGCCCTTCCTCATTTCATCTGTACCTTCTATGATCCATCTCCCTTATATTTGTACAAGTATAACAGAGAAGTATTAATTATCAGGCTAATTTATTTTCTGCAATAATCTATGAGATCATTTTGAATTAGAAATGTATCTTACTTGTTTCTTTATACTTGCATGGTATAGAATCCAGAATAAAATAAGTGCTAAAAGTTGCTTGTTGAAGGCATGAAATATCAAACATTTTGAAGAGAAATTGGAATTGGACTGAAATACAAATCGATGATGGGACACAGAATCTGTGCTCCTAAATATTTCCCCTCCCTTGAGATTCATATACATGTTCAGTCGTTAATGACACATGGCAGGTCAAAAAAATTTTCTGTAACTACTACTCCTTTATTGTTTTGTGATTTTACTAGAGTTCTTATCACTCTCTGATTGCTCAGAGTGTAAACTAAGCACTTCCTTATTAATGACTGAGCACCTCTCACTTCTCATCAGTCATGACTCTCCTTCTAGACCCTCTATTCACAAACCAATATTATATTCTCCCTGATACACTGATCAAATCCTGCTGTCTTAAAATTTAATTTTAACTACTTATGTATGCTTTTTTTCTTTGCAACTCAAATAATATTCAGCTGCCAGTTTAGGTTTATTAAAGGACATATATGATCATTTTCTGTACCTGATCTGAAAATTTGAGTACACATCTTTTTATGAAGATTAAAACTGAACCCAGTGTATAGCATTTAAGGCTCTCGAAAGTGTCCTATTTTAACTAATATTTCCCTTTTCTGAAGTTTTGTGTTAGCCTCTGCTCCATACATACTGAACTAACAATTGTATACTTAAATGACCATGACTTACATATGATTCATCTTTTTATCCTTTTCTTCTATTCAGCTTTAAAACCCTTCTCCTGTATTCTTTGCTTCTGAGTTCAGCTTCTGAAATGTATCTTCTGTGTTGAAGCTTTGTCTGATTTTCATCATATTAGAGTGACAGCATATTCTGAGACCCTGAAATGCTGTATCTTTGTACATTAGTATATTCATATTCCTCTTATATTAGGCAATGTATGTGTTTTATCTACATGCTAGTATGTGACCAACATTATAAGACATGTATTTTCATGTTTCCCAAAATTATTAATCATCATGTTCCATGAGATGCACCATATTATTTGCTAGATATTTTTAAATAGGTTCTATCATACTTTTAAAATGTCAATAAAACATTTTTTTCTATTTTAATCTATTTTTAAAACTCCTAGAAGGTTGCAATCATTTCCTCAAAAATATATAAACATTTACTGTTTTCTCCTGAACAAATATCATACCCAGTTAACAACTGGCAAAGTTCTCTGCATGTAAGTTACCTAACTCCAGAAATTAATATTTAACTTGATTGATGTCTAAATTGCCACTACAATTTTGTGCCCAACAAGCATTCAGCGTTTGCAGAGCAGCGTGTGAGGGAGCTGCTGTCATGATGTCCAAGAAATGGGTTTCAGCAGTTCTACTACTACAGCTCTGCTATACCGGCTGTGGATTCTGTGAGAAGGTACTGGTGTGGCCCTGTGACATGAGCCACTGGCTCAATCTAAAGGTTATTCTGGAGAAACTCATGGAAAGAGGCCATGAAGTGACTGTGTTGGTGTCTTCACAAAATTTTCTCATTGAGAACAACAAGCCTTCCACACTGAACTTCGAGATATTCTCAGTGCCGCAGGACAAAGAGACTGCTGAAAATAATCTAAACGAATTTTTAAATCTATCTGTTAATGTCATGCCAACATTGTCACCCTGGCAATCAGCAAAGAAACTTCAAGATTTTTTCCTTGAAATAAGTGAAGATTTAAAACTTATCTGTGAGAGTGTTGTCTACAACCAGACAATCATGAAGAAACTCCAGGACACCAACTATAATGTTATGGTTATAGACCCTGTGACGCCCTGTGGTGAGCTGATTGCTGAGATTCTGGGAATCCCTTTTGTGTACACACTAAGACTCTCCTTGGGTAGCACAATGGAGAAATACTGTGGGCAGATTCCATCTCCACCTTCCTACGTGCCTGTTGTCATGGCAGGATTACCAGACAAAATGAACTTTCTGCAAAGGGTAAAAAATTTAATGTTTACCATTTTCTTTGACTTCTGGCTCCAACAATATGACCCTCAGCTTTGGGACCAGTTTTACAGTGAAGTATTAGGTAAGAGACTCTGCTTTTCATTCTAAAGTAGTTATCAGAAGATGCTGAGGAGGTTTCAGAAAAGTCTAGGAAGAGGAAAGGTATATATTTTTAAAACTTTCACTTTCACAAAAACTCCACAATTATTATCAAGGAACTGTGGTTTAATTGGGGAAGGGATGCAAGAAATTTCTTGCCATGGTTCCTTTTTCTTTAAAGTCCTCTATTTATTAGGATACTCCAATATTTAAAAAACTGTTACCAAAACAAAATGAAATATAAAACATGCTGCTGCTGCTGCTGCTAAGTTGCTTCAGTCGTGTCCCACTCTGTGCGACCCCATAGACAGCAGCCCACCAGGCTCCACCGTCCCTCGGATTCTCCAGGCAAGAACACTGGAGTGGGTTGCCATGTCCTTCTCCAATGCATGAAAGTGGAAAGTGAAAGTGAAGTCGCTCAGTCGTGTCCGGCTAGTAGCAACCCCATGGACTGCAGCCTACCAGGCTCCTCTGTCCATGGGATTTTCCAGGCAAGAGTACTGGAGTGGGGTGCCATACATGCTAATATATATCAATCCAATGAAATGTGTATTTTTGTCAGATGCAAGTCTAATACACTGAATTTTCATAGAGAAGATGTTTGATTTCTTACTGGTTAAGTGAGGGTAATGTTTATTAAAAAAGGAAGATCATCTTCTTGCCTGATTTTAGTAATAGTCTGGAACCTGAGCCATATTAATGGTGGTATTAAATTTGCTATATAGCTTATTTTGTTTGATTTTGCTCTATACATTTTGAAAATCATGAAATATTAGATTTAAAATTTAAACCATCTTCCTTTTGGACCAGAGTACCATGTATTCCTACCTCTCCACTTTCACTTTCATCAAGAGGCTTTTTAGTTCCTCTTCACTTTCTGCCATAAGGGGTGTCATCTGTGTATCTGAAGTTATTGAGATTTCTCCTGGCAATCTTGATTCCAGCTTGTGCTTCTTCCAGCCAGGCATTTCGCATGATGTACACATAGAAATTAAATAGTGTGACAATATACAGACTCGACATACTCCTTTCCCAATTTGGAACCAGTCCGTTGTTCCATGTCCGGTTCTAACTGTTGCTTCTTGACCTGCATGCAGATTTCTCAGGAGGTAGTCAGATATTTCCAACTCTTAAAGAATTTTCCAGTTTGTTGTGGTCCACATAGTCAAAGACTTTAGTCAACAAAGCAGAAGTAGACTTTTTTGGAGAATTTTCTTTCTTTTTCAATGATCCAACAGATGTTGGAAATTTTATCTCTGGTTCCTTTGTCTTTTCTAAATCCAGCTTGAACATCTGGAAGTTCTAGGTTCATATACTCTTGAAGCCTGAGTTGGAGAATTTGCTAGTGTGTGAGATGAGTGCAATTGTGCAGTAGTTTGAACATTCCTGGCATTGCCTTTCTTTGGGATTGAAATGAAAACTGACCTTTTCCAGTCCTGTGGCCACTGCTGAGTTTTCCATATTTGTTGGCCTATTGAATGCAGCAGTTTCATAGCATCATCTTTTAGGATTCGAAATAGCTCAACTGAAATTCCATCACCTCTACTAGCTTTCATAGTGATGCTCCCTAAGGCCCACTTGTCTTCACAGTCCAGGATGTTTGGCTGTAGGTGAATNAGTGCAGCAGTTTCACAGCATCATCTTTTAGGATTCGAAATAGCTCAACTGAAATTCCATCACCTCTACTAGCTTTCATAGTGATGCTCCCTAAGGCCCACTTGTCTTCACAGTCCAGGATGTTTGGCTGTAGGTGAATGATCACACCATCATGGTTATCTGGATCACAGAAGAACTATACAAAAAAGATCTTAATGACCTGATCATAGGGGAGTCCTCACAATATTGTAAGATTTCTTTCCAGGAGCTCAATCAATTTTTCATAATAAAAATAAAAGAAATAGCCCTTATTTCCAGTTAGGGGAAGAGGAAAGGAATCATTTTGAAAGAAATCAGAGCCCTCTGTTCGTCCTAACAAGGCTGTCCTCAGGGTAAACTAGTTAACTGGTGCACAATGTGCTAGAGATTATCAGAGCCTAACTGATCTGAGGTAAGAAGAATACCTGACTCCAAGTCCCTCTAGACTACTGGATGGAAAAAGGATATACCCAACTCCAGACCATCCTGCCCCATATAAAGTGGGAGAAAAAACTGAGAGATAGTTTTGAAGGATACAGAGGCTTAAAGTCAGTAAAATACTGAAACTAATCTTAGGACCATAGAATGCTTCTCTCTCCAACTNCCCAATGTGCTAGGGATTATCAGAGCCTAACTGATCTGAGGCAAGAAGAATTCCTGACTCAAGTCCCTCTAGACTACTGGATGGAAAAAGGATACACCCAACTCTAGACCATCCTGCCCCGTATAAAGTGGGAGAAAAAACTGAGAGATAGTTTTGAAGGATACAAAGGCTTAAAGTCAGTAAAATACTGAAACTAATCTTAGGACCATAGAATGCTTCTCTCTCCAACTCACCACCACCTTTCAAACACTGGTTTACAGTAGTCTCTTTTACCCAGTATATCATGTCTTGCTATCAAGTGAAAATTACAAGGAACATCAAAAGGCAGAAACACACTTTAAGTAGACAGAGTAATCATCAGAACCAGAGATGGCAAGAATGTTGTAATTATCAAAACAAGGTTTGAAATCAATGTTGATTAATATGCTAAGGGATCTAATGGATAAAGTAGACAATATGTAAGAACAGATGTTCTGTATAAGCAGAGAGATGCAAATCCAGAGAAAAACTGAAAAAGAAGAGATTAAAAACATTGTAGCAGAAATGAATTCAAAGATAAAATTATATTGACATACTTTATAGTTATTTCTAGAGGACAGAAGCTGAGGAAATAATTTCTATCACATTCCATGAGGATAGCATGATCAAACGGAGAAGGCAATGGCACGCCACTCCAGTACTCTGGCCTGGAAAATCCCATGGATGGAGGAGCCTGGTAGGCTGCAGTCTACGGGGTCGCGAAGAGTCGGACACAACTGAGCGACTTCTCTTTCACTTTTTACTTTCATGCGTTGAAGAAGGAAATGGCAACCCACTCCAGTGTTCTTGCCTTAGAGAATCCCAGGGACAGGGGAGCCTCGTGGGCTGCTATTTATGGGGTCACACAGAGTTGGACATGACTGAAGTGACTTAGCAGCAGCAGCAGCATGATCAAAATCTAAAAACTAGACAAGGACATTATGAGGGAAGAATGCTTGTTATATTTGTATTAAAAAAGTTTATACAAATTTTGANATGAGGTCACACAAAGTCGGACATGACTGAAGTGACTTAGCAGCAGCAGCAGCATGATCAAAATATAAAAACTAGACAAGGACATTATGAGGGAAGAAAGCTTGTTATATTTGTATAAAAACGTTTATACAAATTTTGGTGTTAACATAGATGCAGAGTTCCTCAAAACCTATTAGAAATTTCTGCTCGGTGAAAGACAATGTCAAGAGAAAGAAAGGCTCTGAATAGGAGACAATGTTTGCAAAAGACATGTCTGATAAAGAACTAAAATATTTTTTAAAAACACTTATTACACCCCAAGAAGAAATCGTGAAACCTGATTAAATAGTGGGACAAAGATAATAATGAACTGTACACAAAGATAGATATTTGACATATAAGTATATAAAAAATGCTCCATGTAATTTTTTTGGAAAGAGATGCAGATTATAAAAATAATGAGATAACCACTGCACATCTATTAGAATGTCCAAAATGCAGATCANTGTTTTTTAAAAACACTTATTACACTCCAAGAAGAAATCGTGAAACCTGATTAAATAGTGGGACAAAGATAATAATGAACTGTGCACAAAGATAGATATTTGACAAATAAGTATATAAAAAATGCTCCATGTAATTTTTTTGGAAAGAGATGCAGATTATAAAAATAACGAGATAACCACTGCACATCTATTAGAATGCCCAAAATGCAGATCACTGACAACTTCAAAAACCTTGCAAGTTGTGGAACAGGAGCTCTTCTTATTGCTAATAGGATCTAAAATGGTGCAGTCAGTTGGGAAACACTTGGTGCTTTCTTATAAAAGTAAACAAATTCTTGGTATCACACTTCTTGGTATTTACTCAAAGGAATTTAGAACTTATGTTTACACAAAATGTGCATGTTTATAGATATTTATAGAAATTTTATTCATAACTGCCCAAACTCGGATGAAACCAAGTAGTGAATGCATAAACTGTAGCAGATCTAAAGAAGGAATATTATTTAGCTCTAAAAAATGAGTTACCAAGTCCCAGAAAAACATTAAACTATGGGAGCACCTTTAGTGTGTATTATTAAGGAAAAATTCCAGGCTGAAAGTCAATATACTGAATGATTCAAACTCTTCATTCTGTAAAGGCAAAACTATGGAGACAACAAAAAGATCAGTGGTTGCCAGAGTGTAGGATGAAAGTGGGGGATTAATGCACAGAGCACAAAAGAATTTGGGAACAGTGAAAATACTCTGTATGATACCATAATGGTTGACACATGTCCTTATTATTTTTCTAAGACCACCCAATTTATACTTGGTGTTAAAACCATGGACTTTGGGTGATTATAATGTTTCAGTGTGAGTTCGTCAACTGAAACAAATGTACCATCCTGTTGGAGATGTTGATAATTGGATAACCTATGCAAGTGTGAAGACAAGCATATGTGGGAAATATTTCCACTTTTCCCTCAATTTTGTTATCATCTAAAATTGCTCTAAAAATAGACTGTGATACAGAAATCATACATATTAGTTTTCTTGCATGTCTTTAAAAGAAATAAATAGCCTAGGAAGCCTAATAAGGTTGTCTCTGGATTAATATCTACAGCTTGCATGACTTACCACTGAGAGATCTGTCTCATCTACAACATGGCATTTTGTCATACATTTAGGCTCCCTCTAAGAATTCTTTGACGCTAAAAGGTATCTCAGTAGACTCATCATGAAGGATTAAGATAATAGATTCAAACAGCAACAGTATTTCCATGGTAATTCAAATTTAATGGCCATTGATCAATTATTTGTAAATTTTCTATTGTGTTTATAACTCATTTTGCGTAACAAAATAATTGCAGAAAAAAAGATTGGTGGTAAATTTCAATTCCATACTTTTGTTTTACAGGTCTTTATCATAACATTTAGAATGTCTTAAGAAATTTACAACTTTTTCATACTTTAGCACAATATTGTTCTCATGTTGATATGTATTTCATACTGTGCATAACTGCGTCAAATAAAGAATTTTAGTATATTAAGTACTTTAGTATACTAAAATACTTTAAGGTATGTCTTTCAAAAGTGTTTTGCACAATAATTTCTCCTAAGGACTTAGTAATCAAGACAGGATGTCACACACATGGAGCAACACATCTAAAAAACATAAGCATATTTGTGGGGAAACTGTGATGCTTTCTTCTCATCCATTGTTTGGCAATTTCAAGCTAAGTGTCCTTGGAAATGGCTTTTTTTATTATCAAGTTAAATCACTGCCTATATAACTTCAACTGAGCAAATGAACACACACATGCACATAAAACTTCTGACATATATCCAGACACTACAAAATAGTAACAATTCTTTAAAAAGGCTATTCAACCTGGAGTACATAAAAGCACCACTTCTGAATAGAATCTTTAAGAAAGGAACATTCTCGTCTGAATTTTTCTTTACTTAGATGCAACACATGTTTTTTGTGTATACAAATGATTGACTTAGTAATTTGCAAATACTTGTTCTTTACAAATCTCCTAAAATGAATATTTAGAATCTGTCCTTTTCATAAAACATCATTTCAAGGTGACACTCAAATGTGTGATGCTAGTAATGCATGATGTGTAATCTGCATTCCAAAGGGGGTCGTATTAGGTTTAAGTTACTCAGGGATTTCTTATGGAGAAAATAATAGCATATCAATGAGATTTGACTCAGCAAGACAAAGTAAATTGATACTGGTGGGATTCTTCAACAATGAGCATGAACCTGAAACTGTAACAAGTGGAAAGGTAGAAAGATAGTCCTGATTGGAAATTAGAAAACCCCTGAGAGCTGATTTGGTGTTTATAGTGGTTTAGTTGTTAAGTCATGTCTGACTCTTGTGACCCCATGGACTGTAGCCTCCCAGACTTCTCTGTCCATGGGATCTCTCAAGCAAGAACACTGCAATGGGTTGTCATTTCCTTCTCTAGGGGATCTTCCAGACCCAGAGATCGAACCCACGGCTCTAGTATTGTTGGTGGATTCTTTACTGTTGAGTCATCAGAAAAGTACTTTGTGTTAATAAGATGCAGCTAATCTGCCATCTGCCATTTAATTAGGGAGAAACCATGAGTATGAAATCCATCAGTAGTTGCGGTTAAAATTTTGGAGTTGTTGTTAAAAGTTTTGATTGAATTTATTCCCTAAAAGAACTTATTTTTGTCAAAGAATTGTATTTTTATTTGATTTTATTGAGTTTGTTTTATTTTACATACTACTGTTCTTTTACTACCCAAACATTCTTTCTCCCTCCATCTCACATCCCATACCTTCCTCTCTACCTTTCTATCTTCTTTCTTCCTTCCTTCTCTTCCTCCATCTTTCATTAATATTTTAAATTTCACTTCCTTTTAACATCTAAATGTGATAAGGAATCAAGAGTTCCTTCATAGCACATCAGAAAATTAGTGGTGCAATTTTTTCCCCAGCAAATATGTATGCTAATAAGTTCAAGCCTACTTCTTTCATTTTCTCCAGGAAGACCCACTACGCTATGTGAGACCATGGGGAAAGCAGAGATTTGGCTCATCAGGACATACTGGGATTTTGAATTTCCTCGTCCATACTTACCAAATTTTGAGTTTGTAGGAGGATTGCATTGTAAACCGGCCAAACCATTACCTAAGGTAGGTCTATTACAGTGGAAATCTCTTTCATACTTTATATAATACCCTGATTTTCCTTTAAAGCTTGCAGTATCAATGACAGAGATATGCTTGCTGCTGAATTACTTCAGTTTTCTACTTCAAATCTATTTTCAAAATCATAGGAGAAGTCTCTTATGAATAATTTTACCTTTTTTTAACTTGAATTCTTAATTAGAAGGATGAAATCTTCCAAGCGGCATGTTAAAAATATCAGTGTGTCCATAATGTAGACATTGGGTTGAAAAACAGGAAGCTAGAACCTTGGTTATCACTGTTGAGACCTGACAGAAGCCATGACAAGCTTCAAGGACTAAATTAGCCATAGCTACAATCACAGAAAAAGCTGAGTCACTGCCCAGAAGGAGCTGAGATCATCATTCCCCCAACTTTGAGACTCAGCCAGTCAGCAAACACCCCATAGCCTGGTTAGAGCTAGTCCAGACAACACGAAAGTCCCTTAAGCGAGCCTGCATGTGCAAAAATTAGCCAATTAATAGGTACCAAGAACCCCTTGCAACCAATCCACCCTTGCCAACTCCCTGTCTTTGTTCTAAGTCTATAAATACTGCTGTAATTCAGGGCTCGGGGCCCTCTTGCCTTACTCCACTGTGTTGGATGTGGCAGGGTGCCCTAACTCGAGTTAGCAATAAATAAACTCCCTTCTTGCCTTTGCATTGCCGTGGTGGATTTGTTCTCTCAGTCTCTTTGGGGACTTGGACTTGGAGCATAACAATCACTAAGGAGACTGCTGCTGTCTTCCTAAGAAGCATGATGCAGTTATAAATAGGGACATTTACTATAATCATTTGAGTGATGAAGATACTTTCATAAAAGCTAAGTGTTGATGGAAGACGTGGAACCAGACAGGACTTTTTAGAGGGCAGTAGACTTTATTGAGCCAGGAAAGAATTGCTGGAAAAAACTTTTTTGAGATGACAATGATACATTCAATTTCCAATTCACTTTAAGAAGTCAAAGGAATTTTCAGGTGAAGATTTCTAAAACTCATCTGGTTAATACAAGATTTCAGTCTCAGCTGAGAATACTGGAAATAAATTTGGAAGTCATTAATGTAAATTAGAAATCGTATAGCTGAGAAACCAAAATGCTGAATTGGCTCTTTATGACCATGATACCAGGAATTTTTTTGGAGTAAAAAAGAAAATCATGCACCCATATTCCAATGTTAGAAAGAATAAATGAGGACTGCCAGAAATATCAGAAGAAAGCAATGAAAAGAATATTAGGTAAATAAAGTAAACATATTGTACTGGACTATATTCATCAACAAGCAGTGAAGAGACAGATACTTATTTTCTTGTGTTGTAGGTAAGCGATCATACTCTTTGTACAAGAGGGCAGGTTAAATGATGTTCCCATAAGAGTTCTTGATTTCTCTTTAGGGAAAGATGGATATTGAAGTTTAAGATTTCACTTCCAGATTGTGAATATGTGTTTCTTGCCAATAGATTATAGTTAAAGACAAGCACCATTGAGTGTTATTACTGGAGATAAGAAACCAGTATCTAAAATAAATAAAAGTACAGAAAGATGCATGACATATTCCATGGCTCACTTGCCACATCGTTATGTTTATCATTCCACTCCCACTTTCCACATGTATGCGATTTCAGAAAAATGGCTCAGACATGTTTCATAAGAGGGGAAATGTATGCCATTCCAAACCCAGTTATTAATGTAGATATTTCAGCAACATGAATACCAATCATGGCTTATCTTTCTCATGAAAGAATTATGCCAATCACTGGATACACAAAATAGAAAAGCAATGAAATTAAACTAAGAAACCAAATCAAACAGATAAGTGTATAACTCTTACACACAAGTATGTGTGTTTATGCCTTTGTGTGTGTGTGTGTGTGAGATGTATTTTAATTCAATCATTATCTATGTAGGGAGATGAATCATACAGATAAACCACCAATTCCTAGGACATCAGATATTCTCTTCATTTTAACTGAGCTAAAAAGAGTGATCTGCTTTTGTTTATGGCATTGTCCTTCCCTTGGTAATTTTACTAGCCTTTAACTGAGAAACACCAGTGATTGCAGGATAACCACGAATAGTTACAAAGAGATGACACGTCTCTAGAAGATGACATTCACATAGAAATGAGGAAGACCTCAATCCCAGACTTTGCTGTCCCCAATTTGTACAACTTCCCAGGTTACGCTAGAGGTGAAGAACCCACCTGCCAATGCAGGAGACTAGGCAAGAGATGTGAGTTTAATCCCCAGGTCAGGAAGTTTCCTTGGAGGATGAAATGGCACCATGGTGGGCTCCAGTTCATGAGGTCACAAAGAGTTGGACATGACTGGAGCAACTTAGCATGCAAGTGACCATCAAGAGCATTTTATTTGCAGAGAAATGTATAATTTACTTCTGTTCTAAAACTCACATTTTGGGCATGTAGTGTCACACCCTTATGAGACAGAAGCACTGTCTCGTAAGTGTTATGATGATTTCACTGAATTATCTTTTTTTTTTCAAATATATTACTATATGTAGCAGTTGTTTAAAATCCTTTTAGCCCTGTTAAACAGGGAAGTAATAAACATGAGAAAATATCCTAAATGCCTTACAGGAAGCTAGATAAATTTATTCAAAAGGTATTGACTGTAAACTGGGATGCTATAATTTTTTAAGGCTAATTCAGAATCCTTCTTTGGGCTTTCTTCCAAAGAATATTTTTACAAGTTTGCAGACAGGTCTGTTGGCTCATGAAATTAAACGTTGGGAGTAATAGTTCCATGTACCATGAGAACATCTGCCTTTTATCACCTATTCATTTTATATAATGGTTTGGTTTCATGTTTTTATTGTGTAATCACCCACTGTATATTTAGGCCATCATTTCAGAAAAACATTTCCTCCTAACAAGACTAGATGGTTCTATATGGCAGAAGACAGAATCAGTCTAACAATGTCCCTCTCACATCTCTTGAGTCTTCCAATTTAGAAGTATAAGAGAGCCTTTTCCCCCCATGATTGGCACTTATGTTATAAATATAATTTTGTTGATGTGTTCGGTTGTTCAGTCAAATCTGCAACCCCATGACTGCATGTCTCTGTCCTTCACTCTCTCACAGAGTTTGCCCAAACTCATGTCCATTGAACTATTAATGCAATAAAATATAATCTTATCCCTGCAGGAAATGGAAGAATTTGTCCAAAGTTCAGGTGAAGATGGTATTGTGGTATTTTCTCTGGGGTCAATGGTCAAAAATCTCACAGAAGAAAAAGCCAATCGCATTGCTTCAGCTCTTGCCCAGATTCCACAAAAGGTTAGTATAAACTCCAATCCTGGTGAGCAGAGTTACTTTGCAATTGTAGAGAATGTGGATGGCTATTAGTATTCTTTCCAGATAAAAGTTGTAACTCATCCTTCATTGAACAAAACTGGCACCACTTTTCAGTAAAAATGTCTCAAAAGATTCAAATGTATTTGGGACATACTTTACCACTTTCTTAGTGAACCTTCACATTACTAGGAAAATACATCTTTTCATGAAGTCATTTATTTTCAGTGAAATAGAGACAAAATGTTAAGATTCTAGTAATTTTTCCATATCAGTTAACATTTATCAGCACTTATTAAATGCCAGATACTCTGCTACATTTTTATACACATAATCTTATTTAATTCTTAGATTGCCCATTATGAGGTAGTGGTTTCTGCTGATCACATAGACATCCTAGGAAACTGAGGCTTATAGGGTTGAAATAATCTGCTGAGGACCACACAATGAGTACATGTAGTAGTATGTCTGTTGGACTCCAGGGAGCACAGCTTTCATCTCTCTGTTATTCTGCTGGCCATACTGTTCAATACAGAAAAATGAATACACCATCCCAACCATGGTCTTTCAAAGAGAACGGAAAAGATTCCTTGAAAGATCTGAGAGCCAAGTCACCTTAGTAATGGGAAAAAAACCCAGAAAGTGCAGTTCCATCTTCAAGGGGCATATAGCCAAATAAAGAAACTAGATCAACATACATACTAATGGGAGAGTGGCCCAGACAGATGAAACTGACTGTCTAGATAGGCACTCATTTATTTAAACAGCTATACCTCACTAAGTTGTTACATGTACCCTATTGCCTTCAGTTCAGTTCAGTTCAGTTCAGTTGCTGTCATGTTCAACTCCTTGTGACCCCATGGTCTGCAGAACGCCAGGCCTCCCTGTGTATCGCCAACTCCCGGAGTTTACTCAAAGTAATGTCCATTGAGTTGGTGATGCCATCAAACCATCTCATCCTCTTTCGTCCCCTTCTCCTCCTGCCCCCAATCCCTTCCAGCATCAGTCTTTTCCAATGAGTCAACTCTTCGCATCAGGTGGCCAAAGTACTGGAGTTTCAGCTTTAGCATCATTCCCTCCAAGGAAATCCCAGGGTTGATCTTCAGAATGGACTGGTTGGATCTCCTTCAAGTCCAAGGGATTCTCAAGAGTCTTCTCCAACACCACAGTTCAAATACATCAATTCTTCAGCACTCAGCTTTCTTTATGGTCCA
>SJYW01048438.1:18018-33588 GCA_006410735.1 Raphicerus campestris | reverse complement strand
TTGGATTCCTTTTATTTCTTTTTCTGCTCTGATTACTGTGGCCAAAACTTCCAAAACTATGTTGAATAGTAGTGGTAAGAGTGGGCACCCTTGTCTTGTTCCTGACTTTAGGGGAAATGCTTTCAATTTTTCACCATTGAGGATAATGTTTGTTGTGGGTTTGTCATATACAGCTTTTATTATGTTGAGATATGTTTTTTCTATTCCTACTTTCTGGAGAGTTTTTATCATAAGTGGATGTTGAATTTTGTCAAAGGCTTTCTCTGCGTCTATTGAATTTTTTTTCTGCATCTAACAAATTTTTCAATTTGTTAATGTGGTGAATTACATTGATTGATTTGCAGATATTGAAGAATCCTTGCATCCCTGGGATAAATCCCACTTGGTCATGGTGTATGATCTTTTATATATGTTGTTGGATTCTGATTGCTAGAATTTTGTTAAGGATTTTTACATCTATGTTCATCAGTAATATTGGCCTGTAGTTTTCTTTTTTTGGTAACATCTTTGTCAGGTTTTCATATTAGGGTGATGGTGGCTTCATAGAATGAGTTTGGAAGTTTACCTTCCTCTGCAATTTTCTGTAAGAGTTTGAGTAGGATAGATGTTAGCTCCTCTCTAAATTTTTGGTAGAATTCCTCTGTGAA
Source organism: Raphicerus campestris (assembly GCA_006410735.1). Classification (NCBI taxonomy): domain Eukaryota; kingdom Metazoa; phylum Chordata; class Mammalia; order Artiodactyla; family Bovidae; genus Raphicerus; species Raphicerus campestris. The sequence goes on along the minus strand of SJYW01048438.1, from coordinate 32,941 downwards.
GCCGTCTGGACCTGGGCTTTTGTTTGCTGGAAGATTTCTGATTACAGTTTCAATTTCCATGCTTGTGATGGGTCTGTTAAGATTTTCTATTTCTTCCTGGTTCAGTTTTGGAAAGTTGTACTTATCTAAGAATTTGTACATTTCTTCCACATTGTCCATTTTATTGGGATATAATTGCTAATAGTAGTCTCTTAGGATCCTTTGTATTTCTGTGTTGTCTGTTGAAATCTCTCTCTTTATTTTCCTTTCTAATTTTATTGATTTGTTTTTTCTCCCGTTGTTTCTTGATGAGTCTGACTAATGGTTTGTCAATTTTATTTATCCTTTCAAAGAACCACCTTTTGGCTTTGTTGATTTTTGCTATGGTCTCTTTTGTTTCTTTATTTCTGCCATAATTTTAAAGATTTCTTTCCTTCTACTAACCCTGGGGTTCTTCATTTCTTCCTTTTCTAGTTGCTTTAAGTGTAGAGTTAGGTTATTTATTTGACTTTTTCTTGTTTCTTGAGGTATGCCTGTATTTCTATGAACTTTCCCCTTAGCACTCCTTTTACAGTGTCCCACAGGTTTTAGGTTGTTGTATTTTCATTTTCATTCGTTTCTATGCATATTTTTATTTCTTTTTTGATTTATTTTGTGATTTGTTGGTTATGCAGCAGTATGTTGTTTAGCCTTCATATGTTGGAATTTTTAATAGTTTTTCTCCTGTAATTAACATCTGATCTTACTACATTGTGGTCAGAAAACATGCTTGGAGTGATTTTTTTTTTTTTTTTAAATTTACCAAGGCTAGAGTTATGGCCCAGAATGTGATCTTTCCTGGAGAAGATGAAGATTCTGTGTGTACTTGAAAATGTGGTGAAATTCATTGTTTTGGGGTTAAATGCCCACCAAACCAGCTCTCCAACAGATGCTAAAGGATATTCTCTAGACAGGAAATACAAAAAGGGTGTATAAACTCAAACCCAAAACAATAAAGTAAATGGCAACAGGATCATACTTATCAATAATTACCTTAAATGTAAATGGGTTGAATGTCCCAACCAAAAGACAAAGACTGGCTGAATGGATACAAAAACAAGACTCCTATATATGTTGTCTACAAGAGACCCATCTCAAAACAGGGGACACATATAGACTGAAAGTGAAGGGCTGGAAAAAGATATTCCACGCAAATAGAGACCAAAAGAAAGCAGGAGTAGCAATACTCATTCATATCAGATAAAATAGACTTTAAAACAAAGGCTGTGAAAAGAGACAAGAAGGACACTACATAATGATCAAAGGATCAATCCAAGAAGAAGATATAATAATTATAAATCTATATGCACCGAACATAGGAGCACTGCAATATGTAAGACAAATGCTAACAAGTATGAAAGGAGAAATTAACAATAACACAATAGTGGGAGACTTTAATACCCCACTCACAGCTATGGATAGATCAACTAAACATAAAATTAACAAGGAAACACAAACTTTAAATGATACAAGAGACCAGTTAGGCCTAATTGATATCTATAGGGTAAGATCTTTAATTAAGTATTCTTTCTACCTTATGTATACATGTATACTGTTAAGTACAGGAACAATTTAATTTTTTAAAAATATTGAAAATTGTATGTGTAAAGTTCTTTTAGCTCTGAAGGGAGGAGTCCTCCTAACAGACTGTAATGTATAAATTAGAGTCATGACTGTAGAGATAAAGCTTTAGGAGAAAAGCTATGAAATATTACTATACTTACCTTAAATGAAATCAAAACTCTATAATTTCTATGTTTTTGCCTGCCAGTTATAAAGAGAATGCTATGAGGTTAAAAATGATTCACCATGATCAACCTGTAAAGCCCCTGGACCGAGCAGTCTTCTGGATCGAATTTGTCATGCGCCACAAAGGAGCCAAGCACCTGAGGCCAGCCGCCCACAACCTCACCTGGTACCAGTACCACTCTCTGGATGTGATCGGTTTCCTGCTAGCCTGTGTGGCAACAACTGTATTCTTGGTCACAAAATGTTGTCTGTTTTCTTGTCGAAAATTTGGCAAAACAGGAAAGAAGAAGAAAAGAGAATAGATTTTTCTAAGTTTGCCAAAGTCTTGCATGGGCAATTCTGTTTATTCTAGCCACAGTGACCTTAAACATATCTTCATCCTATTTCCAAAATTCCATTCCTGTCTACCTTAACATAGATATAAATTCTAGAATTCAACAATAGCATTAACCATGGTCATGTTCCATTCTTCCTTTATCTTTTCCCAGCTGGCTTTACTCTCTTCCTCAAACATTCCTAAGAAAGGGACACAAATAATTTTATGTTTGTCTATTCATAGTATCAGGCTTCCGTGGTGGCTTAGAAGGTAAAGAATCTGCCTGCAGTGCGGGAGACCTGGGTTTGATCCCTGGACTGGGAAGATCCCCTGGAGAAGGGAATGGCAACCCACTCCAGTATTCTTGCCTGGAGAATTCCTTGGACAGAGAAGCCTGGTGGGCCAAATACAGTCCATGGAGTTGCAAAGAGCTGGACATGACTGAGTGACTAACACTTTCACTTTCATTCATAATATCAATTTTTTCTTTATTTTTAACTTTAAGTTATATGCTGACTGACAATATATTGAATCCTGAGGAAAATGTAATATACTTACACAAATGTAAGTCAGAGCTGATGCAGAGAACACAGAGAATAAAATTACAATATTAGCTAGAACATACAAATTAGAAAACCATGATAGGAGACTAGTCTATTACAAGAAGAGTAATGATTTTATTTGTCATAAAAGACTTTCTGCTTGCCAAGTGTTACTGAGGTCAGAGCATGAATTGATAATAACTATGATGGCATATCACACCAGGGACAGTGAAAATCTACAGCTTTTCATTAAACACATAGATAATCATACTTATATTCCTGACTTTAGTCAGAAAATATTCTTGTGTACCATTTTGTGCAAGAGACTGAACACTGCCTTCAAGCAAGAGATCTATTGAACTGCTGATTATTTTTTCTCAGGGGCAGAGAATGTCAACAGTATGTTAAGGAAGAACAGATAATTTTTAGAAAAAATAGCAAGAAATATAGAAAACATTTTAATAATTTTATGTAATTTATAGTACAATGGATAATCTTGAAGTTGAGATCTGATTCATTATATTTAAAAATTGTTAATGCTCATAATCTATAGCCACTATAATCAAAAGTGTAATTTTATGTCAAAAAATAAATACTCGACTGATACAATTATTATACTAGTTTTCAGTCTCTATCTTCAATAAATTTAAATGCATCAATTAGTTGTTCAAGGATATGAGATGTTAACAAACCTATTCAACCAAGGATTGTTGTTGTTGTTTTTAATATAAATTTATTTATTTTAATTGGAGGTTAATTACTTTACAATATTGTATTGGTTTTGCCATACATCAACATGAATCTGCCACAGGTATACACGTGTTCCCCATCTTGGACCACTCTTCCTCCTCCCTCACCATACTATCCCTCTGGGTCATCCCAGTGCACCAGCCCCAAGCATCCATTATTATGCATCGGACCTGGACTGGCGATTCATTTCATATATGATATTATACATGTTTCAATGCCATTCTTCCAAATCATCCCAGCCCTCCCTCTCCCACAGAATCCAAAAGACTGTTCTTGCTAAGTCATGTCCAACTCTTTTGCAACCCAATGGACCATAGCCTTCCAGGTTCCTCTGTCCATGAGATTTCCCAAGCAAGAATACTGGAGTGGGTTGGGATTTCTTTCGCCAGGGCATCTTCTTGACCCAAGTATTGAACCCAAGTCTCTTGCCTTGTAGCCATATTCTTTACCACTGAACCACCAGGGAAGCCCCTCAACCAACTATATGCTGTAGTAAATATATATCAATGCAAAGCACTAAAGAGGAATAGTTATATTGGATTCAGCTTTGCATTAATTTAACAAATGCATTAAAGATTTTACTTTCTTTATCTACTATAAACTTAATGACACATTTACACATTTAACTGGTTTTAATTTCAATACTTGATACATAACTGAAAAAAATAAATGGCATCCACAGGTTTACTGAATTTTTTAAAACTCTTATTTATTTTAATATGGTATATTGAAAGTTACTTCCAATTTAAAAATAATTATATCACTGAAGTATTTTCTCTTGAATATGGGGCCTCCCAAGTGGTATAGTGGTAAAAATCTGCCTGCTAGTGCAGGAGATACAAGAGACTTGGGTTCCATCCTTGGGTCGAGAAGATCCCTGGAGTAGGAAGTGGCAACCTGCTCCAACATTCTTGCATAGGAAATCCCATGGACAAAGGACCCTGGTGGGTTACAGTCCATGGGGTCGTGAAGAGTTGGTATGAGTGAGCACATGTGCACACACACTCGAAAATGTACAATACTGAAAAGGTAAGTAAATTCTGTAGATTTATTGTGAAGACTGAATATGTATGTGTTAAATGTTATCTTTCTATGAGTCATCTTGATATGTTTTGACTTTAACAATCATGTTTTGAGAACAGATCTTTGTTTGCTCTATTCTCAATTTATTTTTGCTAATTAGAATGTAGCAGATAGCTTAGGTCTCATGAGAACTGGGCTGGCCATTCCTGGCCAGCTGACCATGAACACTATCTAAGAGCAAGCACCCATTTGGTTTCTGAGACTGGACACCCATTACATACAGGACTAACTTCAGCTCCATAGCTGCTGTTCACCTGATAGCTTCCTTTATGACCCTAGTTATCTACAGGTTTCTTCTTTTACCTGAGAATCTCACTAATCTCTTAGAATGTTACTGCTATCTTCAGTGAGAATTGAAATTATGGAGGAAGAAATAGATGGTCAAAGATGTAGAAATGGAAGCACAAAGCAATTGCTGAAGATGTGATCTCAAACCAGGAAGAGAATGGTGATGAAATATAATTGCTATCTTTCCCCCATTGCCTAAATCCAGCTAGAAGCTACAGAGCAGAGGAATTCAATTAATACAGTACACAGATGTGAGCTGCTGGGGTCCAGCCCAGGTGGATCCAGGATGATTTGAAGGTGGAGACGGCGTCGGCATCCTCCTTGGAAAAATACATATGTAGTTACAGATATAGAGAGGTTAGAAGCGGATAGCGTAGTAGGAAAATTAGTGGAGTAAAAGAGCCTGAATAACTTGGGTTACATGGAATAGCATCCATGTTCCAGATGGGAATTCAGCCGGAAAAACGGGGAGCAAGAATGAATGACATGGGGCAGTCAGTCTTTCCAGGAACTGATCCGATTTCTTTATTTTTCAGGTTTGTTTATATACCTTTTGTTACACATAGGGATGAATATAGAGTCACGCGGGGGTCAGCAGACCTGACCCTTGTCACAATCAGGTGTTTCAAATACAATTTAACAAAGGTCTTATGAGTTTTTACATCATCTTCTGACCATGAGGTCCGCTGACATTTTATGGCCCTTTCTGATACTGGTCAGTTAACCAGAAAGCTTGTTTTTCCAAGGCACCACCCTCCAAATAAAGTTGCATTCCTATAGGATGAGGGTGTAGTGAGTTACAATCAAGAAAGGAATTTACTTAACCTAAGGTTTAACATGATTAGTCTTAAAGGTTAATACTTATTTCTCTTATATGCTTAAAGGTTAATATTTATTTCTCCTATATGTTAGTTATATTTATTATAAGGGCAGGGAATATGGAGATTTAGCAGCAAACATCAGTCCAACAAATAAAAACCCTTCACCAATGTTCTTCTTACAATCTATTTAGTCTTAAGATAGTAATAAGGTTACATTTTTGCATAGCAAGGACACAATGATTTATAACAAAGTACAGTAGTCTATAACAAAAGAGAAAATTCATTAACTCAAAAAGTATAGTATTGCTAACATAAAAAACTACTATAGTTCCTTTTCTATATTCCAAATACACTGATTAATATATTCCCAGGTGCCTAAGGATATGAAGGCCTGGCGGCAATCAAATGAGAAAAGCCCTATGCTAATACTCCAAACTCTCTGTACTGTTTATGGTTGAGAGGTTGTCACACAAGCTAGTCTGTCAGCAGAGAGGTTTGACCTGAGGCACCCTTGTCACACCCAAGGCAGGGAATTAGCAGTAATTGTTGGCATGACAAATGAGAAAACCCTTTCACCAATATAATTCCTAATCAACCCACTAGTATTATACTAATAATCTTCTAACTTCTCAAAAGAGTCTGTATTTAGAAAGTTTTAAAGCATCCCATGCNAATCCAAGAAGAAGATATAATAATTATAAATCTATATGCACCGAACATAGGAGCACTGCAATATGTAAGACAAATGCTAACAAGTATGAAAGGAGAAATTAACAATAACACAATAGTGGGAGACTTTAATACCCCACTCACAGCTATGGATAGATCAACTAAACATAAAATTAACAAGGAAACACAAACTTTAAATGATACAAGAGACCAGTTAGGCCTAATTGATATCTATAGGGTAAGATCTTTAATTAAGTATTCTTTCTACCTTATGTATACATGTATACTGTTAAGTACAGGAACAATTTAATTTTTAAAAAATATTGAAAATTGTATGTGTAAAGTTCTTTTAGCTCTGAAGGGAGGAGTCCTCCTAACAGACTGTAATGTATAAATTAGAGTCATGACTGTAGAGATAAAGTTTTAGGAGAAAAGCTATGAAATATTACTATACTTACCTTAAATGAAATCAAAACTCTATAATTTCTGTTTTTGCCTGCCAGTTATAAAGAGAATGCTATGAGGTTAAAAATGATTCACCATGATCAACCTGTAAAGCCCCTGGACCGAGCAGTCTTCTGGATCGAATTTGTCATGCGCCACAAAGGAGCCAAGCACCTGAGGCCAGCCGCCCACAACCTCACCTGGTACCAGTACCACTCTCTGGATGTGATCGGTTTCCTGCTAGCCTGTGTGGCAACAACTGTATTCTTGGTCACAAAATGTTGTCTGTTTTCTTGTCGAAAATTTGGCAAAACAGGAAAGAAGAAGAAAAGAGAATAGATTTTTCTAAGTTTGCCAAAGTCTTGCATGGGCAATTCTGTTTATTCTAGCCACAGTGACCTTAAACATATCTTCATCCTATTTCCAAAATTCCATTCCTGTCTACCTTAACATAGATATAAATTCTAGAATTCAACAATAGCATTAACCATGGTCATGTTCCATTCTTCCTTTATCTTTTCCCAGCTGGCTTTACTCTCTTCCTCAAACATTCCTAAGAAAGGTACACAAATAATTTTATGTTTGTCTATTCATAGTATCAGGCTTCCGTGGTGGCTTAGAAGGTAAAGAATCTGCCTGCAGTGCGGGAGACCTGGGTTTGATCCCTGGACTGGGAAGATCCCCTGGAGAAGGGAATGGCAACCCACTCCAGTATTCTTGCCTGGAGAATTCCTTGGACAGAGAAGCCTGGTGGGCCAAATACAGTCCATGGAGTTGCAAAGAGCTGGACATGACTGAGTGACTAACACTTTCACTTTCATTCATAATATCAATTTTTTCTTTATTTTTAACTTTAAGTTATATGCTGACTGACAATATATTGAATCCTGAGGAAAATGTAATATACTTACACAAATGTAAGTCAGAGCTGATGCAGAGAACACAGAGAATAAATTCACAATATTAGCTAGAACATACAAATTAGAAAACCATGATAGGAGACTAGTCTATTACAAGAAGAGTAATGATTTTATTTGTCATAAAAGACTTTCTGCTTGCCAAGTGTTACTGAGGTCAGAGCATGAATTGATAATAACTATGATGGCATATCACACCAGGGACAGTGAAAATCTACAGCTTTTCATTAAACACATAGATAATCATACTTATATTCCTGACTTTAGTCAGAAAATATTCTTGTGTACCATTTTGTGCAAGAGACTGAACACTGCCTTCAAGCAAGAGATCTATTGAACTGCTGATTATTTTTTCTCAGGGGCAGAGAATGTCAACAGTATGTTAAGGAAGAACAGATAATTTTTAGAAAAAATAGCAAGAAATATAGAAAACATTTTAATAATTTTATGTAATTTATAGTACAATGGATAATCTTGAAGTTGAGATCTGATTCATTATATTTAAAAATTGTTAATGCTCATAATCTATAGCCACTATAATCAAAAGTGTAATTTTATGTCAAAAAATAAATACTCGACTGATACAATTATTATACTAGTTTTCAGTCTCTATCTTCAATAAATTTAAATGCATCAATTAGTTGTTCAAGGATATGAGATGTTAACAAACCTATTCAACCAAGGATTGTTGTTGTTGTTTTTAATATAAATTTATTTATTTTAATTGGAGGTTAATTACTTTACAATATTGTATTGGTTTTGCCATACATCAACATGAATCTGCCACAGGTATACACGTGTTCCCCATCTTGGACCACTCTTCCTCCTCCCTCACCATACTATCCCTCTGGGTCATCCCAGTGCACCAGCCCCAAGCATCCATTATTATGCATCGGACCTGGACTGGCGATTCATTTCATATATGATATTATACATGTTTCAATGCCATTCTTCCAAATCATCCCAGCCCTCCCTCTCCCACAGAATCCAAAAGACTGTTCTTGCTAAGTCATGTCCAACTCTTTTGCAACCCAATGGACCATAGCCTTCCAGGTTCCTCTGTCCATGAGATTTCCCAAGCAAGAATACTGGAGTGGGTTGGGATTTCTTTCGCCAGGGCATCTTCTTGACCCAAGTATTGAACCCAAGTCTCTTGCCTTGTAGCCATATTCTTTACCACTGAACCACCAGGGAAGCCCCTCAACCAACTATATGCTGTAGTAAATATATATCAATGCAAAGCACTAAAGAGGAATAGTTATATTGGATTCAGCTTTGCATTAATTTAACAAATGCATTAAAGATTTTACTTTCTTTATCTACTATAAACTTAATGACACATTTACACATTTAACTGGTTTTAATTTCAATACTTGATACATAACTGAAAAAAATAAATGGCATCCACAGGTTTACTGAATTTTTTAAAACTCTTATTTATTTTAATATGGTATATTGAAAGTTACTTCCAATTTAAAAATAATTATATCACTGAAGTATTTTCTCTTGAATATGGGGCCTCCCAAGTGGTATAGTGGTAAAAATCTGCCTGCTAGTGCAGGAGATACAAGAGACTTGGGTTCCATCCTTGGGTCGAGAAGATCCCTGGAGTAGGAAGTGGCAACCTGCTCCAACATTCTTGCATAGGAAATCCCATGGACAAAGGACCCTGGTGGGTTACAGTCCATGGGGTCGTGAAGAGTTGGTATGAGTGAGCACATGTGCACACACACTCGAAAATGTACAATACTGAAAAGGTAAGTAAATTCTGTAGATTTATTGTGAAGACTGAATATGTATGTGTTAAATGTTATCTTTCTATGAGTCATCTTGATATGTTTTGACTTTAACAATCATGTTTTGAGAACAGATCTTTGTTTGCTCTATTCTCAATTTATTTTTGCTAATTAGAATGTAGCAGATAGCTTAGGTCTCATGAGAACTGGGCTGGCCATTCCTGGCCAGCTGACCATGAACACTATCTAAGAGCAAGCACCCATTTGGTTTCTGAGACTGGACACCCATTACATACAGGACTAACTTCAGCTCCATAGCTGCTGTTCACCTGATAGCTTCCTTTATGACCCTAGTTATCTACAGGTTTCTTCTTTTACCTGAGAATCTCACTAATCTCTTAGAATGTTACTGCTATCTTCAGTGAGAATTGAAATTATGGAGGAAGAAATAGATGGTCAAAGATGTAGAAATGGAAGCACAAAGCAATTGCTGAAGATGTGATCTCAAACCAGGAAGAGAATGGTGATGAAATATAATTGCTATCTTTCCCCCATTGCCTAAATCCAGCTAGAAGCTACAGAGCAGAGGAATTCAATTAATACAGTACACAGATGTGAGCTGCTGGGGTCCAGCCCAGGTGGATCCAGGATGATTTGAAGGTGGAGACGGCGTCGGCATCCTCCTTGGAAAAATACATATGTAGTTACAGATATAGAGAGGTTAGAAGCGGATAGCGTAGTAGGAAAATTAGTGGAGTAAAAGAGCCTGAATAACTTGGGTTACATGGAATAGCATCCATGTTCCAGATGGGAATTCAGCCGGAAAAACGGGGAGCAAGAATGAATGACATGGGGCAGTCAGTCTTTCCAGGAACTGATCCGATTTCTTTATTTTTCAGGTTTGTTTATATACCTTTTGTTACACATAGGGATGAATATAGAGTCACGCGGGGGTCAGCAGACCTGACCCTTGTCACAATCAGGTGTTTCAAATACAATTTAACAAAGGTCTTATGAGTTTTTACATCATCTTCTGACCATGAGGTCCGCTGACATTTTATGGCCCTTTCTGATACTGGTCAGTTAACCAGAAAGCTTGTTTTTCCAAGGCACCACCCTCCAAATAAAGTTGCATTCCTATAGGATGAGGGTGTAGTGAGTTACAATCAAGAAAGGAATTTACTTAACCTAAGGTTTAACATGATTAGTCTTAAAGGTTAATACTTATTTCTCTTATATGCTTAAAGGTTAATATTTATTTCTCCTATATGTTAGTTATATTTATTATAAGGGCAGGGAATATGGAGATTTAGCAGCAAACATCAGTCCAACAAATAAAAACCCTTCACCAATGTTCTTCTTACAATCTATTTAGTCTTAAGATAGTAATAAGGTTACATTTTTGCATAGCAAGGACACAATGATTTATAACAAAGTACAGTAGTCTATAACAAAAGAGAAAATTCATTAACTCAAAAAGTATAGTATTGCTAACATAAAAAACTACTATAGTTCCTTTTCTATATTCCAAATACACTGATTAATATATTCCCAGGTGCCTAAGGATATGAAGGCCTGGCGGCAATCAAATGAGAAAAGCCCTATGCTAATACTCCAAACTCTCTGTACTGTTTATGGTTGAGAGGTTGTCACACAAGCTAGTCTGTCAGCAGAGAGGTTTGACCTGAGGCACCCTTGTCACACCCAAGGCAGGGAATTAGCAGTAATTGTTGGCATGACAAATGAGAAAACCCTTTCACCAATATAATTCCTAATCAACCCACTAGTATTATACTAATAATCTTCTAACTTCTCAAAAGAGTCTGTATTTAGAAAGTTTTAAAGCATCCCATGNGAGCATGAATTGATAATAACTATGATGGCATATCACACCAGGGACAGTGAAAATCTACAGCTTTTCATTAAACACATAGATAATCATACTTATATTCCTGACTTTAGTCAGAAAATATTCTTGTGTACCATTTTGTGCAAGAGACTGAACACTGCCTTCAAGCAAGAGATCTATTGAACTGCTGATTATTTTTTCTCAGGGGCAGAGAATGTCAACAGTATGTTAAGGAAGAACAGATAATTTTTAGAAAAAATAGCAAGAAATATAGAAAACATTTTAATAATTTTATGAAAGTTGTAATTTATAGTACAATGGATAATCTTGAAGTTGAGATCTGATTCATTATATTTAAAAATTGTTAATGCTCATAATCTATAGCCACTATAATCAAAAGTGTAATTTTATGTCAAAAAATAAATACTTGACTGATACAATTATTATACTAGTTTTCAGTCTCTATTTTCAATAAATTTAAATGCATCAATTAGTTGTTCAAGGATATGAGATGTTAACAAACCTATTCAACCAAGGATTATTGTTGTTGTTTTTAATATAAATTTATTTATTTTAATTGGAGGTTAATTACTTTACAATATTGTATTGGTTTTGCCATACATCAACATGAATCTGCCACAGGTATACACGTGTTCCCCATCTTGAACCACTCTTCCTCCTCCCTCCCCATACTATCCCTCTGGGTCATCCCAGTGCACCAGCCCCAAGCATCCATTATCATGCATTGGACCTGGACTGGCGATTCATTTCATATATGATATTATACATGTTTCAATGCCATTTTTCCAAATCATCCCAGCCCTCCCTCTCCCACAGAATCCAAAAGACTGTTCTTGCTAAGTCATGTCCAACTTTTTTGCAACCCAATGGACCATAGCCTTCCAGGTTCCTCTGTCCATGAGATTTCCCAAGCAAGAATACTGGAGTGGGTTGGGATTTCTTTCGCCAGGGCATCTTCTTGACCCAAGTATTGAACCCAAGTCTCTTGCCTTGTAGCCATATTCTTTACCACTGAACCACCAGGGAAGCCCCTCAACCAACTATATGCTGTAGTAAATATATATCAATGCAAAGCACTAAAGAGGAATAGTTATATTGGATTCAGCTTTGCATTAATTTAACAAATGCATTAAAGATTTTACTTTCTTTATCCACTATAAACTTAATGACACATTTACACATTTAACTGGTTTTAATTTCAATACTTGATACATAACTGAAAAAAATAAATGGCATCCACAGGTTTACTGAATTTTTTAAAACTCTTATTTATTTTAATATGGTATATTGAAAGTTACTTCCAATTTAAAAATAATTATATCACTGAAGTATTTCCTCTTGAATATGGGGCCTCCCAAGTGGTATAGTGGTAAAAATCTGCCTGCTAGTGCAGGAGATACAAGAGACTTGGGTTCCATCCTTGGGTCGAGAAGATCCCTGGAGTAGGAAGTGGCAACCTGCTCCAACATTCTTGCATAGGAAATCCCATGGACAAAGGACCCTGGTGGGTTACAGTCCATGGGGTCGTGAAGAGTTGGTATGAGTGAGCACATGTGCACACACACTCGAAAATGTACAATACTGAAAAGGTAAGTAAATTCTGTAGATTTATTGTGAAGACTGAATATGTATGTGTTAAATGTTATCTTTCTATGAGTCATCTTGATATGTTTTGACTTTAACAATCATGTTTTGAGAACAGATCTTTGTTTGCTCTATTCTCAATTTATTTTTGCTAATTAGAATGTAGCAGATAGCTTAGGTCTCATGAGAGCTGGGCTGGCCATTCCTGGCCAGCTGACCATGAACACTATCTAAGAGCAAGCACCCATTTGGTTTCTGAGACTGGACACCCATTACATACAGGACTAACTTCAGCTCCATAGCTGCTGTTCACCTGATAGCTTCCTTTATGACCCTAGTTATCTACAGGTTTCTTCTTTTACCTGAGAATCTCACTAATCTCTTAGAATGTTACTGCTATCTTCAGTGAGAATTGAAATTATGGAGGAAGAAATAGATGGTCAAAGATGTAGAAATGGAAGCACAAAGCAATTGCTGAAGATGTGATCTCAAACCAGGAAGAGAATGGTGATGAAATATAATTGCTATCTTTCCCCCATTGCCTAAATCCAGCTAGAAGCTACAGAGCAGAGGAATTCAATTAATACAGTACACAGATGTGAGCTGCTGGGGTCCAGCCCAGGTGGATCCAGGATGATTTGAAGGTGGAGACGGCGTCGGCATCCTCCTTGGAAAAATACATATGTAGTTACAGATATAGAGAGGTTAGAAGCGGATAGCGTAGTAGGAAAATTAGTGGAGTAAAAGAGCCTGAATAACTTGGGTTACATGGAATAGCATCCATGTTCCAGATGGGAATTCAGCCGGAAAAACGGGGAGCAAGAATGAATGACATGGGGCAGTCAGTCTTTCCAGGAACTGATCCGATTTCTTTATTTTTCAGGTTTGTTTATATACCTTTTGTTACACATAGGGATGAATATAGAGTCACGCGGGGGTCAGCAGACCTGACCCTTGTCACAATCAGGTGTTTCAAATACAATTTAACAAAGGTCTTATGAGTTTTTACATCATCTTCTGACCATGAGGTCCGCTGACATTTTATGGCCCTTTCTGATACTGGTCAGTTAACCAGAAAGCTTGTTTTTCCAAGGCACCACCCTCCAAATAAAGTTGCATTCCTATAGGATGAGGGTGTAGTGAGTTACAATCAAGAAAGGAATTTACTTAACCTAAGGTTTAACATGATTAGTCTTAAAGGTTAATACTTATTTCTCTTATATGCTTAAAGGTTAATATTTATTTCTCCTATATGTTAGTTATATTTATTATAAGGGCAGGGAATATGGAGATTTAGCAGCAAACATCAGTCCAACAAATAAAAACCCTTCACCAATGTTCTTCTTACAATCTATTTAGTCTTAAGATAGTAATAAGGTTACATTTTTGCATAGCAAGGACACAATGATTTATAACAAAGTACAGTAGTCTATAACAAAAGAGAAAATTCATTAACTCAAAAAGTATAGTATTGCTAACATAAAAAACTACTATAGTTCCTTTTCTATATTCCAAATACACTGATTAATATATTCCCAGGTGCCTAAGGATATGAAGGCCTGGCGGCAATCAAATGAGAAAAGCCCTATGCTAATACTCCAAACTCTCTGTACTGTTTATGGTTGAGAGGTTGTCACACAAGCTAGTCTGTCAGCAGAGAGGTTTGACCTGAGGCACCCTTGTCACACCCAAGGCAGGGAATTAGCAGTAATTGTTGGCATGACAAATGAGAAAACCCTTTCACCAATATAATTCCTAATCAACCCACTAGTATTATACTAATAATCTTCTAACTTCTCAAAAGAGTCTGTATTTAGAAAGTTTTAAAGCATCCCATGCCTCTCACAGCTGGGAGGCTGTAAACAATCACATGTGCTGGACAGCCTGATCAGACAGGCTAGAGAACCTTCAGAGTTTATAAGTTGAAATACTCTTGTCACGCCCAGGAATTTTTATTAACTGGGGCTGCAAGTTAACTCCTTCAAGGGAAATGGTTATGGGGGAGAGCTCCCCGTAAAGTACTCTGGTTTTGGGGTAGATGCTCAGGAACAGGGGATTTCCTGAGGCTTGATCACGCCTTTGCATATGCCAATCTTCTTTTTCCTCATGACCTTTGCCATGGGCGGAGTTCCTCAC
>SJYW01048438.1:0-13729 GCA_006410735.1 Raphicerus campestris | reverse complement strand
ACACATTTACACATTTAACTGGTTTTAATTTCAATACTTGATACATAACTGAAAAAAATAAATGGCATCCACAGGTTTACTGAATTTTTTAAAACTCTTATTTATTTTAATATGGTATATTGAAAGTTACTTCCAATTTAAAAATAATTATATCACTGAAGTATTTCCTCTTGAATATGGGGCCTCCCAAGTGGTATAGTGGTAAAAATCTGCCTGCTAGTGCAGGAGATACAAGAGACTTGGGTTCCATCCTTGGGTCGAGAAGATCCCTGGAGTAGGAAGTGGCAACCTGCTCCAACATTCTTGCATAGGAAATCCCATGGACAAAGGACCCTGGTGGGTTACAGTCCATGGGGTCGTGAAGAGTTGGTATGAGTGAGCACATGTGCACACACACTCGAAAATGTACAATACTGAAAAGGTAAGTAAATTCTGTAGATTTATTGTGAAGACTGAATATGTATGTGTTAAATGTTATCTTTCTATGAGTCATCTTGATATGTTTTGACTTTAACAATCATGTTTTGAGAACAGATCTTTGTTTGCTCTATTCTCAATTTATTTTTGCTAATTAGAATGTAGCAGATAGCTTAGGTCTCATGAGAGCTGGGCTGGCCATTCCTGGCCAGCTGACCATGAACACTATCTAAGAGCAAGCACCCATTTGGTTTCTGAGACTGGACACCCATTACATACAGGACTAACTTCAGCTCCATAGCTGCTGTTCACCTGATAGCTTCCTTTATGACCCTAGTTATCTACAGGTTTCTTCTTTTACCTGAGAATCTCACTAATCTCTTAGAATGTTACTGCTATCTTCAGTGAGAATTGAAATTATGGAGGAAGAAATAGATGGTCAAAGATGTAGAAATGGAAGCACAAAGCAATTGCTGAAGATGTGATCTCAAACCAGGAAGAGAATGGTGATGAAATATAATTGCTATCTTTCCCCCATTGCCTAAATCCAGCTAGAAGCTACAGAGCAGAGGAATTCAATTAATACAGTACACAGATGTGAGCTGCTGGGGTCCAGCCCAGGTGGATCCAGGATGATTTGAAGGTGGAGACGGCGTCGGCATCCTCCTTGGAAAAATACATATGTAGTTACAGATATAGAGAGGTTAGAAGCGGATAGCGTAGTAGGAAAATTAGTGGAGTAAAAGAGCCTGAATAACTTGGGTTACATGGAATAGCATCCATGTTCCAGATGGGAATTCAGCCGGAAAAACGGGGAGCAAGAATGAATGACATGGGGCAGTCAGTCTTTCCAGGAACTGATCCGATTTCTTTATTTTTCAGGTTTGTTTATATACCTTTTGTTACACATAGGGATGAATATAGAGTCACGCGGGGGTCAGCAGACCTGACCCTTGTCACAATCAGGTGTTTCAAATACAATTTAACAAAGGTCTTATGAGTTTTTACATCATCTTCTGACCATGAGGTCCGCTGACATTTTATGGCCCTTTCTGATACTGGTCAGTTAACCAGAAAGCTTGTTTTTCCAAGGCACCACCCTCCAAATAAAGTTGCATTCCTATAGGATGAGGGTGTAGTGAGTTACAATCAAGAAAGGAATTTACTTAACCTAAGGTTTAACATGATTAGTCTTAAAGGTTAATACTTATTTCTCTTATATGCTTAAAGGTTAATATTTATTTCTCCTATATGTTAGTTATATTTATTATAAGGGCAGGGAATATGGAGATTTAGCAGCAAACATCAGTCCAACAAATAAAAACCCTTCACCAATGTTCTTCTTACAATCTATTTAGTCTTAAGATAGTAATAAGGTTACATTTTTGCATAGCAAGGACACAATGATTTATAACAAAGTACAGTAGTCTATAACAAAAGAGAAAATTCATTAACTCAAAAAGTATAGTATTGCTAACATAAAAAACTACTATAGTTCCTTTTCTATATTCCAAATACACTGATTAATATATTCCCAGGTGCCTAAGGATATGAAGGCCTGGCGGCAATCAAATGAGAAAAGCCCTATGCTAATACTCCAAACTCTCTGTACTGTTTATGGTTGAGAGGTTGTCACACAAGCTAGTCTGTCAGCAGAGAGGTTTGACCTGAGGCACCCTTGTCACACCCAAGGCAGGGAATTAGCAGTAATTGTTGGCATGACAAATGAGAAAACCCTTTCACCAATATAATTCCTAATCAACCCACTAGTATTATACTAATAATCTTCTAACTTCTCAAAAGAGTCTGTATTTAGAAAGTTTTAAAGCACCCCATGCCTCTCACAGCTGGGAGGCTGTAAACAATCACATGTGCTGGACAGCCTGATCAGACAGGCTAGAGAACCTTCAGAGTTTATAAGTTGAAATACTCTTGTCACGCCCAGGAATTTTTATTAACTGGGGCTGCAAGTTAACTCCTTCAAGGGAAATGGTTATGGGGGAGAGCTCCCCGTAAAGTACTCTGGTTTTGGGGTAGATGCTCAGGAACAGGGGATTTCCTGAGGCTTGATCACGCCTTTGCATATGCCAATCTTCTTTTTCCTCATGACCTTTGCCATGGGCGGAGTTCCTCACACTGGCCCCCCAACAGTGAGCATCCTGAGATACAAAATTTGAAAATAAAATTGAGGCTATTAAGTCTGGGGAGATAAATGAAGAATAACTAAAGCATTCTAGGGTCACCATTATGAGCAGATTCAGAGGACGCTTTGAAGTGAGAATAAGGAAGAATGACTAGTTATTAAGAACAAAACTGAGGGTTCTTTCTTAGAAAACCAGAAGAGAATGATGCTTAAAGAATGAAGGGATGAACAATTATGAAATAAACTTCTAATTGATACATGGCATAAAACCAAGAAACTTGTTAAAATACATTAATTTCAAAGTAAACATGAATTATTAAGAAAGAGACCAATGCATTCAATTTTACAGATACAATGATTTACTTAAAATTTAAAAGTTATTAAATGAATAATCATGAGAAGTAATAACAGCTCAATAAAATGAACAACTCTGAAAAATTATATGAGTATTAAAATTCATTGAATATATTTACTTCAGCTGTTCTGTTTGGTGATTTATGTACATTTCTCTAGCACTTACAACCCTCTCATACAGACATGTTCACTTTATTAGAATGAGTAAGAAACTTATATGCATTTAATATAACTTTGTGTAAATATATTAATTTAAAACACTAAGCAAAAATGAGGATGTTTATATATAACTATGCACATTTCAAAGTCTTTTCCAATGAGTCAACTCTTCGCATGAGGTGGCCAAAGTACTGGAGTTTCAGCTTTAGCATCATCCCTTCCAAAGAAATCCCAGGGTTGAGCTCCTTCAGAATGGACTGGTTGGATCTCCTTGCAGTCCAAGGGACTCTCAAGAGTCTTCTCCAACACCACAGTTCAAAA
Organism: Raphicerus campestris; assembly: GCA_006410735.1. NCBI lineage: Eukaryota > Metazoa > Chordata > Mammalia > Artiodactyla > Bovidae > Raphicerus > Raphicerus campestris. Next base: position 10,335 of record SJYW01048438.1, on the reverse strand, counting down.
GCATCAGTTCTTCAGCACTCAGCCTTCTTCACAGTCCAACTCTCACATCCATACATGACTACTGGAAAAACCATAGCCTTGACTAGACAGATCTTAGTCGGCAAAGTAATGTCTCTGCTTTTGAATATGCTATCTAGGTTGGTCATAACTTTTCTTCCAAGGAGTAAGCGTCTTTTAATTTCATGGAGGGATTCGGGGCAGGAGAAGAACGGGACAACTGAGGATGAGATGACTGGATGGCATCACTGACTCGACGGACACAAGTCTGAGTGAACTCTGGGAGTTGGTGATGGACAGGGAGGCCTGGAGTGCTGCAATTCATGGGGTCGCAAAGAGTCGGACACAACTGAGCGACTAAACTAAACTGAACTGATGCATATTTAGTTACATGTTTGCTTGAGATTTACTCAAAATTATACATGCTAATACAGGGCTTCTTCATAGCTCAGCTGGTAAAGAATCCACCTGTAATGCAGGAGACCCTGATTTAATTCCTGGGTCGGGAAGATCCCCTGGAGTAGGATATGGCAACCCACTCTAGTTGCTTGCCTGGAGAATCCCCATGGACAGAGGAGCCTGGCAAGTTACACTCCATGGGGTTGCTGAGCAACCAAAAATAGCACATATATGCAAATGAGCAACTACTAGAAATAAGTTTAAAATCTGATATTTATTTCATTCACTCATTTATTCAGCAAATATTTTTAAAGAAAATATGGAAATATTTTGGAAACTCAGTATTCTCTTTCAGGGGATGTAATAGTTAACAAGATAAACACTGTATTTTTCTTTATGAAAAAGTACTGTCTGATAGGGACTTCTAATGGGCACATATTATAATCTTCATTGTCAATAAATAAATAGGAATAGTCATGTTCATAGTAGAGAAATGCAGAAAGATATGGAAATTTTCCAGACAAAGAACAAAGGAAAGAGTCATAACTTTAAGAAAGCATGGATATGAAAATAATTTAAGAAGTTTATTATTTATACAGCATAGGATTTTACTTTCACCACCAAACACATCCACAACAGGGCTTCATTTCCGCTTGGCTCAGCCTCTTTATTCTTTCTGGGGCCATTTCTCCACTCTTCTCCAGTGGCATATTGGACACCTACCAACGTTGGGAGTTCATCTTTCAGTTTCATATCTTACTGCCATTTCATACTTTCATAGGATTTTCAAGGCAAGAATGCCAATCCCTTCATCAGTGGATGGTGTTTTGCCAGAACTCTCCACCATGACCCATCTGCCTTGGGTGACCCTACACAACATGGCTCATAATTTCATTGAGTTATATAAGGCTGTGACCTTTGTGATCATTTTGATTAGATTTCTGTGGTTTCCATTCTCTCTATCCTCTGATGGATGAGGATGAGAGGCTTGTGCAAGCTTCCTAATGGGAGAGGCTCTCATAGTCAACAAGAGTCCAAAATTCAGTACTCGAGCACAGTCTCAAAAATGACAGAATGATCTCAGTTCATTTCCAAGGCAAACCATTCAACATCACTGTAAACCAAGTCTATGCCACAACCACAAATGCTGAAGAAGCTGAAGTTGAGTGGTTCTAGGAAGACCGACAAGACCTTCAAGAACTAACACTAAAAAAAGATGTCCTTTTCATTACAGGAGACTGAAATGCAAAAGTGAAGCCAGGCAATACCTGGAATGAGAGAAGTTAGGCCTTGGAGTACAAAATGAAGCAAGGAAAATGATAACAGAAATTTGCCAAGAGAACACATTGGTCACAGCTAACACTTTTTTACAACAACACAAGAGACAGTTCTAAACATGGACATCACCAGATGGTCAGTACCAAAATCAGATTGATTATATTCTTCACAACCAAAGATGGAAAACCTCTATATAATCAGCAAAAACAATACCTAGAGCTGAATGTGGCTCAGGTCATGACTTTTTTTATTGCAAAATTCAGAGTTAAATTGAAGAAAGTAGGGAAAACCACTATGCCATTCAGGTATGACCTAAATAAAATTTCTTATGATTATACAGTGGAATGAAAAAATAGTTTCAAAGGAATAGATAGGATAGATAGAGTGTCTAAAGAACTATGGATGGACGTTCACAACATTGTTCCCTAGGCAGTGATCAAAACCATCCCTGAGAAAAAGAAAGGCAAGTCAAAATGGTCTTCTCAGGAGGCCTTACAAATAGCTAAGAAAAGAAGAGAAGATAAAGACAAAGGAGAAAAGAAAAAATACATCCATCTGAATGCAGTAGCTCCTCCTGGCCGAACCCTTGACCTTGAACGTGGGGTAACTCCTCCCCTCTGCTCCTGTGCCGTCACAGCCACCGCACTGCTGAATCAAGGAATCAGCGAACTAAGATGAACTGAAATGGGTGAATTTAACTCAGATGACAATTATATCCTTTACTGTGGGCAAGTATCCCTTAAAAGAAATGGAGTAGCCATCATGGTCAACAAAAGCATCTGAAATGCAATACTTGGATGCGATGTCAAAAATGACAGAATGATCTCTGTTCATTTCCAAGGCAAACTATTCAATATCACGGTAATCCAAGTCTATGCCCTGACCAGTAACACTGAAGAAGCTTAAGTTGAACGGATCTGTGAAGATCTACAAGAACTTCTAGAACTAACACCCAAAAAAGATGTCCTTTGCATTATAGGGGACTGGAATGCAAAAGTAGGAAGTCAAGAAACACCTGGAGTAACTGGCAAATTTGGCTTTGGAGTACAGAGTGAAGCAGGGCAAAGGCTAATAGCATTTTGCCAAGAGAACGCAGTGGTCATAGCAAACACCCTCTTCCAACAACACAAGAGAAGATTCTACACATGGACATCAGCAGATGGTCAACACCAAAATCAGATTGATTATATTCTTTACAGCCAAAGATGGAGAAGCTGTATAGAGTCAGCAAAAACAAAACCGGGAGCTGACTGTGGCTCAGGCCATGAACTCCTAATTGCCAAATTCAGACTTAAATTGAAGAAAGTGGGGGAAACCACTAGACCATTCAGGTATGACCAAAATCAAATCCCTTATGACTATACAGTGGAAGTAAAAAATAGATTTAAATGACTAGATCTGATAGAAAGAGTGCTTGATGAACTATGGATGGAGGTCCATGACATTGTACAGGAGACAAGAATCAAGACCATCCCCAAGAAAAAGAAATGTAGAAAAGCTGTCTGAGGACACTTTACAAATAGCTGTGAAAAGAAGAGAAGCAAAAAGCAAAGGAGAAAAGGAAAGATGTACCCATTTGAATGCAAAGTTCCAAAGAATAGCAAGGAGAGATAAGAAAGACTTCCTTAGCAACCAGTGCAAAGAAATAGAGGAAAACAATAGAATAGGAAAGACTAGAGGTTTTGTCAATCGTGATGGAATTCCAGTTGAGCTATTTTAAATCCTAAAAGATGATGTTGTGAAAGTACTGTACTAAATATGACAGCAAATTTGGAAAACTCAGCAGTGGCCACAGGACTGGAAAAGGACAGTTTTCTTTCCAATCCCAAAGAAAGGAAATGCCAAAGGATGCTTAGACTACTGCACATTCATACTGATCTCACATGCTAGTAAAGTAATGCTCAATATTCTCCAATCCAGGCTTCAGCAATATGTGAACTGTGAAATTCCAGATGTTCAAGCTGGATTTAGAAAACACAGAAGAACCAGAGATCAAATTGCCAACATCTGCTGGATCAACGAAAAAGCAAGAGAGTTCCAGAAAAACGTCTATTTCTGCTTCATTGACTATGCCAAAGACTTTATGGATCACAGAAAACTGTGGAAAATTCTGAGAGATGAGAATACCAGACCACCTGACTTGCCTCTTGAGAAACCTATATGCAGGTCAGGAAGCAACAGTGAGAACTGGACATGGAACAACAAACTGGTTCCAAATAGGAAAAGGAATATGTCAAGGCTGTATACTGTCACCCTGCTTATTTAACTTATATTCAGAGTACATCATGAGAAATTCTGAGCTGGAGGAAGCACAAGCTGGAATTTAGATTGATGGGAGAAATATCAATAACCTCAGATATGCAGATGACACCACCCTTATGGCAGAAAGTGAAGAGGAACTCAAAAGACTCTTGATGAAAGTGAAAGAGGAGAGTGAAAAAGTTGGTTTAAAACTCAACATTCAGAAAACTAAGATCATGGCATCCAATCCCATCACTTCATGGCAAATAAATGGGGAAACAGTGGAAACTGTGGCTAACTTTATTTTTGGGGGCTCCAAAATCACTGCAGATGCTGATTGAAGCCATGAAATTAAAAGACACTTACTCTTTGGAAGGAAAGTTATGACCAACCTAGTCAGCATATTAAAAAGCAGAGACGTTACTTTGTCAACAAAGGTCTGTCTAGTCAAGGCTATGGTTTTTCCAGTGGTTGTGTATGAATGTGAGAGTTGAACTACAAAGAAAGCTGAGCGCTAAAGAATTGATGCTTTTGAATTGTGGTGTTGGAAAAGACTCTTGAGAGTCCCTTGGACTGCAAGGAGATCAAACCAGTCCATCCTAAAGGAGACCAGTCCTGGGTGTTCATTGGAAGGACTGATGTTGAAGCTGGAGCTCCAATACTTTGGCCACCTGATGTGAAGAGCTAACTCAATTGAAAAAGATCCTGATGCTGGGAAAGATTGAGGGCAGGAGAAGAAGGGTATGACAAAGGATGAGATGACTGGATGGCATCACCAACTCAATGGACATCGGTTTGGGTGGACTCTGGGAATTAGTGATGGACAGGGAGGCCTGGCATGCTGTGGTTCATGGGGTCACAAAGAGTCGGACACAACTAAATGACTGAACTGAACTGAATGCAGTGTTCCAAAGAAGAGCAAGGCGAGATAAGTCATCTTAAGTAAACAATCCAAAGAAATAGAGGAAAACAATATAATGGGAAAGACTAGACATCTCTTCAAGAAAACTGGTGATACCAAGGGAACATTTCTTTCAATGATGGGTACAATAAAGGATAGAAAAAAATGCAGACTTAACAGAAGCGGAAAATGTTATGAATGTGTGGCAAGAGTGCAGAGGAAAAACTGTACAAGAAAGATCTTTAATGACTTGGATAAGTACGATTGTGTAGTCACTCACCTAGAGCCAGACATCCTGAAGTGTGAAGTCAAGAGGGCCATAGGAAGCATTACTAAGAACAATTCTAGTGGAGATGATAAATTGCACCTGATCTACTTCATATCCTAAAAGATGATGCTGTGAAAGTGCTGTACTCAATATGCCAGCAAATATGGAAAACTCAGCAGTGGCCACAGGACACATTTCAGTTTCCATCTGAATCCCAGAGAAAGGAAATGTCAAAGAATGTTCAAACTGACTCCATAATTGCACTCATTTCATATGCTAGCAAGATAATGCTCCAAATGCTTCAAGTTAGGCTTCAATAGTACATGAACTGAGAAATTCCAATGTTCAAGCTGGATTTAGAAAAGCAGAGGAACCAGAAATGAAATTGCCAACATTTCTTGGATCTTGGAGGTAGCATGAGAGTTCCATAAAAGCATCTGCTTTTGCTTCATTGACTGTTAAAACTTTTGACTGGGTGGTTCACAACAACATGTGAAAAATTCTTAAAGAGATGGGAATACCAGACCACCTGAGAAATCTCCTGAGAAACCTGTATGCAGGTCAAGAAGCAACAGTCTGAACCAGATATATAACAATGGACAGGTTCAAAATTGGGAAGAGAGTACAAGGCTGTACACTGTCAACCTACTTATTTAACTTATATGCAGTGTGCCTCATGTGAAACGCCAGGATGGATGAAGCACAAGTTGGAATCAAGATTTCTGGGAGAAATATCAGTAAACTCAGATATGCAGATGACATCACTCTTATGGCAGAAAGTGAAGAGGAACTAAGGAGCCTCTTTATGATCGTGAGAGAGGTGAGTGAAAAAGCTGGCTTAACACTCAACATTCAAAGAATGAAAGTCATAGCATTCTGTTCCATCACTTCATGGCAAATAGATGTGGAAACTATGGAAACAGTGATAGGCTTTATTTTTGTGGGCTCCAAAATTGCTGCTGAAGGTAACTGCAACCATGAAATTAAAAGATGCTTGCTCCTTGGAAGAAAATCTGTGACCAACCTAGAGAGCATATTAAAAAGCGGAGACATCACTTTGCTAACAAAGGTCTGTAAAGACAGTGAAATCTATGGTTTTTCCAGTAGTCATGTAAAGATATGAATTCCCTGGATGTTCAGTGGTTACAACACTCTGCTTCTACTGTAGAGGGCCTGGGTTCAATACCTAGTCAGGGAACTAAGATCCCCCATGCCTCACAGTGCAGCCAAAAACATATGAACGTTAGACCTTAAAGAAAGCTGAGTGCCAAAGAACTGATGCTTTAAAACTGTGGTGCTGGAGAAGCTTCTTGAGAATCTTTTGGAATGTAAGATCAAACTTGTCAATCCTAAAGGAAATGAACCCTGAATATTCATTGGAAGGACTGACGCTGAAGTTCTAATACTTAGGCCATTTGATGTGAAAAGTTGACTCATTGCAAAGACCCTGATACTACGAAAGACTGAGGGCTGGAGAAGAAGAGAACGACAGAAGATGAGATGGATGGTTGGTATCACTGACTCAATAGCTGTGAATTTGAGAAAACTCTGGGAGACAGTAAAGGATGGGGAAGCCTAGCATGCTGCAGTCTGTAGAGTCACAAAGGGTTGGACACAACTGAGTGTCTGAACAACAAATTATTTGTACAATCTGTGAAATAAGCTGGGATGAATAAATATTAGTAGGACAAAATCATGCAAGTCGTGTAAGCTCTATTAAGCTGTGTGGACTGTCCCTCTGTCTGATCACCAGCCTATAATTAACGCTTGGACTTTGAATCTCTCAGAATTCAGTTATCACAAATAAAAGGATGAAGTATAGGAAGTCTTAATATTGCAAAGACGAGAAGGAAATTACCTATCCATTTCTTTAAGTGAAGATAGTACAATGACTATGCACATACTCAGTGGTTAGCACAGTTAGATAAATAACCCACCACTCATCAAATTTATAACGCTTTTGACTTCACTGATGTGAACTTGAACATGAAAAAATAAAATCAATAACAAGCATAATGCCATGCATTGACTATACAGTATCTGAGAAATAGGTGAGCTGAACTTTGAATCATAGACTAAACTCTAGAAATATTTATATAAACTAACCTTTACCCTTCTGAAGAACTCTGTGTCCTTTGCTGACTCTAGGCAGTGACCTTCACTCCTGTGTTATTGGGAGGGTGTCCAGGTTTTGTGAACAACTTCATAGGCCCCTGTTTCCAACTGTGGTCCTTCTTTCTCCATATTCAGCAATCCTCGTGTAGTGATAGGAGAAACTTGTGTCAGTTGCCACCACTGACAGTGAAGGACTAGATGTTCTATAAAATAGAATTATGTTTGATGTCCAGCTCTGGTGATAAAGACCAAACACTTACAAGAGAAGCACCTGTGATCCCCACTTCACTACATCTTTCCCCAAACCCTGTGGAGACCAAGCCTATGCATGAGTCAGAAAATGACAGAAGAGGTGGAAGCACCCACTCTCCTAGAGCCACAGGCAGCAAAGTCAGTGACACCAAGAAAACCAGGGCACCAAGGACTCCAAAGTGGTGATGGTGCCAGCATCAGGCAACACGTCTGACAGAGTTCAGTTCAGTTCCGTCGCTCAGTCATGTCCGATGCTTTGCAACTCCATGGACTGCAGCACGCCAGGCTTCCCTGCCCATCATCAACATGTGGAGCTTGCTCAAACTCATGTCCATTGAGTCGGTGATGTCATCCAACCATCTCATCCTTTACTGTCCTCTTCTCCTCTTGCCTTCAATCTTTCCCAGCATCAGGGTCTTTTCAAATGAGTTAGTTCTTCACATCAGGTAGCCAAAGTACTGGAGCTTCAGCATCAGGCCTTCCAATNATAACAATGGACAGGTTCAAAATTGGGAAGAGAGTACAAGGCTGTACACTGTCAACCTACTTATTTAACTTATATGCAGTGTGCCTCATGTGAAACGCCAGGATGGATGAAGCACAAGTTGGAATCAAGATTTCTGGGAGAAATATCAGTAAACTCAGATATGCAGATGACATCACTCTTATGGCAGAAAGTGAAGAGGAACTAAGGAGCCTCTTTATGATCGTGAGAGAGGTGAGTGAAAAAGCTGGCTTAACACTCAACATTCAAAGAATGAAAGTCATAGCATTCTGTTCCATCACTTCATGGCAAATAGATGTGGAAACTATGGAAACAGTGATAGGCTTTATTTTTGTGGGCTCCAAAATTGCTGCTGAAGGTAACTGCAACCATGAAATTAAAAGATGCTTGCTCCTTGGAAGAAAATCTGTGACCAACCTAGAGAGCATATTAAAAAGCGGAGACATCACTTTGCTAACAAAGGTCTGTAAAGACAGTGAAATCTATGGTTTTTCCAGTAGTCATGTAAAGATATGAATTCCCTGGATGTTCAGTGGTTACAACACTCTGCTTCTACTGTAGAGGGCCTGGGTTCAATACCTAGTCAGGGAACTAAGATCCCCCATGCCTCACAGTGCAGCCAAAAACATATGAACGTTAGACCTTAAAGAAAGCTGAGTGCCAAAGAACTGATGCTTTAAAACTGTGGTGCTGGAGAAGCTTCTTGAGAATCTTTTGGAATGTAAGATCAAACTTGTCAATCCTAAAGGAAATGAACCCTGAATATTCATTGGAAGGACTGACGCTGAAGTTCTAATACTTAGGCCATTTGATGTGAAAAGTTGACTCATTGCAAAGACCCTGATACTACGAAAGACTGAGGGCTGGAGAAGAAGAGAACGACAGAAGATGAGATGGATGGTTGGTATCACTGACTCAATAGCTGTGAATTTGAGAAAACTCTGGGAGACAGTAAAGGATGGGGAAGCCTAGCATGCTGCAGTCTGTAGAGTCACAAAGGGTTGGACACAACTGAGTGTCTGAACAACAAATTATTTGTACAATCTGTGAAATAAGCTGGGATGAATAAATATTAGTAGGACAAAATCATGCAAGTCGTGTAAGCTCTATTAAGCTGTGTGGACTGTCCCTCTGTCTGATCACCAGCCTATAATTAACGCTTGGACTTTGAATCTCTCAGAATTCAGTTATCACAAATAAAAGGATGAAGTATAGGAAGTCTTAATATTGCAAAGACGAGAAGGAAATTACCTATCCATTTCTTTAAGTGAAGATAGTACAATGACTATGCACATACTCAGTGGTTAGCACAGTTAGATAAATAACCCACCACTCATCAAATTTATAACGCTTTTGACTTCACTGATGTGAACTTGAACATGAAAAAATAAAATCAATAACAAGCATAATGCCATGCATTGACTATACAGTATCTGAGAAATAGGTGAGCTGAACTTTGAATCATAGACTAAACTCTAGAAATATTTATATAAACTAACCTTTACCCTTCTGAAGAACTCTGTGTCCTTTGCTGACTCTAGGCAGTGACCTTCACTCCTGTGTTATTGGGAGGGTGTCCAGGTTTTGTGAACAACTTCATAGGCCCCTGTTTCCAACTGTGGTCCTTCTTTCTCCATATTCAGCAATCCTCGTGTAGTGATAGGAGAAACTTGTGTCAGTTGCCACCACTGACAGTGAAGGACTAGATGTTCTATAAAATAGAATTATGTTTGATGTCCAGCTCTGGTGATAAAGACCAAACACTTACAANAATCCTCGTGTAGTGATAGGAGAAACTTGTGTCAGTTGCCACCACTGACAGTGAAGGACTAGATGTTCTATAAAATAGAATTATGTTTGATGTCCAGCTCTGGTGATAAAGACCAAACACTTACAAGAGAAGCACCTGTGATCCCCACTTCACTACATCTTTCCCCAAACCCTGTGGAGACCAAGCCTATGCATGAGTCAGAAAATGACAGAAGAGGTGGAAGCACCCACTCTCCTAGAGCCACAGGCAGCAAAGTCAGTGACACCAAGAAAACCAGGGCACCAAGGACTCCAAAGTGGTGATGGTGCCAGCATCAGGCAACACGTCTGACAGAGTTCAGTTCAGTTCCGTCGCTCAGTCATGTCCGATGCTTTGCAACTCCATGGACTGCAGCACGCCAGGCTTCCCTGCCCATCATCAACATGTGGAGCTTGCTCAAACTCATGTCCATTGAGTCGGTGATGTCATCCAACCATCTCATCCTTTACTGTCCTCTTCTCCTCTTGCCTTCAATCTTTCCCAGCATCAGGGTCTTTTCAAATGAGTTAGTTCTTCACATCAGGTAGCCAAAGTACTGGAGCTTCAGCATCAGGCCTTCCAATGATTAT
>SJYW01048435.1:0-11818 GCA_006410735.1 Raphicerus campestris | reverse complement strand
CGTGATGGCAGGAAAAAGGACTGGTTGGTAGTCTCTGTTAGCTCAGCCCCTCAGGGACTCATTGTGTATTGAAGGAATGAATCATTGATTGACTAGATAAAAGTCATAGTGTATATGAATTTATATCTATTTAATGAATGTTCCTATTGAGAGTATGAATATAAGATGAGTCAGGCTTACTCTGACATTCACATAAATACTAACTTAGGAGGAGCCAATTTCAGGGAAAGGGGATATGTTCATTTTAAACAAATTAGATTTAAAAAGTCCAGCAGGATATCCAGGTAGATGTGTGTAATGGACAGTTGCAAATAGAGTTTGTTACTAAGGAAAGAGTAGGTTTGTTGAAATAAATGAGTCATATTTTTAAAAATGCTGGTTTTTTAATTATCTAGATATATGAGACTTCATTTTTCCTCATCTTAATTATTGTAAAATAAGTTTCCACTTGAATTTTTCTACTTAGTGCACTCTCATTCTGTTCAAGTTACCTATTGTTGCTTAGCAAATGACCTTAAAACTTAGTGGCTCAGATGTCAACTTTAACCACTCAGTTATTTATATTCTAGGGAAATTAAAACAAAGGTCAAATAATCCCAAGATTACACTGAGAGATTATCACAGTGCCAAGGTGTCATAAAGCAGAACAAAAATGGATTTTAGAATTGAACATTACTGCATATCTTGATAAGTGTGTGTACACACACACACACACACATACACACACACAAATATACATCTTATAGTTGTTTATTTAAATAAAGGAAGGATGACAAGGTCTCTATGCTATAAATAAAATGTTTTATGGTCAAGTTTTTTGGGAAACTTAATGGAGTTAACTTCTGAGTTCTTATTTAAAGATATGTTTTTCAAGCTATTACCTAACAACACTATAATCTCTATGTGAACATTGTCAGGATCCATTATTGTACTGGGGAGTAATAGTTCTTTATCGCTTTTCACTTCTGTGTCTTCTTTCAAATAGTAAGCTGTCAAGAACCTTTCTGATGTAATTGCAATTGTGAGTAATGGCACCGCCCACCACCTGTAGTTTTCTGTTTCTTATCTGGTCTGTGCTCCAAAACACATTAAAAAAAAAAAAAAACAAAAAAAACTTCTTTGGAATTTCATGGTAAAAAAAATATTCTAAAATTTTCTGAAGATGCTTGATCCAAATGGCTAAAAATAACAACTAATATTTTCAAGTTCTACTTTTGGGCCAGTGTTTAAAAATGCATATATCTCATATTATCTGATTCTCATCTCTATCCTATAAGATCAATACTATTATTACCCCTATTTTGTAGAGGAATTAAATAAGACTTAGGTCATTCTCACATAAGCAAGAATCCCATGTGAAGTTTTTTGTTGTTTTTTTTTCTGAATTCCCCCTCAAAAATGGATAGAGCCTTTACACAGGCAAGCAAAATGCCCATGGCAACATTTGTTACAAAACAAGATAACAACAAATTCTCACGAGCCTGAAATATGACTGGGAGGGGATCAACTACTAACAGCAACTGAGTCTACATGGTATTGGAGACTGTGTTAGAATGCAGAAAAAGACCCAACATGACCAGCAGAAATTTAGATATGACAATCTATGAACAAAGGTGGAAACTGGGAGGGGACTTTGCAGGCTCCAATTTTAAGGTGAGGGGAAAGGAACTGTAGGAAAACCCAATGATGCTGGCAGGTCTGAACCCTTTCAACCCATATGACTAGCCAACTGGAGCTACTTGAAATTCACAGACCTATGCTGAAGAGAAACTACTGGGAGGAATATTCAAGTTGATTTATATCTCTAAAATAATTAAACACAAGATCTGTGAGCTCCCATTTGGATTATTGCCCTGGGCAATAATGTCCATGGTGGGTCCCATACTGAATATTAAGCATGAAGTTGCTCTCTACCTTCATGGCAAGGATGTCAAGAAATTGCAGTATATAGGTGCTCCTCCAAAAGCCAGGGGACCTCGAGTCCAGGCTGTNTATTCTAAAATTTTCTGAAGATGCTTGATCCAAATGGCTAAAAATAACAACTAATATTTTCAAGTTCTACTTTTGGGCCAGTGTTTAAAAATGCATATATCTCATATTATCTGATTCTCATCTCTATCCTATAAGATCAATACTATTATTACCCCTATTTTGTAGAGGAATTAAATAAGACTTAGGTCATTCTCACATAAGCAAGAATCCCATGTGAAGTTTTTTGTTGTTTTTTTTTCTGAATTCCCCCTCAAAAATGGATAGAGCCTTTACACAGGCAAGCAAAATGCCCATGGCAACATTTGTTACAAAACAAGATAACAACAAATTCTCACGAGCCTGAAATATGACTGGGAGGGGATCAACTACTAACAGCAACTGAGTCTACATGGTATTGGAGACTGTGTTAGAATGCAGAAAAAGACCCAACATGACCAGCAGAAATTTAGATATGACAATCTATGAACAAAGGTGGAAACTGGGAGGGGACTTTGCAGGCTCCAATTTTAAGGTGAGGGGAAAGGAACTGTAGGAAAACCCAATGATGCTGGCAGGTCTGAACCCTTTCAACCCATATGACTAGCCAACTGGAGCTACTTGAAATTCACAGACCTATGCTGAAGAGAAACTACTGGGAGGAATATTCAAGTTGATTTATATCTCTAAAATAATTAAACACAAGATCTGTGAGCTCCCATTTGGATTATTGCCCTGGGCAATAATGTCCATGGTGGGTCCCATACTGAATATTAAGCATGAAGTTGCTCTCTACCTTCATGGCAAGGATGTCAAGAAATTGCAGTATATAGGTGCTCCTCCAAAAGCCAGGGGACCTCGAGTCCAGGCTGTCTTAGGAAATAAATTTTTCTTAGCTGATCTGAGTTTCAGAACACGGAATAATGTCAAATTTTTTTCCTAACCATATAAATATAGGTCATATGTTAGTGGCTTTTATTTTTGAAAAAGTGGAAAAAGAAACTTTTTAAAAAGATGTCCATGGTTTCTCTTTTATATTTTCAAAAAGCTTTACATATATTCAGAGATTAAAATGTGATGTAATGAAATTTACCATAATGCGAAGAATTTTCTTTGTGGTTTTCCAACAAGTGGACCTCAGATCATGAGGAAAGTGATTCTCAGCCAAATCCTCTACTTTCTGCAAATACACACTGCACATTAAAATTTTCTTATATATACATTAAATTTATTTTCAAACCATAGTTGTAATAGTTTTATTTTTTCACTTTCCCAAAGAAGATTCATTTATTCAGTAAGGGGGGGGGGGAGATTTTAGCATAGAATTTTAAAATTGTCTTCACTATTGTACTTAAAAAAATACATGACAGGAAAAATTAAAAGACTATCTAGTGGATAAGTCTCCAGGCTGGGAGCTCATGTCTTAAATTTCTGAGCTCCAGATGGAAGTCCCAATATATGTGATTCTAACACAGGATGGATTTTCTCACATATTTAGCTTAAAAGATTTGTCCTGAAGGGCAGAATTTCTATGAGGCTTTACTGGTTTCCTAGGGCTGCCATAACAAATTGCCATGTACTTAATGGCTTGAGACAGCAGAAACTTGTTCTCTCACAGTTCTGAAAAACAAAAAATCTGAAATTAAGGTGTTGGCAAGCTGTACTCCCTCTGAAGGCTCTAGCAGAAAATCCTTGCTCACCTCTTCCAGCTTCTGGTGGTCAATGCATTCCTTGAATTGAGGCAACATAACCAATTTCTGCCACTGTCTTCACACTCTCTTTTTCTGTGGGCATCAATATGTCCTTTCTTCCTATAATGAAATCTGTCATTGGATTAAGATCTAGGATGATCTCCTGTCCAGATTCTTAACTATTACATCTACAAATAAAGTCATATTGGGAGGTTGTGGGGGATTTATCTTTTGGGGGACCCTTATTTAACCCATTATGGAGGCTGATCTATAGATAAGTAAGAAAAGTCTTCTCCTGTACTTAAAAATCTAAGTAAATAGGAAAGCAACAGAATGGGAAAGACTAAAGATCTGTTCAAGAAAATTAGAGATACCAAGGGACCATTTCATGCAAAGATGGGCACAATAAAGGACACAGATTGTACAGAAGATATTCTGTTTCTGTCCAGAAACAGAAGATACTAAGAAAACGTAGCAAGAATACATAGAAGAACTATACAAAAAAGATCTTCATGACCCAGATGGTGTGATCACCCAATGGTGTGATCACCCACCTTGAGCCAGACATCCTGGAATGCGAAGTCAAGTGGGCTTTAGGAAGCATCACTACCAACAAAGCTAGTGGAAGTGATGGAATTCCAGTTGAGATATTTCAAATTCTAAAAGATGATGCTGTTAAAGTGCTATATTCAATATGCCAGCAAATTTGGAAAACTCAGCAGGGGCCATAGGACTGGAAAAGGTCGGTTTTCATTCCAGTCCAAAGAAAGACAATGCCAAAGAATATTCAAACTGCCACAAATTGTACTCATCTTACATGTTAGCAAAGTAATGCTCAAAATTCTCCAAGCCAGGCTCAATAGTACATGAACAGTGAACTTCCAGATGTTCAAGCTGAATTTTAAAAAGCCAGAGGAACCAGAGATCAAATTGCCAACATCCATTGGATCATCAAGAAAGCAAGAGAGTTCCAGAAAAACATTTACTTCTGCTTTATTGACCACATCAAAGGCTTTGTGTGGATTACAATAAACTGTGGAAAATTTTTAAAGAGATGGGAATACCAGACCACTTTACCTGCCTCCTGAGAAATCTGTATGCAGGTCAAGAAGCAACAGTTAGAACTGGACATGGAATAATAGACTGGTTTCAAATCAGGAAGAGAGTATGTCAAAGCTGTATATTGTCATCCTGTTTATTTAACTTATATGGAGACTACATCATGCAAAATGCTGGGCTGGATGAAGCACAAGCTGGAGTCAAGATTGGGAGAGAAATATCAATAACCTCAGATGTGCAGATGACATCACCCTTATGGCAGAAAGCAAAGAGCAACTGAAGAGCTTCTTGATGAAAGAGAAGAGTGAAAAAAGTTGGTTTAAAACTTAATATTCAGAAAACTAAGATCATAGCATCGGAGAAGGCAATGGCACTCCACTCCAGTACTCTTGCCTGGAAAATTCCATGGGCGGAGGAGCCTGAAAGGCTGCAGTCCATGGGGTCGCTGAGGGTCGGACACAACTGAGCGACTTCACGTTCACTTTTCACTTTCATGCATTGGAGAAGGAAATGGCAACCCACTCCAGTGTTCTTGCCTGGAGAATCCCCAGGGATGGCGGAGCCTGGTGTGCTGTCTTCTATGGGGTCACACAGAGTTGGACACGACTGAAGTGACTTAGCAGCAGTCCCATCATTTCATGGCAAATAGATGGGAAAACAATGGAAACAGTGACAGACTTTATTTGGGGGGCTCCAAAATCACTGCAGATGGTGACTGCAGCCATGATATTAAAAGATGTTTGCTTCTTGGAAGAAAAGATATGATCAACCTAGACAGTATATTAAAAAGCAGAGACATTACTTTGTCAACAAAGATCTGTCTAGTCAAGGCTATGATTTTTCCAGGGGTCATGTATAGATGTGAGAATTGGACTATAAGAAAAGCTGAGAGCCAAAGAATTGCTTTTGAACTGTGGTGTTGGAGAATTCTCTTGATAATCCCTGTGACTACAAGGAGATCAAACCAGTCGATCCTCAAGAAAATCAGTTCTGAATATTCATTGGAAGTACTGATGCTGAAGCTGAAACTCCAATACTTTGGCCACCTGATGCAAAGAGCTGACTCATTGGAAAAGACCCTGATGCTGGGAAAGATTGAAGGTGGGAAGAAAAGGGGATGACAGAGGATGAGATAGTTGAATGGCATTACACCAACATAATGGACATGAGTTTTAGCAAGCTCCAGCGGTTGGTTAAAGACAGGGAAGCTTAGTGTGCTTCAGTCCTTAGTGTCAGTCAAAAGAGTTGGACATGATGAGTGACTGAACTGAACTGAGAGATATTATTCTGTACTCTTTCAATATCATAGTTAA
Source organism: Raphicerus campestris (assembly GCA_006410735.1). Lineage (NCBI taxonomy): Eukaryota > Metazoa > Chordata > Mammalia > Artiodactyla > Bovidae > Raphicerus > Raphicerus campestris. The sequence continues at coordinate 5,787 of SJYW01048435.1, read as the reverse complement.
AAACATTAAAATGTATCAACCTATGATATTTAATAAAAAGGGACATTTACATCTTGAGTTAATTCCTAGTCACAGTATAAGTAAATAAAAAATTTATTATCATAAAACCAACATTGTTTTAGAAAAAATTGATATTTCAGAATTTTGTGATTTTTGTTATTGAGTGGATAATTTGTTACCTTAAAACTAAAAGTAAAGTCAGAAAATTATAAAATAATTTAATGTTTTCTACTGGACTATAACTATATTATCATTGCTATTGTTAAATGTTTTTACATTGTTCATATTTGGGTTCAATCAGTTGTGAGATCAGTGACTTGTGAATATGAAATACACCTAGGGAATTTTTTAAGTGGAAATTTTCTGTAATATAAAAAGAGAACTGAAGAGAAAAAATGGTCCCTTTAATTTGTGAATTCTTTTTTATATTTCCCAAATATGAAACATAAACAAAAATTATCAGCTTACAAATAAAAGGGTGACATCTCATTCTTAATGTGATGAAGCAGAGGAAATTTTTAAATTAAAGAATAACAGAAAGGAGCATATTATTGCATATTTTATTTTTGTCTATAAGAGAGCATGGAGGAATGTTCATAGCAGCACTATTTACATTAGGTAAAACATGAAAGCAACCTAGATGTCTATTGACAGATGAAAGGATAAAGAAGTTGTGGTGCATATATGCAATGCAACATTACTCAGCTATCAAAAGACACATCGGAGTCAATTCTAGTGATGTGGATGAGCCTAGTTCCCGATACAGAGAAGGAAGTAAGTCAGACAGAAAAAAACATATTTTGTATATTAATGCATTGTTGGGGGAGTGTGTAAGTTCCTTGGTTCTGTCTCGCCACAGCAAAGATTTGAAATGGCAGACCAGTGTAACAGCTCAGTTACAGCTCAGAGTTTTATTGGGCAAGCAAAGCAAAGTACAACCTCAAGGTGTGATGGCGGGCCGACCTCAAAGGAGAGGCCTCAATCCGTCTTGGCTTCCTCTTTTTATATGTTTGTCTCCTCCTCTCCTTGAGCCTGCTCAGTGTAAATTGATATAGCCAGGAGGGCTGTTTGTTTCACCTGAGGTTCTCACTTTGGTCCTCAGATTTTCTTTGGTTCCATTTTCACAGGCTTTTTTCTTTCTTTGTCTTTTAGCCACTGCCATTTTGGACTCCTTTTTCCTATTCTAACTACCTAACATTCCCTTCTCAAGAGATGGGAAGCCCAATTCTTTGAGAATAGGGACATCAAGGTCTCTCTGGCTACTTCCTGCTGAGCTGGGATGGCAAGGGGCATTCAGACTCCCCCTCTTGCTAGTCTCAAGCCTCAGGTCCTTATAGCAGTGTCCAGTGATATTTTCCATGGTTGGGTGTAGTTTTATATCTCCTTGTTGAACTGGCACTGCATGTTGTAGCTTGTTGACCTCAGCAGAGACAAAATGGATTAGACAATGGACAATACATTGGAGCAATCATAAGCAGCATCAGTGTGGTGATAACAGATTAGTAGGGGCATTAACCAATTGCAAATCCCCTCTCATCAAGAGAAGGATCCCCCAAAGAGTGATTGTAGCCACCCTGAGAACTCTCCAGCTAATTCTTTGAGATCCAGTAGGGTCTGAATGTTTTTCTTGAGGACTGTGAGACTTCCTTTAACTTGGCTGGAGGTATTTACCCTGAAACAACACATCTCATTCAAGATGGCTCAAGTCCCTCCTTGTTCAGGGATCAGGAGATCTGTCTCCTATCTATTTTGGATTACAACCCCTGCCAAGCTGTGTTGGCTCATTAGAGCTATCCTGAGAAAATTTATCCCAAGAATCTTAATTTTGGGGATTTTCATTAGAATGACACTGATTTGTAGTACTGAGTAGGTATCTGAGATCTCCCAGAGGCTCACAGGTATATTGAATGTCCTCTTTTGCTTTTTTCCATGGCTTGACTCATGAGTCATGAATCCAGGAGTCATGCCCTGATACCCTGACTGATGTGGGGGAAGAAAGTATTACAGGGTAGGGGCCTTTTCATATGGGCTGGAGTTGAGCCTTTGGGGACCCATTTTTCCAGACTTTAATTAGGACTTGAGTCCCTGGAGCATATAATGGTGACTGTTTAGAATCTTTTGGGTCTTGGTTGACACCCCTCAAGCGTATATCTTATTGCAATTATCGAGCGGCCATGGTACAAGGCCAGAGGGTCTGAGCCTCTGGATCTAGGAAGAGATCATTGACATAAACAAAAGGTCTCCATATAGCATCTCATAAGGACTAAGGCCAGCCTGTTCCTTTGGGTCAATATAGGTGCAGAGGAGATGTATTGGTAAAGCCTCCTTCCATCCTAGGGAGGTCTCCTGGGTTATCTTTTTTATCACTGATTTTAAGAATTGGTTGGCTCTTACCAGTTTTCCTGAAGACTGAGGCCTCAAAGCACAATGGAGATAATAAGGAATGCTCAATGCTTTAGAGACCCCTTAGGTGACGTTAGAAGTAAATTATGTCTCATTGTCACTTTGTAATGACCTGGGCAGACCAAATCTTGGAATGATTTCATGGAACAGTTTTTTTACCACCTCCTCAGCAGTCACAGTCTGGTTGGGAAAATTTCAATCCATTCTGTGAATGCCTCTGTCCTGACTAGTAGGTATTAATACCCTTGAGAAACTGGCATCCGGGTGAAGTCCATGCCAGTCCTCTCCTGGGTAGGTCCCATGCACTGGGGTCTTTGAGCTCCTTGGAGGTTGTTTAATTGGCAAGTGGGACAAGAGGAGACCACCTGTCTTATAGTTGTTTGGAAGCCAGTTCCTCTGAAGGACCTTTCTAGTAATCTCTGGAAGGCCTTCTCCCCTAAATGAGTGGTGGCATGTAAGGAGTTAACCAACTTCCATTGGAGGGTCCTAGGCAGAAAAAGGAGTCCCTCCTCTTGGAACCACCCCATATGATCTTCTTGAAAGCCCCCACTCTTAGCTTGAAGAGTCTCATCTTCAGTGAGAAGGAGCTTCTGGCAAATTAATCCTGGTGAACTAAGGTGGTAACTTCTATTGGGTCACTGTTCTGTAATGCTGCTCTCTTAGCTGCTTGATCAGCTGCTTGCTTCCCTCGTGCCACTTCTGTGCTCTCTTTTTAGTTTCATTTATAGTGGGAGAGTGCAACCTCAGTGGGCAGATGGACCGCTTCCAAGAGTCTAAGGATTTGATCACCATATTTGATTGCGGACCCTCGGGTGGTCAAGCGACCTCTTTCCTTCCAAATAGCAGCATGTGCATGTAGCACCAGAAATGCATACTTGGAGTCAGTGTAAATGGCTACTGTTTTTCCTTTTCCCAGCTCCAAAGCTCGAGTCAGGGCTATAAGCTCAGCCAACTGGGCTGAAGTACCTGGTGGCAAAGGTTTAGCCTCTACGGTCTCAAAATTGGAAACTACTGCATACCTGGCTCTTCTTTTTTCCATCCAAGACAAAGCTGCTTCCATCATTGTATTCGATTTCCTCAGGATTGGTCAGAGGATCTTCTGACAATCCCTCTCAGGATTTTGTCCAGTGGTCCAAGGTTTCTAGGCAAGAGTGAAAGGGGAGAGAGCCCTTGGGGGTAGGCAGAAGGGTAGCTGGGTTAAGAACTTCACAAGGGGATATAGTCAGGCTTGTATTTTCCATCAGCACTACTTGATATCTGAGGATCCTTTGATGAGACATCCACAAATGGCCTCTCTGATTCAGGAGTTGTTTCACTTGGTGGCTGGTAAAAATAGTTTGCCCCAAGAGAGTTTTAAAGCATATTCTATCAGGACTACAATAGTTTCAAAATTTCAAAGGCAGGGAGAGATCTCTTCTCAATAAGGAAGTAGGACACTCAGGGACCACCAGAACACAGTGGGAAAATATTTGTCCATCCCAGCAACAAAGTCTTCAGGTGAATCTTTTTGTAAATGTTTTTCCTGTAGTACCCAAAATGGTACAGGTTTGGGAGGAGAAGACTCTGGAGCAGGAGGTCAGGACAGAGTAGGTAACCCCTGTGTTAAGCCAGAAATTCTCAGACCTACCTGCCACATCCAGTTGCACCCTTGGCTCCAGCCCCGTGATGGTTATCTGTACAGGCAGGTAGGCTGGAGTGGGCTGCTGGAGTGGGCTGGAGTGGGCTGCTTCAGTCCTGTTGAACCGTCATGAGGGAAGGCTTGGCGCTTGACCTTGAGGCTCTTGGGTCCCCAGGGCAGAGTGCTGCCCAGTGCCCCAGTTGATGGCATTTGTAGCATACCATTTTAAGGGACATGTTATAGATTGGCCACTCATTGGCCCAATGTCCCCCTGAAGGCATTTGCCTCCTGCCTTGTCCTTTAAGGACTCGGGGTTTGCCACAAGGCTTCCCTGAAGGGTGGCCAACATCTGGGTATCCTTTATCTCTTCCCTTCTCTCCCTTTCCTAGGCCTTGGCCTCCCTCTCTTGTTCTCTGTTATAAAAGGTATTTGTGGCTGTCTGGACCATCTCATTTAAAAAGGCAGCAGGGCCCTACTGCTGTAGCTATAGTAACTTTATCCTGATGTCTGATGCACATTGGGACAGAAATTTGTCCTTTAAAATCACCTGTCCTCATAAAAGTCTAAGTTCAGATTGGTAAACTTTTGAGTGCCTCTTTGAGCCTTTCCAGAAAGGCAATGGAGTTCTCACTGGGCTCCTGAGTTATTGCTGAGACTGGGAGCAGTCTCACAACTAACAGGCTTCCTTCTCTTTCCACGAATGGACTTCCTTAGGGGTGAGTCTTTCTGAAGCTTATCCTACCCAGTACCATTGCAACTTGAGAGCCAGGCATCCCTGGGTCGGGGTGCAGATTCCCAGGCAGGTCGAGGCATGTCACCTCCTGGGACCCGTGGACTAGCAGATTCCTGAGCAGGGTGAGGTGTGACAGCCTCCCAGGGACGAGATCCCTAGGCAGGTCAAGGAAAGTCAGCCTCCTGGGATCCCAGGCTGGAGATGGGCATACCCAAGGTCCCCAATATGACTAGTGCTGGGGAGGATTAAGGGGTTGTAATCCTAACTCATTGCCAGTTTGTCCACTGCAGATGGGAATAGATACCATGATGTAAAGCAATCCAAGCCTGTGTCCTTAGACTGGGAACCTGGTGAAATAGCCATAACATCCTCATATTCCTCTGAGGGAATGTAAGTCACTGATTTATTCCCCTAATCCTCCATAAGAGCAGTTCAGGGTGTTTCCAATGGTAAACATTTCATTGTCATAGACCCACTTTAGGTAATAACAGAAGTAATGACAAGGGAGTGGGTTATCTGGTCCTGTTAGGTGCTTTAAGAGTATTTTAATAATAAGCTGGGTACCTACAAGGGGGCAGGGTCCTGGTTGTAGGAGTTAGTAAGTGGCTTAAGGACAAAATGATAAAAGGCAACAGACCAGATATTCCATAGAAGTGGAGTGGAGATTTGATCCAGGGAATATGCTTGTAGTTTTAGGAGAAGGATGATAAGGTTTGGGCCCAAACAGCCTGCAGGGCTAACTCTCAAAGTGGCAAACATTATCTCTGGAAGCCCAATTGTCCTTGAAGGGATGCCACCAACAGATGGACTTCTAGCAGGCATTGTGTGCCTGTCACCCACCCTAGAGGGTTCACTGAGAGATGCTATTGTTACACATGTTGTAGGAAACATGGAAGATGAAGGCCTGAATACTTAGAAAGTAAAGTAAAGTTGCTCAGTCGTGTCCAACTCTTAGCGACCCCATGGACACCAGGCTCCTCCGTCCATGGGATTTTCTAGGCAAGAGTACTGGAGTGGGTTGCCTTTTCCTTCT
>SJYW01048426.1:5645-15938 GCA_006410735.1 Raphicerus campestris | reverse complement strand
TACTTACTGAAATCCAGCTGCCATGCTGTGGAAAGACCAAGCTTCACTGACAGCTCACATGTAAGAGAACAGTTATGTGGTCAACTGTCCCAGGTAAATTCCCAGCAAAGCCAGTGTCAACAGCCAACAAGAGAAGCAGGCCCCAGAGGCAAACTCTGCCCATATCTCATGAAGCAGAGAACTTCACAACCAAATGCAGTAAACCCACAGAATCAGAAGAGATGATAAAATACTTATTATTTTAAGCCAGTAAGTTTTAGGGTGACTTGTCAAATAATATGTAACAAAACCGTGCCTGCAGTAGAATTCTTGGTACAAGTCCTGTAATATCGTCCCGAGGGCCTCATGGAGCTAATTGGTCATTAGGCACCCCATCACTGGGATTTAGGTCTAAATTCGTATAATATCAGACACTAGAGCTGGAAGATCAACTTTTCTGCAGGTGGTTCATTTTTTTTACTAAGGCAAATATTTTTCAAGTGCACAGAATGAAAGTGAAGTAATAAAGCATCAAATTTTCCATGAAGAACTTTCAGTCTCCTAGTTAGGGAGAATAATGCTCAGTGTGACAGGGCAGGTGGATTGGAAAAAGCTGCTACACATGTTTTTATCTGCAGCAGCAAAATCACCTGACTGTTCACTGAAACAAAATTGTACATAACATGCAGAAACCAACTCCCTNGCTCAGTGTGACAGGGCAGGTGGATTGGAAAAAGCTGCTACACATGTTTTTATCTGCAGCAGCAAAATCACCTGACTGTTCACTGAAACAAAATTGTACATAACATGCAGAAACCAACTCCCTATTTTTCATGATCATCGAGTGACTATCTTGTGCCCTGTGAGGCTTTGCTGAGAATGTTATGGCATCATGCTAGACAAATTACCGGCTGAGAACAACTCCTATCTTGCTGGTTTATTTTTTTTTTTCTAACAAGCTTCCTCGAGTGTTGAATCTACTGTAAATCTAATAAAAAGAAAGAATGCTTAGAATTAGATTTCTACAGATAAACCAGCTGAATCTGTAGAGTCAGAATAATTATTCTCACCGCTTCATTTCAGCTGAACGACCGGGTTGTGTATATGAATGTTATACGGCTAATGTGCCATGAGTATCTCATTTAAAGGCAGAACCTGAATCCTGCTTTCCCATAGTGCCCCAACTTCCAGGAGTCTCTGATTCTTATGCCACACAATCTGCCAGTGAATTATTCTAACTCTTGGCTGAAAGTACCATGAAGTCACGTTCAGTGAATCTGCAGGTTTTCCAGTTTTGACAGCTGGCCTCTGCCTCGCCCATTTGTTATCCTCTGATTGCTAGGAGAATCTACGTGCTTCTCTGGTAGGCATTTGAGAGATTTTCAGTGACTGGCACGAAGAGAACCTTAACATGTGATAGCTAAAGCAAGCAGGCTGTAGCCAGTGCTTTCCTGAGCCCTCAGATTTCAGACTGATTTGTTTTCCTCTGGCCGCTGTTGAAGTGTCTCCCCCAACCTGTATTACATGATGGTTCTTCTTTAAGAGATAGCTTTTTTGGGGAGGAGGGGGGATGGGGAGAAGCAGAAAATCCACAATACAGCCAGAAGTTGAAGGTGTCTTCACACTCGTAATGAGGACCCAAGTCCCAGACAGCTCAAGCGCTGTTTCCTTCCGTGCCAGTCTTGGGGCCATTTACCAAAGTAGGACTCCTTTGCCCATCATTCTTTTTCTCTTTTGAATCCAGAAATACTTGCATCAGTTCAACAGGTTGAAATGCTCCATCTTAAGTCACAGTCAGATGGCTTCTACAGCTTTGGGGTTCTCGCTGTTACAGCACTGTGGTGTCTCAAAACCAGGGATGCGGAGTGAGGGCTTCAACCGTGAAAGTTCCTGGCCAGGTGTCAGAATGTCATACACTCACACACACACNATCTTAAGTCACAGTCAGATGGCTTCTACAGCTTTGGGGTTCTCGCTGTTACACTTATAGCACTGTGATGTCTCAAAACCAGGGATGCGGAGTGAGGGCTTCAATCGTGAAAGTTCCTGGCCAGGTGTCAGAATGTCATACACTCAGACACACACATACCCCTCATTGTCTTCTTCTACCCCAAAATATAGGTATGGACATCTCAAGGAAACAGAGGGTTTTATTCAGTGACTACAAATGGTATGCATTTTACCGAGAGACTGGAGAATATTACATCAGCCTACTTTAAAAAAAACTGACCAATAATGGTCTATATTAAGGCTTATTTAGCAATTTTTTTCCCTTGAATAATTAACAATTATCAAAGATTGTAACTGTACAATATTAACAAGTATGCTGCTGCTGCTGCTGCTGAGTCACTTCAGTCGTGTCCGACTCCGTGTGACCCAGAGACGGCAGCCCGCCAGGCTCCCCCGTTCCTGGGAATCTCCAGGCAAGAACACTGGAACGGGTTGCCATTTCCTTCTCCAATGCGTGAAAGTGAAAAGTGAAAGTGAAGTCGCTCAGCTGTGTCCGACTCTTCGTGACCCCATGGACTGCACCTATCAGGCTCCTCCATCCATGGGATTTTCCAGGCGAGAGCACTGGAGTGGGTGCCATCGCCTTCTCAGTTAGCAAGTATAGAAAAGTACAAACAATGGAAGACAGTTGCTCTGCCATATTGTGCTGACCTCAGCAAATTTTGTAGAGTCACTGAAACTCCTGATCCCGCACATATTATATTGCCAATGACAGGGTATCACACTACTTTCTTGAGTTCACTCAGTCCCTTAACTCTCACAGAGCTAAATTTCAATTTCTACCTACCCGATAAGACTAAATATTGTTTGCAGGCCAGGGCCTGTTCTCATAGCACCTCTTTGTTCGTTTGGTTAATTCTATCATGAATAAATTTGGCACACTAGGTAACTAATACATATTTGTTGATTCAGTAATTTTTACATCCACTTTCTTCCCCTTTCCCGAAAAAATGGAACATACATTGAGTGAGAAAATCCTGTGTTTCAGATAATGCACTAGGTGCTTTCTACATGTCAATTCATTTAGTCCTCAATGCAATTTAGAACAACAAAGAAACCACAGCTTCCTGTCTCCTCTATGGGAAACGCATAACTTTAAGCCTGAAGATCTCTGTGAAAGGTCCCAGGTAGCTGACTCACATTCTTTTACTCTCTAACTCAGACACGTAACACATCTCTCTTACTTTGAAATATGCAGCTAACACAGCTTCCTCCGTGTTCGGGGCTCCAGACTGGTCTCAGTGTTTCTAGTTTCTTTCCCCCCCTTTCATCTTCGGTATAAACCCACCATCCGTTTTCTGTTTTAAGAATGTTACTGCAGGAAAAGAGGAGGAAAACAAAAAGCTGGCCAGTTTCAGGAAGTTCCTCTTCTTGCTAGGCCTGGATGTCTTCCAACAGAGGAGTCTGGCTTCTGGCTATAACCCCAGGTGTGTTGTTTGTTCCAGGCCTTAACACTGGTGATGACAAAGAATTTCCATGCACATCACACACACACACACACACACACACACATACACCCCAGCTACCCTCCCCATACCAGACTTGGCACATACCTGAGGCCCTGTAGTCTCTGAAGGCAGTTGCTGACCAGGCCTCAACCCCACCCAGGGGGCAACGGCCACGGTCCAGGCCTGACTGCACCCCGACCCACGGACCTCACTCAGAGGCATCTTTATCTAGAGCCTTCAAACAAAGACCTTCACCTCAGGCTCCCCTGCCTAGACCTCATTCTAGGGAAAGTGGTGGGGGGACCATAAAACCCTTTTCTCTGCTCGGACTCAGCACTCNCAGTTATGTGGTCAACTGTTCCAGGTAAATTCCCAGCAAAGCCAGTGTCAACAGCCAACAAGAGAAGCAGGCCCCAGAGGCAAACTCTGCCCATATCTCATGAAGCAGAGAACTTCACAACGAAATCCAGTAAACCCACAGAATCAGAAGAGATGATAAAATACTTATTATTTTAAGCCAGTAAGTTTTAGGGTGACTTGTCAAATAATATGTAACAAAACCGTGCCTGCAGTAGAATTCTTGGTACAAGTCCTGTAATATCGTCCCGAGGGCCTCATGGAGCTAATTGGTCATTAGGCACCCCATCACTGGGATTTAGGTCTAAATTCGTATAATATCAGACACTAGAGCTGGAAGATCAACTTTTCTGCAGGTGGTTCATTTTTTTTACTAAGGCAAATATCTTTCAAGTGCACAGAATAAAAGTGAAGTAATAAAGCATCAAATTTTCCATGAAGAACTTTCAGTCTCCTAGTTAGGGAGAATAATGCTCAGTGTGACAGGGCAGGTGGATTGGAAAAAGCTGCTACACATGTTTTTATCTGCAGCAGCAAAATCACCTGACTGTTCACTGAAACAAAATTGTACATAACATGCAGAAACCAACTCCCTATTTTTCATGATCATCGAGTGACTATCTTGTGCCCTGTGAGGCTTTGCTGAGAATGTTATGGCATCATGCTAGACAAATTACCGGCTGAGAACAACTCCTATCTTGCTGGTTTATTTTTTTTTTTCTAACAAGCTTCCTCGAGTGTTGAATCTACTGTAAATCTAATAAAAAGAAAGAATGCTTAGAATTAGATTTCTACAGATAAACCAGCTGAATCTGTAGAGTCAGAATAATTATTCTCACCGCTTCATTTCAGCTGAACGACCGGGTTGTGTATATGAATGTTATACGGCTAATGTGCCATGAGTATCTCATTTAAAGGCAGAACCTGAATCCTGCTTTCCCATAGTGCCCCAACTTCCAGGAGTCTCTGATTCTTATGCCACACAATCTGCCAGTGAATTATTCTAACTCTTGGCTGAAAGTACCATGAAGTCACGTTCAGTGAATCTGCAGGTTTTCCAGTTTTGACAGCTGGCCTCTGCCTCGCCCATTTGTTATCCTCTGATTGCTAGGAGAATCTACGTGCTTCTCTGGTAGGCATTTGAGAGATTTTCAGTGACTGGCACGAAGAGAACCTTAACATGTGATAGCTAAAGCAAGCAGGCTGTAGCCAGTGCTTTCCTGAGCCCTCAGATTTCAGACTGATTTGTTTTCCTCTGGCCGCTGTTGAAGTGTCTCCCCCAACCTGTATTACATGATGGTTCTTCTTTAAGAGATAGCTTTTTTGGGGAGGAGGGGGGATGGGGAGAAGCAGAAAATCCACAATACAGCCAGAAGTTGAAGGTGTCTTCACACTCGTAATGAGGACCCAAGTCCCAGACAGCTCAAGCGCTGTTTCCTTCCGTGCCAGTCTTGGGGCCATTTACCAAAGTAGGACTCCTTTGCCCATCATTCTTTTTCTCTTTTGAATCCAGAAATACTTGCATCAGTTCAACAGGTTGAAATGCTCCATCTTAAGTCACAGTCAGATGGCTTCTACAGCTTTGGGGTTCTCGCTGTTACAGCACTGTGGTGTCTCAAAACCAGGGATGCGGAGTGAGGGCTTCAATCGTGAAAGTTCCTGGCCAGGTGTCAGAATGTCATACACTCACACACACACATACCCCTCATTGTCTTCTTCTACCCCAAAATATAGGTATGGACATCTCAAGGAAACAGAGGGTTTTATTCAGTGACTAGAAATGGTATGCATTTTACCGAGAGACTGGAGAATATTACATCAGCCTACTTTTAAAAAAAACTGACCAATAATGGTCTATATTAAGGCTTATTTAGCAATTTTTTTCCCTTGAATAATTAACAATTATCAAAGATTGTAACTGTACAGTATTAACAAGTATGCTGCTGCTGCTGCTGCTAAGTTGCTTCGGTCGTGTCCGACTCCATGTGACCCCAGAGATGGCAGCCCACCAGGCTCCCCCGTCCCTGGGAATCTCCAGGCAAGAACACTGGAGTGGGTTGCCATTTCCTTCTCCAATGCATGAAAGTGAAAAGTGAAAGTGAAGTCGCTCAGCTGTGTCCGATTCTTCGTGACCCCATGGACTGCAGCCTATCAGGCTCCTCTGTCCATGGGATTTTCCAGGCGAGAGCACTGGAGTGGGTGCCATCGCCTTCTCAGTTAGCAAGTATAGGAAAGTACAAACAATGGAAGACAGTTGCTCTGCCATATTGTGTTGGCCTCAGCAAAGTTTGTAGAGTCACTGAAACTCCTGATCCCGCACATATTATATTGCCAATGACAGGGTATCACACTACTTTCTTGAGTTCACTCAGTTCCTTTACTCTCACAGAGTTAAATTTCAATTTCTACCTACCCGATAAGACTAAATATTGTTTGCAGGCCAGGGCCTGTTCTCATAGCACCTCTTTGTTCGTTTGGTTAATTCTATCATGAATAAATTTGGCACACTAGGTAACTAATACGTATTTGTTGATTCAGTAATTTTTATATCCACTTTCTTCCCCTTTCCCGAAAAAATGGAACATACATTGAGTGAGAAAATCCTGTGTTTCAGATAATGCACTAGGTGCTTTCTACATGTCAATTCATTTAGTCCTCAATGCAATTTAGAACAACAAAGAAACCACAGCTTCCTGCCTCCTCTATGGGAAACGCATAACTTTAAGCCTGAAGATCTCTGTGAAAGGTCCCAGGTAGCTGACTCACATTCTTTTACTCTCTAACTCAGACACGTAACACATCTCTCTTGCTTTGAAATATGCAGCTAACACAGCTTCCTCCGTGTTCGGGGCTCCAGACTGGTCTCAGTGTTTCTAGTTTCTTTCCCCCCCTTTCATCTTCGGTATAAACCCACCATCCGTTTTCTGTTTTAAGAATGTTACTGCAGGAAAAGAGGAGGAAAACAAAAAGCTGGCCAGTTTCAGGAAGTTCCTCTTCTTGCTAGGCCTGGATGTCTTCCAACAGAGGAGTCTGGCTTCTGGCTATAACCCCACGTGTGTTGTTTGTTCCAGGCCTTAACACTGGTGATGACAAAGAATTTCCGTGCACATCACACACACACACACACACATACACCCCAGCTACCCTCCCCACACCAGACTTGGCACATACCTGAGGCCCTGCAGTCTCTGAAGGCAGTTGCTGACCAGGCCTCAACCCCACCCAGGGGGCAACGGCCACGGTCCAGGCCTGACTGCACCCCGACCCACGGACCTCACTCAGAGGCATCTTTATCTAGAGCCTTCAAACAAAGACCTTCACCTCAGGCTCCCCTGCCTAGACCTCATTCTAGGGAAAGTGGTGGGGGGACCATAAAACCCTTTTCTCTGCTCGGACTCAGCACTCGGTCCCTTCCACGCCCAGGCTTCTCTCCCACCACCCCTGGCCCACATTCCGTGAGGCCACAGGGACCTTCTGTCCTGGGATCCCCAGGCCGGGAGACATGCCCAGGGACTGCGCTGACGTGCTTGACCTTCCCCGTGCTGCGCCATGCTGGGGGGTGGAACAGGAGAGGGGCCACGCTTTCTCAAGTTTGGGCCTCTTGTATTACTACAGTTAAATGATCAAAGGCTTGACTGTTCCTTTCATTTGGCCTTTTAAAAATTTTTATTAAAAAAAAACTTGATTGGAGTAAAGTTGCTTTACAAAGTTTGGGTAGTTTCTACTGTAAAGTAAATAAGCAATATATATATGCTCAGTAATGCAGTCATGTCTGATTCTTTGTGACCCTTTGGACTGTAGCCCGCCAGGCTCTTTCATCCGTGGGATTTTTCAGGCTATACCGGAGTGGGTTGCCAATTCCCCTCTTATATATCCCCAGACCCTGATGCTGGGGAAGACTGAAGGCAAAAGAAGAGGGCAGCAGAGGATGAGTTGAATGGCATCACCAACTCAATGGACATGAACTTGGGCGAACTCTGGGAGATAGTGGGGGACAGAGAGGCCTGGGGTGCTGCAGTCCATGGGGTTGCAGAGAGTCGGACACAACTTAGTGACTGAACAACAACAAACCCCCTCCTCCTTGGATTTCCATCCCATTTAGGTCACCGCAGAGCACTGAGTTGCTTCCCTGTACTATACAGCTGCTTCTCATTGGTGGTCTATTTTATACACAGTATCAATAGTGTTTGTATTTCAACACTAATCGCCTAATTCATCTCCCCCTCACCCCTTGATATCCATATATTTGTTCTCTACATTTTTGTTTCAATTTCTCCTTTGCAGATTAGATCATCTGTACCAATTTTTTCAGATTCCACATATATGTTAATATATAGGTTTTTCCACTTTCTGACTCTCTTCACTCAGTATGAGTCTTGAGGTCCATCCAGTTTCTGACTGGCTAAGCTCTTCCCAGCTCACTGGAGCCTTTGATACACAGACATTTAAGGAAGGTACCAGCAACCTTTCTGAGAGTCAACTTTAGTGCTCCCACTTCATAGCCTCTGGGCCTAACAACAGGTAGGAACTAAGGTCAGTTTTGGAGAAGGCAATGGCACCCCACTCCAGTACTCTTGCCTGGAAAATCCCATGGACAGAGGAGCCTGGAAGGCTGCCGTCCATGGGGTTGCGAAGAGTCTGACACGACTGAGCGACTTCCCTTTGACTTTTCACTTTCATGCACTGGAGAAGGAAATGGCAATCCACTCCAGTGTTCTTGCCTGGAGATTCCCAGGGATGGGGGAGCTTGGTAGGCTGCCGTCTCTGGGATCGCAAAGAGTCAGACATGACTGAAGCAACTTAGCAGCAGCAGCAGCAGCAAGGTCTGTTTAGAAGCTCAGAGATCTCTGCCCCCAAAGAGGTAAGGAACATCTGCCAAAGAGGTCTTCTTGACTCCCCAACATTTTTCAGTGGTTCTTCTGCATCAGGAGCACAAGTTAATGCTCTAAAGATAGTTCTGTGTGTTTAAGCAATATTACACAATATTATAAGACTATAAAATTAAACACATCTGTCTTTATTACAGATACTGTAAAAATATTGGGTTGACTAAATGCAAGCTTTTAAAAAATGACTTTGACAAACTAGTTTTGAGTGTATACATAGCCTTGGGTGAAAAGTGGAAATACTAAAAATAAAAAAATAATAGCAACCTTTGTTAGGTTCTTTGCATTTAGGGCATTACTTTAAATTCTAATAACAATCTTATGAAAGTAATGACCTCCTACTAGTCTCATTTTACAGACAGATTGTTAATTAACTGCAAATAAGGTCATCATGGGGTCGCAAAGAGTTGGACACGACTGAGCGAAGCGACTGAACTGAACTGAAGGTCACACAACTGAAACAAGGGGCTTAATATTGGGTCTGATACCAAAGCCATTTTTGCCTTGAAGGTCACTGTCTATTACATTCTCTATAAACATTCCTACCTGGATACAATTGATCACTTTCTTCCCCAATCCTGTCAGCAGCAGAACCAGGATTCCTAACTTTTATTTCCCTGTTTTCATATATAAAATTGACTATAACCATGACAATCACAGATACTATTGTTGCTCAAGGTGGGCTAAAGCAGCTTGGAAATAGGAAAATATTCAATATTTAAGGAACAATCAAGCATAGAAGCTTCCTGTGTGTTTGTTTCTGAAGTTTTTCTCTTTTTTTTTAAATAATAGCATCTGCTGATGCTGTTGAGTCAGTCGTGTCTGACTGTGCATGACCCCATAGATGGCAGCCCACCAGGCTCCCCCATCCCTGCGATTCTCAAGGCAAGAACACTGGAGTGGGTTGCCATTTCCTTCTCCAGTGTATGAAAGTGAAAAGTGAAAGTGAAGTTGCTCAGTTGTGTCAGAGACCCCATGGGCTGAAGCCCACCAGGCTCCTCTGTCCATGAGATTTTCCAGGCACGAGTACTGGAGTGGGGTGCCACTGCCTTCTCCGAATAGCATCTGCATTCATCTGTAACTTTATCTGACATCTCTTCTCTTCTTAAAAAAAAATCACCAGGAAAAAAATAAACTAATATAAAAATAATTTAAATTCTGTTATTTATTCTTTTGGAAAACAGTACAGCCATGACTATTTCCAATTATGTACTACACATTGGTGAGGAAATAGTGTTTTCCTGATGTTAGAACTAAAATTTTGGATGTCTTGTTACTTCTTTTCTTACCATTCTTCTCTAACAAAAGTAAAATTGCAAGCATGAACTTTATTGCTCTGTCCTCCTTTTGATTAAAATGCATATTATGTTACTATTTTGCTTATGTAGCACTTTCACACAGTAAGATAAAAGGCATAAATTATAGAACTATATTAGCCCTTGTGTATTCAAAATAAAAGAATTCTTCTAATAGGCAATCTTAAGTTCTGTAAATCATATTATCATATCCATCCCCCTTGAAGAGAAAGCAAGGAAAAGCAGCGGTCTTTCCCCAAAGCTCCCTGATTCGTGGGGTGGAAAATTAGTGTTGAAAATATTTGAATTCCTCTACTC
>SJYW01048424.1:437489-448521 GCA_006410735.1 Raphicerus campestris | reverse complement strand
GTACCAGCTCTTGACATTAAGTTGACTATAAACAGACAGCTTTGCCACCAGCTGCTATGATCAAAAGACAGCACATTTTAAAGTCTATGTACAGAAATGCATCTTGAAAATGCAGTTGTGAATAAATAGGATGAAAAATACCGTCTGTGAGTTTCCAGTCTTTCCCTTGCCCTCTCGCTGTCTGAAACAATGATTTTTGCTTGGGGCAGCAGGCCCAGGTTTCCTGGAGGAAGCAGAATTTGAGTAATGGCATNGACTGCAAGGAGATCCAACCAGTGCATTCTGAAGGAGATCAGCCCTGGGATTTCTTTGGAAGGAATGATGCTAAAGCTGAAACTCCAGTACTTTGGCCACCTCATGCGAAAAGTTGACTCATTGGAAAAGACTCTGATGTTGGGAGGGATTGGGGGCAGGAGGAGAAGGGGACGACAGAGGATGAGATGGCTGGATGGCATCATGGACTCGGTGGAGGTGAGTCTGAGTGAACTCCGAGAGATGGTGATGAACAGGGAGGCCTGGCATGCTGCGATTCATGGGGTCGCAAAGAGTCGGACACAACTGAGCGACTGAACTGAACTGAACTCTGTGCTACAAAAGCACAAAATATAGGCAGTGCCAGCAAAAAATATGTGACCCACAAAGCTGAAAACATTGTTTCTCTGGCATTTTAAAGAAAATACATGCTGACATTTGGTCCAGAAGAGTGGTTGGCAGCCTGGGCTGTGGATTCAAACAGGCTTGGGTTCAAGTCCCTACTATGTGACTGACAATCTGGGTAAATCTATTAATCCCTGTGAGCCTCATGTTCCTCATCTGTAAAATGGGGATAATGAAAGATCCTATTTCATAGAATTATGGGAATAAAATACATATTTTAATGTTTGTACTTTCTGCTACTTTAGAAAAAGCATTTATTTTTGTTCATTTGGTGCACAGGGTCTTCCGTCTTCTCTGCAGTGCGTGGGGTCTTCCGCTGCGGCCTGCGAGCTCTGAGTTGTGCCTGCAGACCCAGTTCCCTGCGTATATGTATGTGTGTGTGTTAGTCACTCAGTCGTGTCCGACTCTTTGCGACCCCAGGGACTGCAGCCCGCCAGGCTCCTCTGTCCATGAAATTCCCCAGACAAGAATACTAGAGTGGGTTGCCATTCCCTACTCCAGGGGATCTTCCCAACCCAGGGATCAAACCCAGGTCTCCTGATTGCAGAAAGATTCTTTACCATCTGAACCACCTGGGAAGCCCCAAAGTGTCTGTAGCTCAAGACAATATTCTGGTTTCCTTTACATCTAAGTCCTTTACCTGGTGTTTGCTTCTGCCAGGAGGAGGAGCGCCTTTTGCTCTGGATGGGCCGGGCAGGCAGAAGCGCATGGAACGGGTGCAGGCTGGTGTCTTTCTTTTCTCATGTGTTGGGGAGACGATTCTGCTCTTGCCAGGTGGTGTCTAATCTCCCTGACCAGGGATCAAACCCAGGCCGCTTGATTCGGGAGCATGGAATCTTAGGCACTGGATCGCCAGGGCAGTCCTGAGAATCTAATATTAGGTGGATATAAATGGTATTGCACTAGGCTTGGCACAACAGCAAAACCTTTTTAAGCTATTACGATAATTATTAATACTAACACCATTTTGTTAGTGGAGGTTGCAGTGCTGAAACCCCAGACTGCAGAGGCCTTGCTGAATTGGTTTCTTTTCTAACTGGCAATTTTTTCTTGATTTAGAGAATAACTGCTTGACGATTTAGGAAACTATGTCAACAGCAACTCTGAGTTACTTGAACGAGCGCTAAAATGATCAGCAGCCTCCTCCCTTGCTTTGTTCATGTGTTTCATCCTTTTCTCTTCCTTTTCCCTTTTTCCTGAAGCACAAGCACCAAAAAGTCTCCTCTCAGCTCTCAAGGGAAGTTGTGTCAAGCTTGCACAGTGTGTGAGCAGAAAAATCTGAAAACCTTCCAAATAAAGGAAGGTGATGAGGGTGGAGGTGGGCACGTAACTGTCCTGCCCCGGGGCTGTACGGAGCCTTCACTGCTGCCCCTTGATCCTGATCAAGCTGTTTTGGCAAATCTGATTTAGACGCCAAAGGAAAGCATAAAGCCTCAAAGACACTGAGATCAGTGTTCAGGCTGCTTCTCTCCCGCGTGAAGCCCACAGGCAGTGGGTGACTGCAAGCCCGCCTAGGCGCACTCTGCCCAGAGGTCAAACCCTGAGTCCACCATTGTATGACCCTGAACAGTTTACTTAACTTCTCTGGGTTCCAGGCTCTGATCATGAAAGAGAGGTGGTAACAACAGCCTCCTCACAGGTGAGGTTGAGGATGAAATTAGATGACCTATGCAAAGTGCTTGGGCCTCCCTGGTGGCTNAAGTCCACCGGTATAAATGTCTTGAGTTTGTAGGCAAAGAGGACATACAGATAAAGTTGTCAACCCATCACAATAATAACAGCTAATCAGCATCACACATTCCCCATGGTCTTCCCTGGCGGCTCAGTGGTACGAATCCACCTGCCAATGCAGGAGACGCAGGTTATCTTCCTGGCTCAGGAGGATCCCCTGGAGAAGGAAATGGCAGCCCACTCCAGTATTCTTGCCTGGAGAATCCCATGGACAGAGAAGCCTAGTAGGTTACAGTCCACGGGGTCGCAAAGAGTCGGACACGACTGAGCGACTTCACCTCACCCGTGCAAAGTGCTTGCCTTAGTATCGGTTCATTGTTGTTGTTCAGCCACTAAGTCATGTCCCCCTCTTTTCTGACCCATGGACTGTAACCCACCAGGCTCCTCTGTTCTTGAGATTTCCCAGGCAAGAATACTGGAGTGGGCTGCCATTTCCTTCTCCAGGGGATCCTCCTGAGCCAGGAAGATAACCTGCGTCTCCTGCATTGGCAGGTGGATTCGTACCACTGAGCCGCCAGGGAAGACCATGGGGAATGTGTGATGCTGATTAGCTGTTATTATTGTGATGGGTTGACAACTTTATCTGTATGTCCTCTTTGCCTACAAACTCAAGACATTTATACAGGTGGACTTGTTTGTGGTGTTAACTAGGTGAGCTGAGTAATACGGCTTAACAGATCACTCAGTTCTTATTCCTTGACAATCTTTGAGGGCAGAGATGTGTGACCCAAAAGTCCTCACTTATGAATCCTCGATGGAGGCAGGATATAAGAACGGGAGAAAAGGGAGGTTTCCTCCTGAGAATGCTGGCTCAATTTGTGTGAAATTGTTTTCTGAAGTCAGACTTGCAAATGATTGCTCCTACAAGGCCAGGCCGGCAGGACTTCCTCTCCTCTCCTCCCAGTTACCAAAACCACCACATCCTCCCCTGCCTTTGCTTTCTAGCACTCAGCAGCCCTCGCACCTCGAGGAAAAGTTGCCGCTGACAGAAAGTGTGGGGCAGGGGCGTTTCCGTGACTGTTAGAGCTGCAACCGCTGGGAGTCCTACTTCTCACAGTGAGGAACCTAAACGGGATGTCACACTTGTTATGGAAGTTGTTTGTTCTGATCTATGTTCTATACAGCTCCTAGCAAATAAATAAGAGACTAGGGGGAATGGGCAGTCGCCAGCTTATATTTGATTTTCAGGAAATATTAATCGATGGAGTCAGTGACAGTTTTGATCACTGGTATTTGGTCAACCTTTTGGAGCTGTATCCCTAATGCCTGGTTTATTTTAGTAATCCAAGCACATGTCCTCACGTGGCTCTCTCAGAATCTGAGACCCTGACCAGTCAGCTTTGGAAAAATCCAGCACTTTGGACAGGACTGAGCCGTGGAGAACAAGTGTGGGTGTGCTCAGTCATGTCTGAATCTTTGCGACCCCAAGCTCTGTAACCCTCTGGCTCCTCTGTCCACGGAATTCTCCAGGCAAGAATACTGGAGTGTGCTGCCATTTCCTCCAGAGGGTGTTCCCGACCCAGGGACTGAACCCATGTCTCCTATTGGCAGACAGATGCCTTACTTCTGTGCCCCCTGGGAAGCCCAGTGAATAAATGGGAGAAGGTTAAGAAGACACATCCTTTGAACAGAATGATGTCTCTCTAATTTTAACTTAAGTTTATTTACTCCCTTTTGTTTCTTCCCCAGATAGTTAATAGCTTTCCTATCGAAAACCTGAAGGCAGTAATTGAGAAACCCCTTAGGAATCTCTTCTCCATGCTGGTCCACTCCCAGTTCCTTCATCTTGTTTCCTTTGAATCAGTTATAAACTCTGCTCGTGACAGGTGTGGGGCTATGTGACCCAACTCAGCTGGAAAGCTCCTTAGATAAATGGGGTAATAATTCAAGAGCCACTGAAGATAATCTGCAAGGCAGAAAATCCAATTATACGTAATTAGAAGTCACCCCAAGATTCTTTAGAAAGTAGCTTGGTATTGCCCTATGGCCATAAACAACTGAATCTGAATAAAAATCAATTTGAAAAGGCTTGATTACTAGTTTCTACCATTATTTATACATTCCCTGGGTTTTTCTAGACAAGACTATGGTTTTTCCTGTGGTCATGTATGGATGTGAGAGCTGGACTGTGAAGAAGGCTGAGCGCCGAAGAACTGATGCTTTTGAACTGTGGTATTTGAGAAGACTCTTGAGAGTCCCTTGGACTGCAAGGAGATCCAACCAGTCCATCCTAAAGGAGATCAACCCTGGGATTTCTTCCGAAGAAATGATGCTAAAGCTGAAACTCTAGTACTTTGTCCACCTCATGCGAAGAGTTGACTCACTGGAGAAGACTTTGATGCTAGGAGGGATTGGGGGCAGGAGGAGAAGGGGACGACAGAGGATGAGATGGCTGGATGGTATCACTGACTCGATGGACACGAGTCTGAGTGAACTCCGGGACTTGGTGATGGATAGGGAGGCCTAGCGTGCTGTGATTCATGGGGTCGCAAAGAGCTGGACACGACTGAGCGACTGAACTGAACTGAACTGAACTGGGTTTTTCTTATTGCCATGCGTTCCACCTTATCATCCTCAAATGTAAGAGTCACAGATGTCAGAACATACTCTTTAGGAGCCTTGCCTGGACGCGCTTTGGGACTGCTTCCATGCTGTTCACGTGACGCTGGACTCATTAAGATTTTGTAGTGCTAAACGGTGTGAGCTCGCCTTTCAGATCTGGAGCGATACCTTACTGCTCATCCTTATTCCTGTATTTTCACCTATTCACTATTTAAAAACAGAAATAGTTTTTTTAAAAATACTGACAATCTCACATGCATTGAAAAACTTCAGAAAATTGCAACAGTATAAATCGCTTTTAATTAGCCACCTGAGGGTGACCTGGGTGAGCTTTTTGGAGTAAGGCTTCCATCACTGTGCATCCTGTTGTCTCCTTCTCTGTTTAGAGACTGAAGTCGTCGCATCTATTCTGTTTTATCATGTGGTTTTGATTATTTCATTAAGTGATGAATTTTTTTATCATTTCATTAAGTGAGACTTTATTAAGTATCTTTCCATCATCAATAAATATTGATCTTTATCATTTTAAATGACTATGGAGTAGGATTCTGTAACGTGTATTAAACACTTCTGTCATTATTTAAAAACCGTCGCACTGTTGCCTCTCACTGCAGAAACTTCTGGGAGACCACTTATGTAGAAGCTCTGGCCATCTTATGCAGAGGTGATTCAGTAGCCCAACATCTACCGAGAATACAGCTTGAGACTAACTCAAAAGGGGCTGCCCTGGTGGTCCAGTCGTTGAGAACCTATCTGCCAATGCAGGGGACAGGGGTTCAATCCCTGGTCCAGGATCTAAGATCCCACATGCCATGGGGCAGCTAAGTCCATGCTCCACAGCAAGAGAGCCTGCGCAGTGAGAAGCCTGCGCAGCCAGGGAGAGCCGTGCGCAGCAGTGAGGAGCCCAGGCGCTGCAGCAAGACCAGCGCAGCCAGGAAAGCAAGCAAACGGTGACAAGAAGACTGCCTCGAAGATGAGAACGACTGTCTTTCAACAAACGGTGCTGGGACAACTGGATATTGTTATGCAAAAAAAACTGAACTTGAATCTTCACCTCATTTCATACACAAAATATAAAGGGAATTAGACCATAGACCTCAATGGAAAATCTGAAAATATAAGATTTCTAGAAAAACAGGAGAAAATTGTTTTGATCTTGGGTTAGGCAAGAAGTTGTTAGGACACAGAATGATAACCATGATAGAAGTGAAGAACTTTTCCTCCTGAAGGAAACCGTTAGAAAATGGAATGTTTAGCCAGAGAGAAAATGTTTGGAAAACAACTATCTGATTTATGTGGACTTGTACCCCAGTTATATAAAGGACTCTTACAACTCAATAAAATAAGACAGGCTACTAAAAATATTGAGAAAAGATTTGAATAGCTATTTCACCAAGAATCACATATGAGTGACAAGTAAGCAGGTGAAAATCAAGCTGCATGGTTATTGGTCAGCAGAGAAGTGCACAGAGAAGGCAGTGGCAGTCCTCTCCGGTGCTCTCGCCTGGAGGGTCCCAGGGACGGGAGCCTGGTGGGCTGCAGTCCATGGGGTCGCTGAGAGTCGGAACCGACTGAGCAACTTCACTTTCACTTTTCACTTTCATGCACTGGAGAAGGAAATGGCAACCCACTCCAGTGTTCTTGCCTGGAGAATCCCAGGGATAGGAGCCTGGTGGGCTGCCGTCTGTGGGGTCGCACAGAGTCGGACACAACTGAAGTGACTTAGCAGCCCCAGCAGCAGCAGAGAAGTACAGTGGATATCATTTCACATCTAGAGTGGCTTAAAGACCAACAGTAGTAAGTGTTGACAAGAATGGGAATGCAAAATAATACGGCCTCTTTAGAAGACACGTGGGCTGTTCTTATAAACGTGAACAACATCCACTGCATAGCCAAGCAATCTTCTCAGTATTTTCCCCCTAAAATACAAATGTATGTTCACCTAAAGACTTTTACTTGTATATTCATAGTAGTTTTATTCATACAAGCAGCAATTTGGAAACAAGCCAAATGGCCTCCGATAAACAAATTATGGTATGTCCATATGAGGGAATACTACTCAACAATCAGAGTGGTGAATGACAAATACAATAGACAAGAGAGGTCTTATGGAAACTCTAGAATAGGCAGGAATTATACCAACAGAAAATGGATTGCTGGTTGCCAGCGTCTGGAGTGGGGGTGGGAACTGACTGCAAAGGGCCACATGGGACCCTCTGGGGCGATGACGTTTTCTATATAANAAATGGCCTCCGATAAACAAATTATGGTATGTCCATATGAGGGAATACTACTCAACAATCAGAGTGGTGAATGACAAATACTATAGACAAGAGAGGTCTTGTGGAAACTCTAGAATAGGCAGGAATTATACCAACAGAAAGTGGATTGCTGGTTGCCAGCGTCTGGAGTGGGGGTGGGAACTGACTGCAAAGGGCCACATGGGATCCTCTGGGGCGATGACGTTTTCTATATAATGGTTCTGGTAGTGATTTTGTGACTGTCCACATTTGTCCAAATTCATCAGATTGATATTTAAAATGAGTAAATTGTGCTGTATATAAATAATACCTCAAAAAGGGAGATTAAAAAGAATAAGGTCATTTTGGAAAGTCAGCTGGAGAAATGTGCCTTGGTTTCTACTCTGGTAAAATGGTTCGCACCCGCCTGCAGGTTCAGGATTCCAGAATCATCCAGCAGGCATTTCTGTTAAGCCAGAACACTTTAATAATGGCATCCATGAAAACCCAGAGTTACATATTACCGTCAGGGCTAGAGATTCTCTCTGTTAACTCATCAGGGGAGAAATGTCTTGCCAGGGACGTCCTGGGCCTCTGTCTGCATGACCAGAACTAGTGGTGAGCTGTGCAGTGAGAAGGTCTAAACAACTGCCTCTGGTTTGGAATCTTGTCTTTCCTGCTCATGAAGGATTCTGAGGAGCTGAAAGTGGGCAACGGGGATTTTCCATTGACATGACCCAGCCTGGCCAGGATCTTAACAGTACTGGGGCTTTCCTTTCTTTACCCCCTCCTAGTATCCTTACCCCCACCCTTCCCCTCCACCATGGATTTAATTCCACTTTCCTGTCGTCATCAGTCACCAGGCTTTTCCTAGAACATGAATTCAGATGTGCAGTTAAGGTTTGCTCTCTTGAACTGGGATCTGATTTTCCCCCTTCAATTTACCTTTGCATAGTTCGATACACATCAGTGGCACTAAATGAATAAATCATAATTAATACATATTTGGCTCTTGTACTGTTTATTTTCCTCTTCTGAAGCTCAGATTAGAATATGCATCCCACAGCTTGAATGTTTAAATCAAAGGGACTTTGGTTTATCCCTTCCTTCTCTTGTCTTGTATTAAACTAATCGTTTTAACTGGAGGAATGTCATTGTCCCAGATCCCTTCCTTTTGGACGCTTAGTAATGAGATGATTTAAAAGAATGTATTAGGAGAAGTGAGAGTTTAGTAAACAAGCTACAATTATATGCTTAAGGAAAAAAGAGGAAGTGCCGAGGAATATTAATTTGCATTTAGCAAAACATCCCAAATAAGCAGTGATGTGTTATAGATCCACAATAGGAATCTTAAAGAGCCACATTCAGAAAAAACACTTCTCAGCGTCATGCATGAAGTTTGCCCATTGTCTGTGTTGTCAGTGGCTGAGCTGTGCCTGACTCTCTGCAGCCCCATGAACTGCAGCACACCAGGCTTCTCTGTCCTTCACTGTCTCCTGGAGTAGGCTCAAACCCATGTCCATTAAGTCAGTGGTGCCATCCAGCCATCTCATCCTCTGTCATCCCCTTCTCCCGCTGCCCTCAGTCTTTCCCAGCATCAAATGCAGCCCTAAAGGAGTGGAAGGCCTGATGCTGAAGCTGAAGCTCCAGCACTCTGGCCACCCCATGCGGAGAGCTGACTCAGTGGAAAAGACCCTGATGCTGGGAGGGACTGGGGGCAGGAGGAGAAGGGGACAACCAAGGATGA
Organism: Raphicerus campestris; assembly: GCA_006410735.1. Lineage (NCBI taxonomy): Eukaryota > Metazoa > Chordata > Mammalia > Artiodactyla > Bovidae > Raphicerus > Raphicerus campestris. Next base: position 439,584 of record SJYW01048424.1, on the reverse strand, counting down.
GATGGCTGGATGGCATCACCGATTCGATGGATGTGAGTTTGAGTGAACTCCGGGAGATGGTGATGGACAGGGAGGCCTGGCGTGCTGCCATTCATGGGGTCGCAAAGAGTCGGACACGACTGAGCGATTGAACTGAACTGAAATTTACAGTAAGTGAAGAAATGTGTCTGGTGTGGAAACAATGTTCCTGTAATAACCTCTAGGGAAGCATCATGAAATAACCATAACCCTCCACAGTATCTTCTGGTGAATGGAAGGGAATTGTGCAGTTACGTTTTATCAGAACAGGATCTTTGTTTAATGCTCACTAGGCAGCAAGACCCAAGCACACACTCTGCTGTCTGGTCTCTGCAGTGACCTTACAACCTGCTGCTGCTGCTGAGTCGCTTCAGTCTTGTCCGACCNTCGAGCAAATAAACAGCACGTGGGATAAGGAGGAGGGGGGAAGAGTCACCGGAAGCAGTCCAGTCGGGGTTTCTGGAAAGATTTCAGGAGAAGAGTCCCGGGAGCAGTCCATTTTCATGCAGAGGATGGGAATGTCAGAACTGGGCACAAAGCCTTTTTAAAGACGTTCGATGTGCGTGAGCGATGTTTTCCTTTCATCCCCACTCACGCGTGTGCGCATGCTCAGTCTCCAGTCGTGTCCGGCTCTGCGGCCCCGTGGACTGGGGCCCGCCAGGCCCCTCTGTCCGTGGGAGTCTCCGGCAAGAATGCGCGAGTAGGCTGCCCTTTTCTCCTCCAGGGGGCCTTCCNAGTAGTATTCCCTCCATTTTACAGGTGGGAAAACAGAGGCTCATCGAGACTGATTTACTTGGCCAAAGTAAGCGCAGGGTTTGAATCCAGCTCCGCCTGACTCCAAGTCTGAGTTCTTAACCATTGCTCTCCTATTTGTCCAGTGACGGATCCTGTAGGACTTTGACCATTGTCAATCAGCAGCATTGGTGCCTCACCACTGGAGCCAGCAAAGAATTTTCTTTCCAGCAGCCAACAATCAGAATGGCAGTCAGATAATTAACTTGTCTTCCCTGAAGGAGCTTTGTTCATGGGACAGTCTTCAAATGCCGCATGAAAAGGCACTTGGCAAATTGCAAGAGGAAATAATGCTTCACAGTGAAAAATTGGTGCACATTTATCAACGGTGGGTAACAAAAGAGCAGGCGCCCTCCTGGTGGGGCCACCGCTGAGACCAGTCACGGAGAGTTCGGCTGATGATGAGAATGGCTGCACTCCTTGATTCTAATCTACCAGAGCAGAGACGATTTCCTAATCATTGTGTGACTGAGGCCCGCAAGGGCTCCCTCTTTGTTTATTTATTTATTTTTGGTAGCTGTTTTAGTAATGGTGAAATACACCAGGGTGTCCTTGCAGCCATTTGCAGTGTTCAGTGACAGGCTTTTTAAATGATTTCTTCCAGAATGATCTGAACATCAAGTCACTTTGAACACCGAGAGAGAGAGAGAGAGAGAGAGAGAGAGAGAGAGAGAATCATCAAAAAGGAGTTTGCTTTATTTTCCAAATTAAGTTTCGTGATGGTGGTGGTGGGGAGTGATGCAATACTGCATCTTGTGGGCACTAGAATCATGAAATAAAGGTGACATCCCCAGGAACAAAAAGAAAGTAGGCTCAAGAAGTCTGTGGTGACCCCTGTCTGCCTGTTTGATTCTTCTGGGCATCAGAGGAACAAGCAGGACAGCTCATTCTCCTTTTCTTTCTCCACCTCCTTCAAGCAGGCCTCCCCACCTTGTGTGTTCAGGACCTCCGTGCGAGGCAAACAGGCCCCAGCGCAAGAACCCACCCGAAGATGGTGCGCACGTGGGGCAGAGGCCGCTACTCAGCCTTCCTCAATGGAGCCAGAGGAAAGTGTACTGATGCACATTTCAACTGAAGGAAGTAAGAATTGGCTTTAATGGTAAAAAATGAAGCTGAACTCTTCCCCCTAGGAACTAAATTAACGGGTCCAATGGTTTTGTTCTTCTTTTTGTTTTTTTAAAGCACCACTTTCTAGGGACTGCAGGGATTCAGCTGTATGCTTTCCTTAGCCCGTGTGTGTGTGTGTGTGTGTGTGTGTGTGTGTGTGTGTGTGTGTGTGTGTGTG
>SJYW01048424.1:424965-435833 GCA_006410735.1 Raphicerus campestris | reverse complement strand
GAGAGAGAGAGAGAGAGAGAGAGAGAGAGAGAGAGAGAGAGAATCATCAAAAAGGAGTTTGCTTTATTTTCCAAATTAAGTTTCGTGATGGTGGTGGTGGGGAGTGATGCAATACTGCATCTTGTGGGCACTAGAATCATGAAATAAAGGTGACATCCCCAGGAACAAAAAGAAAGTAGGCTCAAGAAGTCTGTGGTGACCCCTGTCTGCCTGTTTGATTCTTCTGGGCATCAGAGGAACAAGCAGGACAGCTCATTCTTTTCTTTCTCCACCTCCTTCAAGCAGGCCTCCCCACCTTGTGTGTTCAGGACCTCCGTGCGAGGCAAACAGGCCCCAGCGCAAGAACCCACCCGAAGATGGTGCGCACGTGGGGCAGAGGCCGCTACTCAGCCTTCCTCAATGGAGCCAGAGGAAAGTGTACTGATGCACATTTCAACTGAAGGAAGTAAGAATTGGCTTTAATGGTAAAAAATGAAGCTGAACTCTTCCCCCTAGGAACTAAATTAACGGGTCCAATGGTTTTGTTCTTCTTTTTGTTTTTTTAAAGCACCACTTTCTAGGGACTGCAGGGATTCAGCTGTATGCTTTCCTTAGCCCGTGTGTGTGTGTGTGTGTGTGTGTGTGTGTGTGTGTGTGTGTGTGTGTGTGTGTGTGCATGTGCGGGCTCTGTTGTGTCCAGCTCTCTGTGATCCCATGGACAGTAGTCCAAACTCCTCTGTCCGTGGGAGTCTCCAGGCAAGAACACTGGAGTGAGTTGCCATGTCCTTCTCCAAGAGAGCTTTCCGACCCAGGAACTGAGCCCATGGCTCTTGATTCTCCTGCGCCGGCAAGCACGCTGTTCACTCATTGGCCACCTGGGAAGCCCCTGACCCTCAGCTCGGGCTTGCTGAGCGTCTCCCAAGCGGCCCACGCTGTGCAGTGTTTGTTTTTGCCTTCTTTTCCTACCTGTGCTTTAAGAGACTGATCTGAGGTTTCCCACTTGATCGCAGTAACTTCCTCCTCAAGATTTTCAGATGACAGAGTCCTCGGCTGTTGTGAACTTCTGTACCAGCTCTTGACATTAAGTTGACTATAAACAGACAGCTTTGCCACCAGCTGCTATGATCAAAAGACAGCACATTTTTAAGTCTATGTACAGAAATGCATCTTGAAAATGCAGTTGTGAATAAATAGGATGAAAAATACCGTCTGTGAGTTTCCAGTCTTTCCCTTGCCCTCTCGCTGTCTGAAACAATGATTTTTGCTTGGGGCAGCAGGCCCAGGTTTCCTGGAGGAAGCAGAATTTGAGTAATGGCATGAGAGAGCAAAGATCAAAGGAGTCAGGCCCCAGGAAACTGCATAAGATGCTGTTCGAGCAAATAAACAGCACGTGGGATAAGGAGGAGGGGGGAAGAGTCACCGGAAGCAGTCCAGTCGGGGTTTCTGGAAAGATTTCAGGAGAAGAGTCCCGGGAGCAGTCCATTTTCATGCAGAGGATGGGAATGTCAGAACTGGGCACAAAGCCTTTTTAAAGACGTTCGATGTGCGTGAGCGATGTTTTCCTTTCATCCCCACTCACGCGTGTGCGCATGCTCAGTCTCCAGTCGTGTCCGGCTCTGCGGCCCCGTGGACTGGGGCCCGCCAGGCCCCTCTGTCCGTGGGAGTCTCCGGCAAGAATGCGCGAGTAGGCTGCCCTTTTCTCCTCCAGGGGGCCTTCCTGACCCGGGGACAAGCCCAGGCCTCCGGTGCAGCAGGCATTGGTAACCGCTGCGCCCCTGGCAGCCCGCTGGTAGGCCTGGGCCTCGTCCTCCGCGGCTCGTGGCCGCTCTGCGGTGCGCCCTCTTGGTCGTGGGCGGGGACCGCATGGAAGGGTGTGGGCAGCTTGTGCGGGATTCTCTGACTCGCAGGGGGGCGGCCGGGGTCCACACTATCAGTCCTTCGCCCCAGGAGGCCTGGGGCGTTGTGCTCTGGTCATGAATAGCTAGCACCTTCTGTTGGTGGGGTTTCCACACTTTCAGAGCAACCCAGGCAGCTGCATCACATTCTGTTTCCTAGGCGCTTCAGAGAGGAGCTAAAGCAGAGGATGGAAGAGGGCCTGTCTCCCTCCCACCCGAAGGCCCCAGGGAGATCCATTTGGCCAGTAGCTACAATTTGTTTTTAAATAAGTTGCCAATATTTAAAAAAAACCTAGAGTGTATTTTACATAAAACTCAGGAGCTGGGGCTTTTGTTGAAAGCGAATCAGCTGCAGCTGCATAACTGTTACCGTTTTTTTTTTTCTCTGGGACACAGACTCTCTCATCCACTAGACCCCCTGCCCTCTCCCTTCAGGCATGCCCTCTAGCCCTGATTCTCCTGGGTCTCCGCTGGCCTGAGGTCCCTGCTTCCGCCTTGTCCTCCAGGCGCGCCCCCCACCCCCTTACAGCTTTGCCCGGCTACCTGCTGCTCTCCTGCCCGTCCCAGCTTAAGTTCAAGTTGCACATCTTCTGGGAGTCGTTAACTGAGTGATCTGGTCAGTCTTTCTCATCTCCTGCATACCTGAGATGAACAGTGGGGAGACAGTCTGTCCATTAAGGGAGGAGCGTTTTATCACCAATAATGTTTGGGGTTTCCAGCATTTGGTGACAATAAAAAGCAGACTGAGTCACTTTTAAGTCCTGCAGAGACAAGGCCCCCGCTTCTCCTTGTCTGTAGAAGCGTCCATTCAGCCCACTCAGCAGCCGTGGTTCTCCCCAGTGGCAGCACAGGCAGCTTCCCCTGTTTGCATAACTGTGGATTCATAGCCGTCTCTCCCCTCTGCTTGCAAGGACGGCTCACTGTCTGCTGAGCCCAGCACATGGCCTGGCCACCAGGCCATACAGCAACGCACCTTCATTGACTCAGTGAAAACCTGAGCAGTCAGATTAGACTCTCCAGCTGCGAAAGGAGGCTGCGCTGTTTGCCAAGTATCCAGACTGGTCGCAACACTGATTCTGTTTTATGTTTTGGTGTTTTGGCCGTGAGGCATGTGGGATCTCCGTCCCCAACCAGGGATCGAACCCACTCCCCCTGCGCTGGAGGGCAGAGTCTTAACTATGGACCCATACCCCCTGCATTTGGTAACAGAAAGTTTCTAAATAGCTGTGTTCCTCCCAGAGAAGATGGGCTCCATCAAGGCAAATTCCTAGTTTCTCCTCTAGGGGAAATTAGAAATTAGGAAGAAACTTTGCACCCCTGGATCAATATATGGCAAAATTTCAGCTCTGTAACCTTAAAACCTGAGCAATTAGCTTTGTTTGAAAAGGTCAGTGATGGTTATGCTCCTCTCCCTGACAGGATGAGCTGTCCAACAGCATTCAGTTTAAATTAGAAATATCTCTGGCAAAGTTAATCAGGACCTTGTTTGTACTGTCAGACTACAGGGAGGTGAGCATGCCGGGATTCCGCGCTGCTCGGGGCACTGCCAGGGCTTCCCTTTGCCATCTGGCTGTGGTGTGGGAATTTTGCCACCACCTGTCAAATAAAAGAACTGTCAGTGAACGCAGCTGCTTTGCTTTCGTTGTTTTGGTGAGTGTCTTCTCTGGGCCAGATGTTGCAAATCCCTTTTATATATTTCTTCCAGACTTTGCCTCACCTGGAGAAGGCAATGGCACCCCACTCCAGCACTCTTGCCTGGAAAATCCCATGGACAGAGGCGCCTGGTAGGCTGCAGTCCATGGGTTCGCTAAGAGTCGGACACGGCTGAGCGACTTCCCTTTCACTTGCCTCACCTGTGATACCCTGTGTATCCCTGATACGTGTGTTTCAGGCAGATGACACTGAGGCTTAGAGAAGTTAGGCCACTTGCCCAAAGTCACGCAGTGAGTGGTGGTGTCATTCCTGTCTGGTTCTTCTATCCAAAGTCTCTCCAGCTGGGGGCCAGGGAAATGGACCTCGGTTGCCAGAGGGAAAGTTGGGCCCTTCCATTATCTCATCATCATGTCAGCGCCTCACTTCCTTGCTTGGTTGTTGAGCAGGCAGTGACTTTTTTAATTTAAAAAGAAAGACTCCAAGTGGTCTGCAGGGAAGGTGTGGGTTGTGCAGAGGAGAGTAGAAATGTGTAGATTAAAGAAACAAAGTGTATCTGAATGGCCAGCACTTTTCTCAGCTTCCTCCCGTCAGACAAAAAAAATGCACAATATAAGAGCTGAGAGTTAAGTTTTATTTGGGGCAAAATGAGTCCCTCAGTCTCGGAGACAGCACTTCAGACAGCTCTGAGAAATTGGACCAAAGAGGTAGGGGGGAAAGGTCAGTATATATGTGATTTTTGGTGAAGGGGGAGATACATGCAATCCAACACATATCTTTCCAGAAGATTTCTATTAATGCTAGTGTCACGAAGCCTCTGCTAGTCACAAGGAGCAGTCGTCACCATGAAGGATGTGGGTGCTTTTCTAGATATGGAGAGATTTAAGAATTGGGCTCATAAAATCAGCTCCTGACAATACCTGTCTGAAGACTTGTCTTTGAGATTTTCCCCCGAGCACAGACCCCTTATTTCTTCTCTCCCCCTGAACCCCTTTCAGGGATGCTGAAGGTCAGCAGCGGCGGTTACAGAAATAGAGGGAGGGACGGCAAATGCCATCTGGAGTTGGCGCTCCTGGCCCCAGGCTTCTTACGTTAGTCCTTGTCCCTTAATTCCGTGTGTGTTTATGGGTCTGGGAAAAAGCAGTCCCGAGATAGTCACTCAGGGCCAAAGAGACACTCGAAGGAGCTTGAGAGAGTCAGGGAGCTGAAATGGAAAACTCTTCCGTGGGACTCAACATAAACAGTGTGCATTAATATTAAAACTCTGTTACTAGACAGTTAGACAGCAGGTCATTCTGGGGAAGAATATGGATTGTGGAACCAACTGGCACACAAGTTCAGATCTCAGCTTTTCAACAAATCAGTGCAGGGCAGAGGTGACGCCGACCTGTTGGCTCCAGGTCCCCCGAGGACACAACTGTGGTTTCTGAAGGAAAACTACAGGCTCAAGAGAGCCAGGAGTCAAAACTCCCCTCCAGCCACGCCCCCCAGTCCTACACAGAATAAAGAACCTTCTCCCCCAAAGAAAGGAATGGACATTAAGATTGATTATGTTCAGTTCCCAGCCGATCCCAGTCTCCGGCCAGTCTCAGGAATTCCTTACCCCAGTTGTTGAAAGCTAACTAATCAAAATAATCATGAGGAAAACAGACCCCTTCAAAACAACGCATCTCTGCACATAGATGTGGTCTGTGTGTGCCCACCTTCGTCTCGACTTGGCGCAGCAGCCCGCTGATCTGACCACTGCCCTTCTCCCTCACTAAGGGCTGGATCTTCCTGTGAACTGCTGGTCTCGCTTTTTGTTTCCGAACCTCGCCTTCTCTAACTTCCTTACCTTACAGTTTTCAACTCTGTCCCCAAGGCCTTGGAAGGGGGTCCTCGTCAGAACTCGAGCCCTGATGGTCTCTCCCCAGAGTCGTTGGAGGGCAATGGCTCTCTGATACTGTTCCACCATGAGGACCTTTCCAGAAGCAGGAAGGGTGGAACCTTTCACTGGGGTTCCAGCCATGAAGGCTTTTCTGCACAGGAGGGTGGAGCCCTTCACAGAGCAGGGTGGGGATTTTCATGCGCTCTTCAACCCAGGGACCTGAGGGGTGTGTATCCTGGCATTTCCCCAGGAATGGCGTCTGCTACCTGGGGAGAAGATGACGTGATTTTAAGTGGTACTTGGAAAATTTTAATGATAATACTCATTTCTTGTAATGTACCTCAGCCCCACAAACCGAGATTTATGGCTTTATGCTGCAGTTCAGTTCAGTCACTCAGTCGTGTCTGACTCTTTCTGACCCCATGGACTGCAGCCCACCAGGCCTCCCTGTCCATCACCAACTCCCGGAGTTTACTCAGACTCATGTCCGTTGAGTTGGTGATGCCATCCAACCATCTCATCCTCTGTTGTCCCCTTCTCCTCCTGCCTTCAATCTTTCCCAGCATCAGGGTCGTAATGAGTTAGCCCTTGGCATCAGGTGGCCAAAGTATTGGCGTTTCAGCTTCAGCATCGTTCCTTTCAATTTATATTCAAGACTGATTTCCTTTAGGATGGACTGGTTGGATCTCCTTGCAGTCCAAGGGACTCTCAAGAGCCAACTTTATTGCTTAGGGTTAGGCTTTAGGAGGAGAAGGCAAGGGCACCCCACTCCAGTACTCTTGCCTGGAGAATCCCATGGATGGAGGAGCCTGGTCGGCTGCAGTCCAGGGGGTCATGAAGAGTCGGGCACGACTGAGCAACTTCACTTTCACTTTTCATTTTCATGCATTGGAAAAGGAAATGGCAACTCACTCCCGTATTCTTGCCTGGCGAATCCCAGGGACAGAGGAGCCTAGTGGGCTGCCATCTGCGGGGCCGCACAGAGTCAGACATGACTGAAGCGACTCAGCAGCAGCAGCAGGCTTTAGGAGGGTCGAAGAACACACTGTCTTCGAGACAGGTATCTTTGCTTTACAAGACAAGATGATTCTGGATGCATAGCTAGGTGACTTTAGCATAAAATAAAATCGAATAGCACAGCTGGAAAGTTACTCTCTTTTCCATTCTTTTTTTTAAATTTATTTTTAATTGAAGAATAATTGCTTTATTATTTGTGCTGGAGNACCCTGTGTATCCCTGATACGTGTGTTTCAGGCAGATGACACTGAGGCTTAGAGAAGTTAGGCCACTTGCCCAAAGTCACGCAGTGAGTGGTGGTGTCATTCCTGTCTGGTTCTTCTATCCAAAGTCTCTCCAGCTGGGGGCCAGGGAAATGGACCTCGGTTGCCAGAGGGAAAGTTGGGCCCTTCCATTATCTCATCATCATGTCAGCGCCTCACTTCCTTGCTTGGTTGTTGAGCAGGCAGTGACTTTTTTAATTTAAAAAGAAAGACTCCAAGTGGTCTGCAGGGAAGGTGTGGGTTGTGCAGAGGAGAGTAGAAATGTGTAGATTAAAGAAACAAAGTGTATCTGAATGACCAGCACTTTTCTCAGCTTCCTCCCGTCAGACAAAAAAAATGCACAATATAAGAGCTGAGAGTTAAGTTTTATTTGGGGCAAAATGAGTCCCTCAGTCTCGGAGACAGCACTTCAGACAGCTCTGAGAAATTGGACCAAAGAGGTAGGGGGGAAAGGTCAGTATATATGTGATTTTTGGTGAAGGGGGAGATACATGCAATCCAACACATATCTTTCCAGAAGATTTCTATTAATGCTAGTGTCACGAAGCCTCTGCTAGTCACAAGGAGCAGTCGTCACCATGAAGGATGTGGGTGCTTTTCTAGATATGGAGAGATTTAAGAATTGGGCTCATAAAATCAGCTCCTGACAATACCTGTCTGAAGACTTGTCTTTGAGATTTTCCCCCGAGCACAGACCCCTTATTTCTTCTCTCCCCCTGAACCCCTTTCAGGGATGCTGAAGGTCAGCAGCGGCGGTTACAGAAATAGAGGGAGGGACGGCAAGTGCCGTCTGGAGTTGGCGCTCCTGGCCCCAGGCTTCTTACGTTAGTCCTTGTCCCTTAATTCCGTGTGTGTTTATGGGTCTGGGAAAAAGCAGTCCCGAGATAGTCACTCAGGGCCAAAGAGACACTCGAAGGAGCTTGAGAGAGTCAGGGAGCTGAAATGGAAAACTCTTCCGTGGGACTCAACATAAACAGTGTGCATTAATATTAAAACTCTGTTACTAGACAGTTAGACAGCAGGTCATTCTGGGGAAGAATATGGATTGTGGAACCAACTGGCACACAAGTTCAGATCTCAGCTTTTCAACAAATCAGTGCAGGGCAGAGGTGACGCCGACCTGTTGGCTCCAGGTCCCCCGAGGACACAACTGTGGTTTCTGAAGGAAAACTACAGGCTCAAGAGAGCCAGGAGTCAAAACTCCCCTCCAGCCACGCCCCCCAGTCCTACACAGAATAAAGAACCTTCTCCCCCAGAGAAAGGAATGGACATTAAGATTGATTATGTTCAGTTCCCAGCCGATCCCAGTCTCCGGCCAGTCTCAGGAATTCCTTACCCCAGTTGTTGAAAGCTAACTAATCAAAATAATCATGAGGAAAACAGACCCCTTCAAAACAACGCATCTCTGCACATAGATGTGGTCTGTGTGTGCCCACCTTCGTCTCGACTTGGCGCAGCAGCCCGCTGATCTGACCACTGCCCTTCTCCCTCACTAAGGGCTGGATCTTCCTGTGAACTGCTGGTCTCGCTTTTTGTTTCCGAACCTCGCCTTCTCTAACTTCCTTACCTTACAGTTTTCAACTCTGTCCCCAAGGCCTTGGAAGGGGGTCCTCGTCAGAACTCGAGCCCTGATGGTCTCTCCCCAGAGTCGTTGGAGGGCAATGGCTCTCTGATACTGTTCCACCATGAGGACCTTTCCAGAAGCAGGAAGGGTGGAACCTTTCACTGGGGTTCCAGCCATGAAGGCTTTTCTGCACAGGAGGGTGGAGCCCTTCACAGAGCAGGGTGGGGATTTTCATGCGCTCTTCAACCCAGGGACCTGAGGGGTGTGTATCCTGGCATTTCCCCAGGAATGGCGTCTGCTACCTGGGGAGAAGATGACGTGATTTTAAGTGGTACTTGGAAAATTTTAATGATAATACTCATTTCTTGTAATGTACCTCAGCCCCACAAACCGAGATTTATGGCTTTATGCTGCAGTTCAGTTCAGTCACTCAGTCGTGTCTGACTCTTTCTGACCCCATGGACTGCAGCCCACCAGGCCTCCCTGTCCATCACCAACTCCCGGAGTTTACTCAGACTCATGTCCGTTGAGTTGGTGATGCCATCCAACCATCTCATCCTCTGTTGTCCCCTTCTCCTCCTGCCTTCAATCTTTCCCAACATCAGGGTCGTAATGAGTTAGCCCTTGGCATCAGGTGGCCAAAGTATTGGCGTTTCAGCTTCAGCATCGTTCCTTTCAATTTATATTCAAGACTGATTTCCTTTAGGATGGACTGGTTGGATCTCCTTGCAGTCCAAGGGACTCTCAAGAGCCAACTTTATTGCTTAGGGTTAGGCTTTAGGAGGAGAAGGCAAGGGCACCCCACTCCAGTACTCTTGCCTGGAGAATCCCATGGATGGAGGAGCCTGGTCGGCTGCAGTCCAGGGGGTCATGAAGAGTCGGGCACGACTGAGCAACTTCACTTTCACTTTTCATTTTCATGCATTGGAAAAGGAAATGGCAACTCACTCCCGTATTCTTGCCTGGCGAATCCCAGGGACAGAGGAGCCTAGTGGGCTGCCATCTGCGGGGCCGCACAGAGTCAGACATGACTGAAGCGACTCAGCAGCAGCAGCAGGCTTTAGGAGGGTCGAAGAACACACTGTCTTCGAGACAGGTATCTTTGCTTTACAAGACAAGATGATTCTGGATGCATAGCTAGGTGACTTTAGCATAAAATAAAATCGAATAGCACAGCTGGAAAGTTACTCTCTTTTCCATTCTTTTTTTTAAATTTATTTTTAATTGAAGAATAATTGCTTTATTATTTGTGCTGGAGTCTGCAGTTTAACAATGTGCATCAGCATAAGTATGCATGCATCTTCACCTTTTTGAACCTCCCCAACCCCCACCCCATCCTGCCCCTCTAGGTTGTCACAGAACAAGGCTTTGAGCTTCCTGTGCTGTACAGCAGCTTCCCATTAGCTATCTGCTTTACGTATGGTGGACTTCCCTGGTGGCTCAGACCGTAGAGTGTCTGCTACAATGAGGAAGACCCGGGTTCAATCCCTGGATCAGGAAGATCTCCTGGAGAAGGAAATGGCAACCCACTCCAGCATTCTTGCCTGGAAAATACCATGGACGAAGGCGCCTGGACTCTTGGTCCATGGGATGGCAAAGAGTCGGACATGATTGAGCGACTTCACTTTACATATGGCAATGTATATGTTTCAATGCTAATGTTCCTGATTATAGGAGAAAAAAAAGATCTCACTTGTTGGTGGAAAACTTGCCAATCCCCCTTCTGTATTAGGAGACACCAAGAGGCAGACTCCACAGGAAACAGGGTCCAGCTGGAATCTAGTAATGAAGCTGGTTTCACTGATTTTATTTTGGTTGTTGCTGTCTATTGACGGCAAGTGATGCTGCCTTCCATGGTGGTTGTGATGATAAAATTTCAGCTAAAGTAAATGTAAGTAAGACATTGAGTTGATTTGTGTGGATCACAATAAACTGTGGAAAATTCTTCAAGAGATGGGAATACCAGACCACCTGACCTGCCTCTTGAGAAATCTGTATGCAGGTCAGGAAGCAACAGTTAGAACTGGACATGGAACAACAGACTGCTTCCAAATAAGAAAAGGAGTACGTCAAGGCTGTATATTCTCACCCTGCTTATTTAACTTATATGCAGAGTACATCATGAGAAACGCTGGGCTGGAAGAAACACAAGCTGGAATCAAGATTGCCGGGAGAAATATCAATAAATAATCTCGGATATGCAGATGACACCACCCTTATGGCAGAAAGTGAAGAGGAGCTAAAAAGCCTCTTGATGAAAGTGAAAGAGGAGAGTGAAAAAGTTGGCTTAAAGCTCAACATTCAGAAAATGAAGATCATGGCCTCCAGTCCCATCACTTCATGGGAAATAGATGGGGAAACAGTGGAAACTGTGTCAGACTTTATTTTTTTTGGGGGGGTGCTCCAAAATCATTGCAGATGGTGATTGCAGCCATGAAATTAGAAGGCGCTTACACCTTGAAAAAAAAGTTATGACCAACATAGATAGTATATTGAAAAACAGAGACATTACTTTGCCGACTAAGGTCTGTCTAGTCAAGGCTATGGTTTTCCCTGTGGTCATGTATGGATGTGAGAGTTGGACTGTGAACAAGGCTAAGTGCTGAAGAATTGATGCTTTCTTTTGAACTGTG
>SJYW01048424.1:397235-410377 GCA_006410735.1 Raphicerus campestris | reverse complement strand
GGGAGGCTGAAAGGGAAGGAAGGAGTGTCTTAATTTTACAGAAGTGTTGTGATACTTATAAACCTTTGGCTGTGGCCGCTTTAGGTAAGCTGGTTGTGTTAAATTCAGTGCACACTTACTGAAACCCTGCAACATGCCAGGCACCTTCTTGGTACTGAGACCAAGCACTTTTCAGAACAGAAAAAAAAAAAAAAATTGCCCTCATGAAGCTTGCCTTCTAGGGGTAGGAGATAGCGTGTCCCCAAAGCAGCAAACAGAGACAGACAGTCGCGGCGCAGGCTTTCCTGGAAGTGGCGCCGTCTCCACCTCCACAGGCTTGACCCGCGGGAATGTGGTGCCTTTGTAGGGTTGCAAAATGTTTATGAGATTTTCCAGTTGTTACTGAAATCTGAGTCTGGCTACTCACCATTCCGAAGTCAATACTCCAGAGATAAGGTTGGTGGAAAGGGAAGTTTGCTTTGTTTGGAGGCCAGCAGCCAGGGGAGAGGGGGGTGGTGGTGGTTCACTTTCCTAGCTGTGTCCAGCTCTTTGTGACCCCATGGACTGCAGCACGCCAGGCTTCCCTGTCCCTCACCGTCTTTCAGAGTTTGCCCAAGTTTGCCCAAGTTCATGTCCATAAAGTCTGACTCTCCCCACTGACAATCAGCGGACAAAGAGCAAAGGCTTTTCAGAGCAGAGTTTGGGGTGGAGGGGTGGGGTGTGCAAGTAAAGGGACGGGGCTACATGCAGGAACAGCACACTCAGCTCTGACAGTCACCTTGAGGTTGCTCATCAGTCATCTGATCAACGTCATATCTATCATTTTGAGAACCATTAATCTCGAGCTACAGGGTTGGTTTGTTCCCATTTCTTTGAGCCCGGTTCTTGGAATTGTGGCAGTTCATGTCATGGCTGTAGCCTGATCCTTGTGTGGCTAACTCCTACCGCCTGGTGGGAGTTTTAGTATCTACAGCACAGCTCAGGGACATGGCTCAAGTGTTATTTGTAGTCCTCCAGGAGGAGCTAAAAGTCCTTGACTTTACTTAATGATTAAACTGGTATCATTTGGTCTTGTTTGACTGTTTCCTTTTGCTTCTGAATTTTCTCATTTCTTTGATTAAATTTATTCTTTGGCTGGTTTTTTTTTGTTTTGTTTTTTTAACAGGCAAATGGCAGGCAGAGGACATGAAAGAGAAGGACCACAGGTTCCTGCTCTGTTTTCCAATCACTGATTCCCATCATTGGTGCCACAGAGTGAATGTTTGTGTCTCACTACCCCAACCCACCAATTCATGGTGAAAAGTGAAAGTCGCTCAGTCGTGTCTGACTCTTTGTGACCCCATAGACTGTACAGTCCATGGAATTCTTTAGCCACAACACTGGAGTGGGTAGCCTTTCCCTTCTCCGGGGATCTTCCCAACCCAAGGATGAAACCCAGGTCTCCCACACTGCAGGTAGATTCTTTACCAGCTGAGCCACCAGGGAAGCCCAAGAAAACTGGAGTGAGTAGCCTATCCCTTCTCCAGCAGATCTTCCTGACCCAGGAATCAAACTGGGTCTCTTGCATTGCAGGTGGATTTTTTACCAGCTGAGCTACATTCATAGATTGAAGCCAAATTCCAAATGTGATGATGTTTGGAGGAGGAGCCTTAGGAAGTGATAATTAAACTCCACCCTCTTGAGTGGAACTAGGACCCTTATAAGAGAGGCCCCGGAGAGCTCCCTTACCCCCTAGTTTCACGGGAGGACGCAGTGAGAGAAAGCTGTTTATGAACCAGGCAGTCCTCAGCAGTCTCCTCGTGCCTTGATCTTGGACTTCACAGCTTCCAAAGCTGTGAGAGACGATTTGTTGTTTCTAAGTCACTCAACCTATGGCATTCTGTTGTAGCAACTGGGACAGGCTAAGGCAGTCGTGTTCCCTGGGGCTTTGCTATCCAGTGCAAGTGCTCAATATCCATGTATGTCTTGTGCCATCATATTGGATAGCAAGGAGGCAGAACTTTCCTGTCATCATGGAAAATTCTGCTGGACAGTGTCGTCCTGGTCAGACGCACTACTGCTGTAGCAACAACACTGATGATGATGTTGACAGTGATGATAATAGTAATGATATGATTCACCAGTTACTGGGTATGCAGTACACGCAGGGCACGTTATACATGTTATCTCATGCCAGCCTCACATACACGCTTACCTAACCCGGATGTGTTTATCTCATGCCAACCTCACATACACGCTTACCTAACCCGGATGTGTTTATCTCATGCCAGCCTCACATACACGCTTACCTAACCTGGATGTGTTTATCTCATGCCAGCCTCACATACACTCTTATTTAACCCAGATGCATTTATTTCATGCCAACCTCACATACACGCTTACCTAACACGGATGAGTTTATCTCATGTCAACCTTGCATACACGCTTACCTAACCCGGATGCGTTCATCTCATGCCAGCCTCGCATACATGCTTACGTAGCCCAGATGCATCTACTCTCATTTTTCTTACCTTCAGTCTGGGGCTCTAGACCCCTTGGCCCTCCTGATGTGCTCACTCTCACTTCACAAATCCATGGAAGGGCCAAACAAGCCACCCAAAACAGTGGGGCTGGTAGGTAAATGCTGCGATTGGGACTGGAGCCCGGTCTTGGCTGGCGGGGCGCCCAGGCTCTTAGCCAGTCTGTTCTTGGTCCTTATGCCACTCCTCCATCCATCAGACTATTTTCCAGGCCTGAAACGAATCTCTAGAAGGGGTGGACAAGCTAGCTTCCAGCAGGGAGTTGGATCTTTATTCCATTAGGAAGCTAGTGGGGCACCCTTTGAATGATCTCAACCACTGTTAACTTCTCTGTAAAACCTCTCCTTATGAAAAGGAGCAAAAGGTGTCTCTTCTCAATGTGCTTGCTGCTACCAGTCAGTCAGGTGCGCGTCACACCTGGCAGATGTCCAGTGTTCATAGAGTGGTAGGTGCCCCATGGAGTCATGCAGAGAACCATCAGAACAGTCACGGACACTGCCCAGCTGTGTCCAGTCTTTTGTCAATGTAGGGAGACTATTTTAAATCTTAAAAGTGAATGAGTGAGGATTGTCTAAGAAAAGAAAAATATTTAACAGGTGTTCATCAGCAGTTCCTGCAGAAACCACCCACACACCCTGCTATTTCAGGGCTAGGACTGAATCCCCCTCTACAGACGACTCTTGATGGCGTGGCTCAGCTGTCATGGGGCTTGAGACCTAAAATGTGATTTGTCACTGCAGCCCAGTCATTGAATGTTAGGGTTGGAAGGATCCAGAGATAGGGGAAGGGGAGGCAGGCCGGAAGAGAAGGGAGAGAGAATAAACTGGAACAAAGAGCCTAGAAACAGTTATGACACCCATCAGCTATCGAGTCTCTGTCATTTGCCAGTCACTGGAGATGGCATTTAACTGGTAATGGCATCTAATCTTTCCAACAATCCTGTAAAATGGATTCCTTCAATTTATAGATGGTCAGACTAACTACAACGTGTTGCTGCCGCCACAGGCAGCTCTCGCACCCAGATATCTCTGGTCCCAGGAGCATGTTTTTCTCTCTGGAGAACCAGGAGGTGACAGAAAGTGACTCTCAAGGCATAGAGGTCAGCTGGTGGGGAACACAGGAGTGATCCTCATTAGAAACCAGAGTAAATGGGTTAGGGTTAAGACAGAGACCTCCACTTCTAAGATGGAAGATTTAACCTTCTTACTGAAACAACCTGAAAAGAGATCAGCTACATAAAAGAATGGCTTTCTGGACACTGGACTTCAGGCAGTGAAGGACAGCGATTCCTGAGAGATGAGAAATAGAAAGGGTGAGCCCACATTTACCTCAGTTCACTACCTACAGCGGACTTCCAGATGGTGCCACAGAGAGAAGGAACTCAGGGGCCCAGTCGATTCCCTGAGAGTTTGGGGGAGCAAAGGTGGGTAGACGCTGCAGAGGAATGCCAGAGGGGAGAGAGAATCACAGAGATCTGCCAACGGTCCCCATGAATTCAGCTGAAAGTTTAAACAGATCAAGTTCAGAATAGAAGGGACTTCCTCAGTGATACAAGACATTGACAGAAAGCCTACAGCTAACCTCATGCTTAATGGTGAAAGAATGATGTTCTTAAGATCAGCAACAAGACAAAGATGTGTGTTCTTAACTCTTTCATTCAACATTGTACTAAAGCTTCTAGCTGGTGAAATAAGGCAAGAAAAAGAAACAAGAAGAATCTGGATTTGAAAGGAAGATGTAAAGCTGCTTTCCTTTGCAGTTGACATGTCTTCTAGATGGACTCTTAAAAGCAACTAGAACAAACACATTATATTTAGCATGTTTGCAGGTTTCAAATCAACATATAAGAACCAATTTTGTCTCTATATACTTCTTACATATAATTTGGAATTGCAGTTAAAAAACCAATATAATTTACAGTAATATATTTCACAAATGTGAAAGCCTTAGGGATACATCTGATAAGATGTGAAATTCCTATAATCAAAACTACATGCATGAAAATTACACAACATTACTGATTAAATTAAGGATCCAAATAAATGGAGAGATATACCATGTTCATCATTTGGAAGATTTAATTTTGTTAGGATCTGAATCCTCTCAAAATTTATCTATGTTTTCAATCTAATTCCAATCAGAATTCAGTTGAAATTTTTGTCAACATCAGTAAGCTCATTCTAAAATTCATGTGAAAGTGCAAGGGACCTATAATCGCCAAAAAAACTTTTAAAAAGAAAAGACTTGACTGACTAATATTACTTGATTTCAAGGCTTATTACTGATCTAGAGTAATTAAGACAATGTGCAAAGATAAGCAAGATTGGCAGAAACATAATGTATCAGTGGAATAGAGAACCTGGAAATGGACCCCCGCCTATGTGACAGCTGGCTTTTGACAAAGGTACAAAGCCAACTGAGTGAAGAAAGGACAGTCTTGCCAACAGTGGGCGAGATGACTGGAGAGTCAGGAGCCAGGAGAGACTCCTCAGAACTAGGCTATGTGAGGATTTCTTAGATACTGGACCAAAAATATAATCCATGGAAAACCCATGGATACATTGAATGTCATCAAAATGAAAAACGACCCTTTTAAGCCTCTTGATGAAAGTGAAAGAGGAAAGTGACAAAGTTGGCTTAAAGCTCAACATTCAGAAAACGAAGATTATGGCATCCGGTCCCATCACTTCATGGAAAATAGATGGGGAAACAGTGGAAACTGTGTCAGACTTTATTTTTTCGGGGGGGGGGGGTGGTGGTGCTCCAAAATCACTGCAGATGATGACTGCAGCCATGAAATTAAAAGACGCTTACTCCTTGGAAGAAAAGTTATGACCAACCTAGATAGCATATTCAAAAGCAGAGACATTACTTTGTCGACTAAGGTCCGCCTAGTCAAGGCTATGGTTTTTCCAGTGGTCATGTATGGATGTGAGAGCTGGACTGTGAAGAAAGCTGAGCGCCAAAGAATGGATGCTTTTGAACTGTGGTGTTGGAGAAGACTCTTGAGATTCCCTTGAACTGCAAGGAGATCCAACCAGTCCATTCTGAAGGAGATCAATCCTGGGATTTCTTTGGAAGGAATGATGCTAAAGCTGAAACTCCAGTACTCTGACCACCTCATGCGAAGAGTTGACTCATTGGAAAAGACTCTGATGCTGGGGGTAGGAGGAGAAGGGGACGACTGAGGATGAGATGGCTGGATGGCATCACTGACTCGATGGATGTGAGCCTGAGTGAACTCCGGGAGATGGTGATGGACAGGGAGGCCTGGCGTGCTGCGATTCATGAGGTCGCAAAGAGTCGGACATGACTGAGCGCCTGAACTGAACTGAACTGAACTGAAACACACGCTGGTAAGAGAATGAAAAAGTCAACACACTGGAAGCCGATATTTGCAGTCACATATCTAATGAAGAACTTACCTTCAGATTATGTTGTTAGTTAAAGGCACTCAGTCATGTCCAACTCTTTGTGACCCCATGGACTGTATAGTCTATGGAATTCTCCAGGCCAGAATGCTGGAGTGGGAAGATCTTCCTAACACAGGGACTGAACCCAGGTCTCCTCCATTGCAGGCAGATTCTTTACCAGCTGAGCCACCAGGGAAGCCCAAGAATACTGGAGTGGGTAGCCTATCCCTTCTCCAGTAGATCTTCCAACCCAGGAATCAAACTGGGGTCTCCTGCATTGCAGGCAGATTCTTTACCAACTGAGCTATGAGGGAAGATCAATCTAGACAGTATATTGAAAAGCAAAGACATTACTTTGCCAACAAAGGTCCATCTAGTCAAAGCTATGGTTTTTCCAGTACTCATGTATGGATGTGAGAGTTGGATTATAAAGAAAGCTGAGGGCCAAAGAATTGATGCTTTTGAACTGTGGTGTTGGAGAAGACTCTCAAGAGTCCAAGGGAGATCCAACCTGGAAGATCTCTGCAAGGAGATCCAACCAGTCCATCCGAAAACAAATCAGTCCTGAATATTCATTGGAAGGACTGCTGCTGAAGCTAAAGCTCCAATACTTTGGCCACCTGATGCTAAGAGCTGACTCATTTTAAAAGACCCTGGTGCTGGGCAAGAGTGAAGGTGGGAGGAAAAAGGAACGACAGAGGATGAGCTGGTTGGATGGCATCATTGAGTCAATGGACATGAGTTTGAGCAAGCTGCAGGAGGTGGTGATGGACAGGGAAGTCTGGTGTGCAGCAGTTCATGGAGTCACAAAGAATCAGACATGACTGAGCGACTGAGCTGACTTAACCAAGCAAAGAGCTGATGGGCATGTGGAGAAGCTGAAACTCTGATGCACTACTGGAGGGAGTGTCAAATGGCACAGTCACTTTGGGAAAGAACTTGAGTTTTTTGAAGTGGAAAAATGTACATACTTTATGACTGAACTATTTTTATCTATTTACCCAAGAGAAAGGAATGCACGTTCATAAAAAGACTTGTAATGAATGTTTATAGCAGCTGTAGCTACAAGAGCCCCAAGTAGAAACATCACAAAACTCCACGTATCTACAGGTGCGTGAATAAACAACCATGAAATATTGCTCATTAATTAACAGGAATGAACCATAGATACATACTATAACATGTGCGAAGCTCAGGATAGTTACGCTGAGTGAAAGAAGCCAGACCAAATACCAGTACATACTGGATGGCTTCACTTTTATAAAATTCTATAAAATGCAAATTAATCTATAGTGACAGCATAGATTAGTGATTGCAAAGGGATGGGAGAGGGAAGGGAGTGACTTGGGGAGAGATTACAAAGGGTATTTAATTGTGGTGATGGATTTAAGGGTATGCATACGTCTAAGCTTTCAGATATTGTTCTTCAAATACATGCAGTTTATCGTATGTGTCTTATAACTACTAAAATGGCTTTTTAAAAAAGAATTGGGATGGTCAATAGGTTTTTCCTTTTTATTCATTTTTCTTTAAATGCGGAGAGATTTCTTTCTCTTGCGGCGCTGCGCATGGCATGTAAGGTCTTAGTTCCCCAGCCGCAGCCCCTGCCGCGGAAGCGCAGAGTCTCAACCACTGGGCGGCGTTTTAGACTAGACTGCCATTTCTGATCCCGAGGATGCTGTCATTTTAACAGAACAGGCGCCACCATCTCTATTTATACAGGCCTCTTACTACGCTTCCCTGGTGGCTCAGACAGTCAAGAATCTGCCTGTGATGCAGGAGACCTGGGTTTGATCCTTGGGTCGGGAGGATCTTCTGAAGAGAAGGGCTACTCACTCCAGCATTCTTGCCTGGAGAATCTCACGGACAGAGGAGCTTGGCAGAGTCACAGAGAGATCCATGGGCGTCGCGAGGAGTCGACCACAACTGGGCGACTAACATTTCACTTTCATACTCTGCCAGGCATTGTTTTAGATGCTTTACATGCATTTATTCACTTAAGCCTCATAACCACCATGTAGGTAGGGACTATTTTGCTCCCTGTTTTTTCCATAAGGAAACTGAGTCACCACAAGCTTAAGTAACTTATCCAAGGTTTCCCAACTGTAAGTGGAACTGGAATTTAACCCTTAGCTGTCCTGCCTCCATTTCCATACTCTTAACCTGGGGCCAGAACTAGGGCGGAGCCTGAAGAGATATCCTTCTTAAGAGTTTATTTTATTTTTAAAATGTTATTTATCTGTCGTTGGCTGTGCTGACTCTCGGTTGCTGCTGAGGCTCTTCTCTAGTTGCAGTGAGCGGAGGCTACTCTGGCTGCCTGCGGGCTTCTCGCTGCGGGGCCTTCTCTCTTGGCAGAGCGCGGGCTCCAGGCTGTGCGGCGCGGCGGCTACACCACGTGGGCTCGTTAGCTGCGGCTTCCAAGCTCCAGAATATGGGCTCAACAGTCGTGGTATGTGGGCTTACTTGCTCCTTGGTGTGTGGGATCTTCCCGGAGCCAGGATTGAACCCATGTCTCCTGCGTTGGCAGGCAGATTCTTTACCACTGAGCCTCCAGGCTAGCCCACATTATATCCTTGGATGAAGTTGGAGCAGGAAGGGTCAACTTACCTCGTGAATACTGTTCTCAGCTTTAGTCTCCACCTCCTTCCCTGACTTTATTGAGGTATAACTAAAAATAAAAATTGCATATATTGAGGTTGTGCAATGTGATTTCTGAAAGTGTAGACACTGTGGACACTATACGAGCTATAGATGTGGATGTCTATACTATCTATACACACTACAGACTCGTCACAGTCAAGTTGACACACACCTCCTTCCCCTCCTAGAATGACCATCTCTTTTGTGTGTGATCAGAACACTTAACGTCTACTCTTTTAGCCAACTTCAAATGTTTAGTCTTGAGGAAAGGACTGAACAGTTGAGAAAACCTTCATTCTTAAGGAAGATGTGGACATTTGTAAAGAGGTGCGGCTACACGCTGGGTTTTCTTTGATTTTAGAAAGTCTCCATTCCGTCTCATCTCTTGCTGACAGTCTTCCCTCACTCCAGCCCGTCTTCCCTCGTCTCGCTCAGGGCTCGGCACTCACTGGTGCTCGTCAGTATCGCAGCATCTCGTCCCCAAGGTTGGGATGAGTGTTCTTGCTTCTTTCTGTAGTCTGAGACCTCTTAGAAAAATGATAGTTAAGCTTGCATGACCTCATAGTCAGCCACTATTTTAAGTATTTTTGCATGGTGATTGGATGGCATCATTGATTCAATAGACATGAACTTGGGCAAACTCTGGGAGACAGTAAGGGGCAGGGAGGCCTAGCATGCTGCAGTCCATGAGGCTGTGAAGGGTAGAATGCCGCTTAGGGACTGAGCTGCGACAGCAACGCTTACGATGTCACCCGACTGTGACAGGTAGATGCTTACCGTCTCTCTAGTTTGCAGACAAGAAAAGTTAGCTGATATCCCAGAGTAGAAGATGAGCAAGACCTTGCCTTCTGGCTCCACAGCTGGATCCCTAATTATCGCTGGCACGTGTGTCTTCCTTCGCATCGTATTCTCAGGGCCCTGGGTGTAGTAGTCTTACAGTGAGTGCTTACTGAACTGACCACATCACAGGTCCCCATGAGAGTGAGCCTAGCAGTGTCTGTTGGTATCTAAAATATGACAAGGCTTCCCAGGTGGCCAGTGGTAAAGAATCCGCCTGCCAATGCAAGAAACACAGGTTCAATCCCTGGGCCTGGAAGATCCCCTGGAGAAGGAAATGGCAACCCACTCCAGTATTCCTGCCTGGAGAATCCCACGGACTGAAGAGTGGTGGGCTACAGTCCATGGAGTCGCAAAAGGTCGAACATGGCTTAGCAACTAAAGAACAACAGCAAAATATGACACCAGAGCCCCTCAGTTGCAGAGAACACAGGACTGCAGGAACAGAGAGATGAGGGAAGCTCGGAATTAAGCAGGGATGAGCACTGGACATGGGGTCTCTGGGCACAGGTTTTCGTCTCAGTGTTTGTACCCTCCCTCTGGCTTTCCCCTTCCTCCAACTGAGGTCTCAACTGCTGAGAATAATTCATGCTTTATTAAAACCCATCCTGTACACGCTGGCCCCGGCAGTGATTCTCTCATTATATCCTGGCTTCTTTTTAATCATATTCTGGGTAGATGAGTAAAATCCCTCACTCGGGCCAAAGGTTGGCCCTCCTCTAATGATGAGAAGGTTTCTGGGATGTGTGAACGATCAGCAGCTCGTGAGAGGCAGCTCACTCACTCTTTGTTCTTTTGTAATTGGAATCCATCAGTGAGATACTATTAAGGAGCCCCCTACAAACTAAAAATTCTCTATAGAAAATGAGCCGTTTCCTGGGGGAAAAAACAGTCTACAACTTTAGTGTTGCTTCTTCGTATTATAATGATCCAGCTTTGGCTTCAAGATGCCATTAGCTGCGTTATTCAGAGGCAGTTTACAAAAGGGTTTTGATCTCTGGCTTCCAGTTCTTAAAACCAAGGGAACTCTGAGTGGCATGAAGTTGACTTGGAGATGGGCTGATCTGAGACTGTCCCTCTCTCTGCTCCGGATACAGGATCTGCCCGGGTGGAGCTGCTGGTTCTCATCACACAGGACCACAGAGCGGCCTTTGCCTGTCTTGTCACATGCTCACTGCCTCCTGTTTCCCCCGTGCTGAAGCATCTGGCACCCTAACCTGCCTTGAAGCTCTTTGTAACGCAGATTCATTGTGAATGTCTCAGCCACAGAAAAGAGGCAGAGAAACCAACAGACGCAACAACCAAGCAACCAAATGCCAATCAAAGAGGGAAACGGCAGAAATATTTGAAGGTCTGGGTCTGACCCAGACAGGTTTTGCTGTGTGTTTCCCATCGTGCAGTCTGATGCCTCGGACCGCACGGTTCTAGACCAGCGTCGCGGTGACTGGCCAGCGGTGCAGGTGCCCCGTGCAGGGCTTCTTTAGCTTTGTGCTTTGCTTCCATTCACTAGAGCTGAGGCTCTCTAAGGCCCAAAGAGGAGGGTCGTTTTGAAAATGAAAGTGAAGTCGCTCAGGCGTGTCCCTACCAGGCTCCTCTGTCCATGGGATTTTCCAGGCAAGAGTACTGGAGTGGATTGCCATTTCCTTCTCCAGGGGATCTTTCCGACCCAGGGAGCGAACCTGGGTCTCCCGCATTGCAGGCGGACGCTTTACTGTCTGAGCCATTTAGCATTTCTGTAAACATCTCCTTTGAGATTCTCCTGCAACCGTGCTTGTATAGCACAGTTTAAAACCTGCTTGTTTACTTCAGCTGGGGAATTTTCTTCCTGATTAAAGGATTCATTTTATTCAAGGCTTATGCCTGAACTTAACTAAGATGTCTGTGTTCCAGCTATTAAAGCAGAAAATGCAATCGTGCAAACAGCTAAAACCCAACCAGGCATTTGTGATGGTATTCGACTCTCTCAGTGAGCCACCAGTATCTGCTGAAATGAGAAGCTGGGAAAGAGGCTGGTCACAGTCCCTTTGCAGCTCAGTTCAGTTAAGTTCAGGTGCTCAGTCGTGTCCAACTCTGTGACCCCGTGGACCGCAGCACACCAGGCCTCCCTGTCCACCACCAGCTCCCGCAGAGTGAGGTGCTGTTTCCTTCCTCTGCACTGGGGAGCCGGGGGTCTCCCGGAACCCACCAAGCTGTCAGACACAAGCTTGGCCCTCTGCTTTTGACAGAGCCCTGTCAGAGGGAGGGGTCTGCTCTCAGGAGCCAGAAAATGCATCCTGTTACAGTCAGAGGAGGCAGACTTGAGACTTCCCCAGGACCGTGCACCTGGTCAGCAGTGGTCCCCCCGCCTCCCTCCCATCCTTTTCCCTCCTCCTCTATTCTCCCCTCTGCCTGTATCTCCTTGCTCCTAGCTCCCTTCTCTTTTTCATCCTCTTCCCATCTCCTTCCTCCTTCTCCCTCTCCTCCAGATTCCACCCATTCCGTACACATTCATTATGCACCTACTATGTGCCTGTACCTCTTCAAGCACTGAGGATGCAGTTACCAAATAAAAAGTCAGCCACTGTGGAGGTGACACTGGAGTCAGGAGTTCGGATAATACGCAACAAACAAGTCCGTATATGGTTGCACACTGGGGACCATAGAGAATGAAGAAGTTACTGAAAGAGCGTGATGAAGGGATGGAGTGACGGGTTGCTCTCTTCTGTTGGTGCTTGGACGAGGCATCTTGGAGGGAGTGGGATTTGTGTATTGTAGGAGGTGCACCTGCAGCTCTTGTCTATCTCTGGGAAAGCAGTTGGAACAATCAAGACCGCCTCCATGCATTGCCTCATGTCCCTGGGAGAGCAGTCACTCCTGGTTGAGAACCACTCTTCCGAGGCTGCGCTGCAGATGGCAGGGCAGCCCCTGTGTCATCCCTGCTGGCCTTCAGCCTCCACCGCTCGGCCACACGGGTGTCAGACCACTGTGATCACGGAGAGCCCCGCTTCTGTGAGGGGGGCTAAAGCAGTGTGCGCTGCACTCAGGCCTGCTCCTTTTCTTTATGGCTGCATCCCAGTAAGCATTTTAATATTTTTATTAATTTATTTTTTAATTGGAGTTTAATTGTTTTGCAGTGTGTTACTTTCTGCTGTACAACAGAGTGAATCAGCGCTGAGTATACATCTATCCCCTCCCTCACGAGCCTCCCACTCACTGCACCTTCTGGGTCACCACGGAGCACTGGGCTGGGCTCCTTGTGTTATCCAGCAGCTTCCTACTGGCTGTCTATTTTGCACATGGTCGTGTAAAGGACTAATGCTGAAGCTGAAACTCCAATTCTTTGGCCACCTGATGCAAAGA
Organism: Raphicerus campestris; assembly: GCA_006410735.1. Lineage (NCBI taxonomy): Eukaryota > Metazoa > Chordata > Mammalia > Artiodactyla > Bovidae > Raphicerus > Raphicerus campestris. The sequence goes on along the minus strand of SJYW01048424.1, from coordinate 397,650 downwards.
ACTGACTCCTCTGAAAAGACCCTGATGCTGGGAAAGATTGAAGGCGGGTGGAGAAGGGGACAACAGAGGATGAGATGGCTGGATCGCATCACCGACTCAATGGACATGAGTTTGCGCAAACTCTGGGAGTTGGTGATGGAAGGGAGGCCTGGCGTGCTGCAGTCCATGGGGTCACGAAGAGTTGGACACAACTGAGCAACTGAACTGAACTGAACTGAACTGTGTGTCTATGTCAGATCAGTTCAGTTCAGTCACTCACTTGTGTCCGACTCTTCGCGACCCCATGAATTGCAGCACACCAGGCCTCCCTTTTCATCACCATCTCCCGAGTTCACTCAGACTCATGTCCATCAAGTCCATGATGCCATCCAGCCATCTCATCCTCAGTCATCCCCTTCTCCCCCTGCCCCCAATC
>SJYW01048424.1:332298-395372 GCA_006410735.1 Raphicerus campestris | reverse complement strand
CTCCTTGCAGTCCAAGGGACTCTCAAGAGTCTTCTCCAACACCACAGTTCAAAAGCATCAATTATTCAGTGCTCAGCTTTCTTCACAGTCCAAGTCTCACATCCATACATGACCACAGGAAAAACCATAGCCCTGACTAGATGGACCTTCGTTGGCAAAGTAATGTCTCTGCTTTTGAATATACTATCTAGGTTGGTCATAATTTTTCTTCCAAGGAGTAAGTGTCTTTTAATTTCATGGCTGCAATCACCATCTGCAATGATTTTGGAGCCCCCCAAAAATAAAGTCTGACACTGTTTCCACTGTTTCTCCATCTATTTCCCATGAAGTGATGGAACGGGATGCCATGATCTTTGTTTTCTGAATGTTGAGCTTTAAACCAACTTTTTCACTTTCCTCTTTCATTTTCATCAAGAGCTTTTTAGCTCCTCTTCACTTTCTGCCATAAGGGTGGTGTCATCTGCATACCTGAGGTTATTGATATTTCTCCCAGCAATCTTGATTCCAGCTTGTGTTTCTTCCAGCTCAGCATTTCTCATGATGTACTCTGCATATAAGTTAAATAAGCAGGGTGACAATATATAGCCTTGACGTACTCCCTTTCCTATTTGGAACCAGTTGTTCCATGTCCAGTTCTAACTGTTGCTTCCTGACCTGCATACAGATTTCTCAAGATGCAGGTTAGGTGGTCTGGTATTCCCATCTCTTTTAGAATTTTCCACAGTTTATTGTGATCCACATAGTCAAAGGCTTTGGCATAGTCAATAAAGCAGAAGTAGATGTTTTTCTGGAACTCTCTTGCTTTTTTCATGATATGTCAGTGTGTTTGAACAAAAAAAAGATGGGAATAATGACATCCCAGATCTTTGCTCCTCCATGCCATGGTTATATGGCTTCCCAGGTGGCTCAGTTGTAAAGAGAATCCATCTGCCAATGCAGGAAACACAGGTTTGGTCTCTGGGTTGGGCAGATCCCCTGGAGAAGGAAATGGCAATCCACTCCAGTATTCTTTCTTGGGATATCCCATGGACAGAGGAGCCTGGCAGAGTACAGTCCAGAGGGTTGCAAGAGTTGGACACGTCTAAACAGCTAAACGACAGCAATGGCCATAGTATGGTGTTAAAAATGTCCGACATCCATTAAACGCCCCGAGTAGGACCTTCTCTGCAGTCGACAGCGCAGCACGTAAGGCGGTGCTGCAGGTGCCCACAAGGACAGCCAGAGAGACCACCCTGCACAGATGTCTGCGTGGATCAAATAAATCATGTCAGTGGCCCGAGCTGCTTCTCACATGTGCAGTTTATTAACCCTTCATTAATTCCATTAGCAGCCTAACTTGCACACGGCCATGTGTTTCTCTGCCCTCCATCTCTGGGAAGCACAGGCTCTCCCGTTCACATCAGGATTCGCAGCAGAAGGCGTCAGCTCCCTGCTCACTTCATGGCCCCTGCCTTCCCCGCTCAGCAGTCATGGAATGTGATCTCCGGATCCCATCGGAAGGACTGAGTACAGATCCTCTAAGCTGCATTGTACCTTTAAGAATAATACCAAATTAGACTAGTCTGTAAACGGGAAATGAGAGTCCCCCCCTTTTCTTCAGTGGCTTTCTGCAGATTTTAATATACAAGTGAGTGATTTATAACACTGGTGACAAAGCTGCAACACAGCTTGAAATTCCTTATAGCGGCTACAGTGCCACATCGATCATAATGAAAAATGTCTACGAAATCATTTTCTGCCAAAGAACATCTTCCCAGATTCTATTAAGAACTTGCTATCTACACGAACACCACATATTCCTGAAACATGCTGCTTAGGAGTGGCGCTGGGGTGGGGAGCCCCCGGGGTGACTGAAACCCAGTCAGTCACCCTCAGCTACGATGCTGGTGGGCAGAGGAGATGGTGAGAAAGCGTCTTCTTTTGTGAAAAGCTAACTTCGTCAGCATATTACAGCATTTGGCAGCTGGATGGATTTAGAACCTGTCGTGCTTTTTGTTCTTGTCACATTCACCTAGGAGCTATCAACTACCTGCTGTTCCCAATTTTTAAAAGAATATAATAGCCCCACCTGCCTATTATCACTGTTTTCTATTTGTAGTTATCTCTGCTTCGAGGAAAGGGAAGAAGTTTCACCTTGATTTGCACCGTCATTCAGCAAAGTCTTTGCTCTAGCCACAGTTGGTTATTTCCTCTTAATAGAAGCTGCGCTTCTGGTGCTGGTCAGTCGCTGAGTCGGGCTGGACTCTTTGAGACCCCAGGCACTGCGGCTCACCAGGCTTCTCTGTCCACGGAATTTCTCAGGCAAGATAGTGGAACAGGCTGCCATTTCCCTCTCCAGATGATCTTCCTGATCCAGGGATCAAACTCGCATCTCCTGCTTGGCGGCCGGTGGATTCTTTACCACTGAGCCACCAGGGAAGCCCTCTTTAAGTGCTAGACACTAGTAAGTCACAAACATTTTTCCCTGGAGAAGTTGCTATGCATTTAAATATATATATATTATTATAACTTAGTTTTGATTCGGGGCAAACAGGATCATGGTGTTTTTCACAATTGCGTCCATCTTAACTGTGAGACTTTAGAAGTCCTTGTTGTCTAAGAGATTCAGAGTTTTGTTTGTTTGTTTGATTTTGGTTTGGATAGTTGGAAGAATGTGTCTCTTTCTGTATGTCTCTCTCCAATCCCGTGCCTGTGTGCTGAGTTGTCACTGAGTGTCATCAATTAGGGTTTATAGAACTTATGAACATGATGTTTTTCACAACTGTGTTCATCTTAACTAGGAAACTTTAGAAGTTCTTGCTGTCTAAGAAATTCAGAGTGTTGTTTTTTTGTTTTTTGGGTTTTTTTGGTTTGGATAGTTGGAAGACTGTGTCTCTTTCTCTGAGTCTCTCCCCAGTCCCCTGCCTGTGTGCTGAGTTGTCACTGAGTGTCACTAATTAGAGTTTATAGAACTTACGGACTTCCCCAGTGGCTCAGTGGTAAAGAATCCACCTGCCAAGCAGGGAACTCAGATTCGATCTTTGAGTCAGAAAGATCCCTGGGAGAGGAAAATGGCAGCCCCCCACCCCCCCACACACAGCATTCTTGCCTGGANGGTGGCACTAGTGGTCAAGAACTGGGCTGCCAATGCAGAAGAAGTAAGAGAGCTTTGATCCCTGGGTTGGGAAGATCCCCTGGAGGAGGGCACGGCCCCACACACAGTATTCTTGCCTGGAGAATCCATGGACAGAGGAGCCTGGAGGGCTACAGACCATGGTGTCACAAAGAGCTGGACAAGACTGAGCGACTGAACAATAACAATGGAATCCAAAGTCAGCGTCGCGATGGAGAGTGAGCGTGCGTGTCGTGCCTGCCTGCTCAGCTGCTTCAGCCGTGTCCAGCTCTCTGTGACCCCATGGACTGTAGGCCACCAGGCCGCTCTGTCCATGGGATTCTCCAGGCAAGAACGCCAGAGAGGACCGCCATGCCCTCCCCCAGGGGATTCTTCTCGGCCCAGAAATAGAACCCTCATCTCCTGTGTCTTCTGCATCGCAGGCAGATTCTTTATCACTGAAGCACCAGGGAATCCCAGTAATTGTTGGGATATACCATATTTGATCTTATTTGTGCCACATTACAACCTCAGGGAGGAGGACTTATCACCCTCATTCAACAGTGGATAAAGGGACTTCCCTGGCAGTCCAGTGAGCAAGACTGAGCTTCCAATGCAGTGGACTCAGGTTTGATCCCTCTTTGGAGAACAAAGATCCCACATGCTGTATGGTAAGGTCAAAAAAATGGATAAAGCTGTGGTTCAGTGAAATTAAATATTGTGTCATTTACACTTAGCTGGAAATTAAACTTAGGTAGGTCTGGCTTCATAGTCGATGGTCTTTCTATTTACCACCCCTGTTAGTGTCAGGTTTTAGGATAGGGGTCCTGAAATCAGTCTGTCCACCTCTGTGGCTGTGGTCACAGTTCTCTTGAACACCAAAGATTCTCTGTCTCCTTCCCATCAGTTCAGTTCAGTTCAGTCACTCAGTCATGTCCAACTTATGGCAACACGCCAGGCCTCCCTGTTCATCACCATCTCCGGGAGTTCACTCAGACTCACGTCCATTGAGTCCGTGATGCCATCCAGCCATCTCATCCTCGGTCGTCCCCTTCTCCTCCCGCTCACAATCCCTCCCAGCATCAGAGTCTTTTCCACTGAGTCAACTCTTTGCATGAGGTGGCCAAAGTACTGGAGTTTCAGCTTTAGCATCATTCCTTCCAAAGAAATCCCAGGGCTGATCTCCTTCAGAATGGACTGGTTGGATATCCTTGCAGTCCAAGGGACTCTCAAGAGTCTTCTCCAACACCACAGTTCAAAAGCATCAATTCTTTGGCACTCAGCCTTCTTCACAGTCCAACTCTCACATCCATACATGACCACAGGGAAAACCCATAGCCTTGACTAGACGGAGCTTAGCTGGCAAAGTAATGTCTCTGCTTTTGAATATGCTATCTAGGTTGGTCATCACTTTTCTTCCAAGGAGTAAGCGTCTTTTAATTTCATGGCTGCAGTCACCATCTGCAGTGATTTTGGAGCCCTCTAAAATAAAGTTTGACACTGTTTCCACTGTTTCCCCATCTATTTCCCATGAAGTGATGGGACAGGATGCCATGATCTTCGTTTTCTGAGTGTTGAGCTTTAGGCCAACTTTTTCACTCTCCACTTTCTCTTTCATCAAGAGGCTTTTTAGTTCCTCTTCACTTTCTGCCTTAAGGGTGGTGTCATCTGCATATCTGAGGTTATTGATATTTCTCCTGGCAATCTTGATTCCAGCTTGTGTTTCTTCCAGCCCAGCGTTTCTCATGATGTACTCTGCATAGAAGTTAAATAATCAGGGTGAGAATATACATAGGAGCACTTACATGCATTTATATATGAATTAAATCAGAGATATAGTCAAGCAGCTGCTTCTTGTGAATGGCCCCAAAGTCAGGGAAATAAAACTACCTCGTCTTGCACTTGTGGTCTGTAAATTAAAAATTAACGTCATTCATTTGACTCATTGGATTTTTGCTAGACTCTTCCCTGGGAGGCAGGCTTAGTGGATAGTATTGTTCCTGGGTCTCTAGAAAGGAAGGCTGGATTCTGCTTCTGTGACTTGCTCCAGAGGCTGTAAGTCACACTTGCTCCTCCCAGTGAAATGACACTGCCTTTTAGTAGGAGGATAGTTAGGATTCTCACGGCCCCAGGTCCCTGAAACACACCTTCACGTCCATTCAGAAGCGTGGCCTTCTGTCTAGTCTCAGCGTGCGGTGTGTTCTGTTGCTGCGCTTGAGTCCAGTGTGAGTGTGCTGNATAGTTAGGGTTCTCACGGCCCCAGGTCCCTGAAACACACCTTCAAGTCCATTCAGAAGCGTGGCCTTCTGTCTAGTCTCAGCGTGCGGTGTGTTCTGTTGCTGCGCTTGAGTCCAGTGTGAGGGTGCTGGCGGCGGCTTGCCCTGCATCTGTGACAGCTGGACGGTCGGGCGAGCGTCGCTGCCCACTCCCTGGGCAAGCCNAGGATAGTTAGGATTCTCACGGCCCCAGGTCCCTGAAACACACCTTCACGTCCATTCAGAAGCGTGGCCTTCTGTCTAGTCTCAGCGTGCGGTGTGTTCTGTTGCTGCGCTTGAGTCCAGTGTGAGTGTGCTGGCGGCGGCTTGCCCTGCATCTGTGACAGCTGGACGGTTGGGCGAGCGTCGCTGCCCACTCCCTGGGCAAGCCGCGCGACCAAGTGTGCTCTGCCAGCCTGGGTTCAGAGGACAACTTCAGGTGCCAGTTCTGGGAAGTTCTTTGTTGGTTTTACACTGTTTGGGCAGTGTGCCCTAGTTCAGAACAAAGAAATCACGCAGCTCTCTATGCATGTACTCATGCATATGTTGTATATATAGACAGTTAGGATTTTGTGAAGATAAAGTACTCCCTACTGCTTTTGTGTATTACATTGTGTCATGAATATTTCCACATGTCATTAAATATTGTATGAAAATGTGATTTTTATTGGCTGCACTCGTAATATTCCCTTAAACAGATGTACCATCTTTTGTTTTTTTCCTGCGTTGTTAGGTATTTTGATCATTTCCAATTTTTTTAAGTTCTTTAACATGTTGGGTACACTTAAAAATTATTTCTTAAGGACAAATTTCAGGAAATTAAAAAAAAAAGATGAGAAGGATATACATTAAATACAGAAGATTAACAAGATTGCAAACGTGTAGAGCTATAAGGCCCTTCCCATAGTCAGGACTCAAAATATTCCTCCCACTCCACAGAATTTACTTTAAAAAATAATCTCCCTCACCCCCCAGCTCCAGGCAATCACAGATCTGCCTTCTAGGTCTCACTCCAGTTTTGCCTTTTCTAGAAGCGCTTTGTAGGTAATTTTAGTTAATTGCTTAATCTCTTGGCCACACTGTGTGGCACGTAGGACCTTAGTTCCCTGACCAGGTGTTGGCCCTGAGGCCCCTGTGGCCCCTGTGTTGGGAGCATGGACTTTTAACCCCTCGACCACCAGGGAAGTCACTCTGGAGTTTGTGACAAGTGGAACCCTACAGTTTGCGGTCTTTTAATCAGGCTGTTTTCACACGGTGTCGTGGTTCTGAAACCCAGCCGGGCCAGGGCGTGCATGCGCGGCTGGTGCATGAATATGTGGCCAGTGTGTGCACGCGCCGCTGGTGTGTGCACACGTGGTCAGTGCGTGCATGCGCGGCCGGTGTGTGCACGGGCGGCCGCTGCGTGCACGTGCAGCCGGTGTGTGAATATGCGGCCGGGGCGTGCATGCGCAGCCGGTGCTCTGGAGGGCTGTGGTCTGTGGAGCGGCTCCCTCTTTCACTTTGCTCATCCATTTCCCTGTTGATGGATACTTGGATTGTGCTTTGTTTATGGTGATTATGAGTAAGGCCGCCATGAGCATTACTGTATGTGTCTCTTTGGGAACGTGTAGCTTATTTATTTGGGGTAAATGCCTAGAGATCACTGGACTTTGTGGATAGTTTCTCTATGAGAAACTGCCAAGCTGTTCCCCAACATGACCGTAACATTATTGCTGCTGTTGTTTAGCTGCTAAGGTTTGTCCACCTGTTTTGCTAACCTGTGGATTAGAGATACAACCCGACCCTCTTGCCTCTCCTTCTTCACAGGCAGATTCTTTACCACTGAGCTGCCTGGGAAGCCTATTTAGTCCTCTATTATCACTCTTTTAAAAAGTTATTTTCGCTATCCTAGGTTTTTTGCATTTCCATATGAATTTTAAAATTGGCTTATTCGTTTATATGGGATTCCCTGGTGGCTCAGACGGTAAAAGCATCTGCAGGCAATGTCGGAAACCCGGGTTTGATACCTGGCTCTGGAAAATCCCCTGGAGAAGGAAATGGCAACCCACTCCAGTATTCTTGCCTGGGAAATCCCAAGGACAGAGGAACCTGGTGGGCCACAGTCCACGGGGTCACAAAGAGTCGGACACGGCTGAGCGACTTCAGTTCACTATTCGTTTGTATAAGAGCACCCGCGGTAAGTGTGATTGGGACTAGAATGAGCGTATATATCAGCTGGACGGTAACTGACATCTTACAATAGCAAGTCTTTCAGCCCAAGAGCACGGCGCACACTCCTGGTCGTCTGGCCATTTTCCTGTTCAGCCACTCGGTTGTGCCCTGCTCTCTTGTGACCCCTGGACTTATCCTGCCAGACTCCTCCGTCCATGGGATTCCCAGGCCAGAATCCTGAAGTGGGTTGCCACTTACTCCTTTTATAGGGGATCTTCCAGACGCAGGGATCAAACCCACGTCTCCTGTGTTGCCTGCATGGCCAGTCGGATTCATCACCACTATGCCAACTGGTAAACCCTCTTTAGGGCTTCTTTAATGTATCTTAGCAATGTTTATCCTTAAATTTATTCCAAAGTATTTAATAATTTGGATTATATTTTAAGTAGAGATTTCACTTTCCATTTCTTCAGTGCTAGTAGCTAGAAATCTGATGTTGAATCTTTATAAACTCAATTATTACTTCTGGTGGCTATTTTTTGTAGTCCCCCTAGGATTTTCTGCCATGTTGTCTAACAATAAATAGGGTTTTACTTCTTCCTTTCCGGTTCATACACATTTTGTTTTTGTTATATTAGAAAGGCAAGAACCTCCAGCGTGATGTTGGCTAGGAGAGGCGAGAGCAGACATCCTTGCCTTGTTCTTAATGTTGAGAATTAAGGTCTAATCTTTGAATATTTCAGTATGTTGTTGGCTAAGATTAAGGGCAGGAGGAGAAGAGGCGACAGAGGATGAGATGGTTGGATGACAGCATTGACTCAGTGGACAGGAGCCTGAGCAAACTCCTGGAGATAGTAAAGGACAGAGAAGTCTGGTGTGCTGCAGTTCATGGGGTCGCAAAGAGTCAGACATGACTGAGTGAGTGAGCAACAACAAGCAGGTCTAACACAGGCGCCTTTTCACCAGGTTGGAAGGGTTTTCTCACAAGCTTGTTGAGAGTTTTTATCGTGAACATCGGGTGTGGAATTTTATTACATGTTTCACCTCATCTTTTTGAGAAGTTAGGTTTTTTTTTTTTCCATCTTTAGCTTGCTAATATATTGGCTTGCATCAGTTGCTTTTCAAAAGTTAAATCGACCTTGTATTATTGGGATGAACCCCACTTCATTTACATATTGTTAGATTCCATTTTCAAAGATTTTAAAGGATTTTGGCACTCATGTACATGAGATACATATATACATAGTCCATTTTCTTTTTAAAAATAGTGTCTTTTTTAGTTCTGCTAACTGAATAATGCTGCTTTTCTAAAATGTCTTGGAATGTATCATCTTGTTTTACATTTTTTTAAAAGAATGTATAGAATTCACCAGTGAAGCCATCTGGTGTGGAGTTTTCCTTGTGGAAAGACTTTTAGACTATGGATTCAACTCTTTAATAGATATAGGACTATTCAGGTTACCACTTTCTTCCAGAGTAATGCCTGTTTGTGTCTTTCAAGGAATCTGTCCATTTTGTCGGACTTGTCAAATTTAACAGCATAATATTATTTGGAACACTTCCTTATTACACATTTATTTGGTTAGGAACTGTAGTAATGCCACCTGTTTATTCCTGTGGATATTGTGAATTTTATTTTTCTGGTTGCTAGAGTTTATTTTATCATATTCCTTTAAATAGTGTTGGATTTTTGTTCTGAAAGTGAAAGGTGCTCAGACTCTTTGTGACCCCATGGACTGTACAGTCCATGGAATTCTCACGGCCAGAATACTGGCACGGGTAGCCACTCCCTTCCCCAGGGGATCTTCCCACCCCAAGGATTGAACCCAGGTCTCTCCCATTGCAGGAGGATTCTTTACCAGCTAAGCCACCAGGGAAGCCCATTTTCGTTCTGAAACACTATTAAGTTTCTTGGAATCACTTGAATCCTTTTGAGACTTACAGTATTGTTTAGTCAGAACCAGAGCATTACTTTCTCCTTGGAAGGAAAGCTATGACAAACCTCGATAGTGTATTAGAAGCAGAGGCGTCACTTTTCTGACAAAGGTCCATCTAGTCTAAGCTGTGGTTTCCCCGTAGTCATGTACAGACGTGAGAGCTGGGCCATAAGGAAGGCTGCGCACTGAAGAATAGATGCTTTCAAACCCTGGTGCCGGAGAAAATTCTTGAGTCCTTTGGACAGCAAGGAGATCAAACCACTCCATCCTAAAGGAGAGTCCTGAATATACCTTGGAAGGACTGATGCTGAAACTGAAGCTCCAATACTTTGTCCATCTGATGCAAAGAGCTGACTCATTGGAAACGACCTTGATGCTGGGAAAGATTGAAGGCAGGAGGAGAAGGGGGCGGCAGAAGGATGAGATGGTTAGATAGCATCACTGACTTAATGAACATGAATTTGAGCAAACCAATTTTTTCCCATATATTTTGCTGGGGCAGAGGTCATTATTGACTTTCTCTTTATTAAATGGAAGAAATACATGCTCTTTTGGCCTATAGGCTTATGGGTGATTATTTATTTATTCTTAATATTTATTCATTTATTCAGCTGCACTGGGTCTTAGTGGCAGCACACAGGATCTTCTGTCTTCATTGCAGTGTGCAGGGCCTTCAGCTGCGACACGTGGGACCTAGCTCCCTGACCAGGGTCGGACCTGGGCCCCTGCATCGGGAGCATGGAGTCTTAGCCATTCGACCACCAGGTAAGTCCCAGTGATCATTTCCTTTTATCACTAGTGAATAAGCAGAGACCACTCTTGGAACCCTAGACTGGAAACAAAAATTTCTCCAGCTTTCTAACTGGTGGCCATATCCTGCCATGTTTGAAGACAGGCCTTCTTTAGAAAGGGTTTCCCGGTGGCACTAGTGCTTAGGACCCTGCCTGCCAGTGCAGTTAGATGTAAGAGACGCCGGTGATTCCTGGGTCGGGAAGATTCCCTGGAGGGCATGGCAACCCACTCCAGTATTATTGCCTGGAAAATTCCATGGACAGAGGCCCTCAGGGCCACACAGAGTTGGACACTACTGAAGCAACTTAGCATGTGCACACTGCTTTAGAAATTAGCGGGGGGGAAGAAATTAGGATATTTTGCTTTCTGGACTTTTACAATGGTCATTTTAGTAGACTCTCCACTATTCTCTACTTGGCCCGTTCTCCTGTTTAAATCGCCGCCCTGTGCTTGGTGGACGTGTGGCCGCTCTTCGCGTCCTGGCCCGTAGTGGAGCACGTGGCACTGTGCTGCCTGCCACCTGCCTCCGCCTCCCCTGCAGAGCCGCAGCTCCAGCCATGCCTTGCTTCTAGCTTTTCTCTTTTCACGTGAATCTTCCTAAAGGTTTCTGTTACAGGCACTGTTACGTTAACAACTGGACTTCCCAGGTGGCTCAGAGGTAAGGAATCTGCCTGCCTCCCAGTGCAGGAGGCGCTGGGGATGTGCATTCGATCCCGGGGTCAGGTAGAGCCCCCGGAGGAGGAAGTTACAGCCCTCCCCAAGTACTCTTGCCTGGGAAACCCGTGGACAGAGGAGCCTGGTGGGAGGGTCTCAGGGTCGCTGCGGCTGAGTGGCTGAGCACACTGCGCGCACACTGCCACGGCACCTGCGTGGGCCTCTCCTGTGCTCCAAGTCACATGGTGAGTACCCAGGGCAAAAGCGGATAATATAAAAATTAAAAATGCACGGGAAGGGATACATGCAGTGGCTGGGCTGTGCTCAGGGCACCTTGAGATGACGCAGAAGGGGTGTCTCTGCCTGCTCCACTTTGGGCTAAGGGAAGTCAAAGAAGGCTTCTTAGAACAAGGTCACCTGGCGTTCCTTGGAGGACGAATAGAAGTTTGTCAGATGATGAAGGCGGAACTTCGCATATATGGTTCATTATCCACCCTCGGGAAATGCTTACTGAATTCTGCTTGACTCTGGTATAATTGTATACTTGGACTCCTTGCCTCAATAATGGCAACCCTCAAAGCTCCTGGGGCTATTTTTCAGTTTTGTTTTGTTTTGACGTCCTGAAGTTGAAAAATACATTAGCAGAAGGGGCCCAAGATTTGTTTGGGTGAGTCTGAGAGTTCAGCTCAGTGATGTCAGTAAGAGTGGTGAGGAGCAGAGACGCACATGTCAGAGCTTGCTGGGGCGAGCTATCATCCCAAACACTTGGGTAAACAGGGACTCCTTATTACCCAGTATTCAGCTCTTTTCAAATCTTTCCACGATATTGGAACACACGCCCAAACTCACTGTCTATTACTATTACTGCTTAATTATAAGCTTACTGCTGGGAGTTTTGGTCATATAATCAACTTGTCTCAAGTCAAGACTGTGCATGTATTAAAGGATCTAATTTAGAAGGATGAAAGAGACCTTTCTTAGCTGTCAAAAACATGTGATGAAGAAATTCTGTAGTGACATTCTAGTAAATGTTGTATTTAAAAAATAATTCAAATCAATCTTACTTTAAGAAAATCTATAAAATCTTTCAACTTAAGATTTCCAACGTTATTTCAGTATTTTAGATTCACATTAAAGACGTGACTAGCATAGGAGAATTTTACTGTAGATGAAGAATTCCAGATCTCATTTTTATTTAATATATGGGGAATGAAATGCTTTCAATTAGCACTTGGATCCTTCTTAAAAAGTATTATTTAGAACAAATGGAGTTCAGAGACCTTTTAAAAGAAGAAAGACTGAATCTTTTTCACGGATTCAGAAGCATAGAAATGGTGAGCTCTGAGGGCCTCCCTCTTTCTGTGATGCGACTGAATTGACTGAGAATTTGATGAGGTTGGGATGACCCCAGGCGATCTCTGTCAGAACGAAACCAGAAGATTAAAGGGGTCCGCAATCAGAGATATTTAATAATGTTTGACTAAAAGTATTCATGAGATAAAGCAAGGAGTACAAAGGTCTTCCAATGTCTCTAAATGATTAAAGAACAAATTTTAAGTCCAACGCAAAGTGAGCGACCGTAGCAGCACCAGCGTGGTTTCGTGAAGGGCTGCCCTGGTGCCGGGCCTCGTGCTGTATGTTCTGTGTGCGTTCTTGCTTTGCATCCCTGTGCTGTTTTGCAGATAAAGACGTTTGGAGAGGCTGAGGTGCTGACTCCGCGAGCTCTGCTGCCAGTGGAGGACCTGGGCCCAGTCTCAGGTCTGCGTTCCCCGAGTCGGCTCTTCTCTGCACCCGGCTCACATTTCACTCACCTGTTGCTTTGTGTGTATTAACACTCGTCCTCACCCCATCTGTGTGGTTGCTGCTGTTATCATTCCTACCTTTTAGATAAGAAAACCAAGCACAGAGAGCCTGAGTAACTTGCTTACGTCACATAGCTCATGCGCGGTGGGACTGGGATCAGAGCCGAGCAGTGTGGTTCCAGGGTTAGTCCACCTGACCGGACCGCCAGACCCAGGAGAGTCACGTGACCCGAGCTCCATTCTGTGTCAAGGAAAATGACACGGTGAGTGACGCGGCCACTGGAGGAACCGGCAGGGAGGGCTTCCCTGGTGCTCAGTGGTAAAGAATCTGCCTGCAAGTGTAGGCGACATGGGTTCGATCCCTGGTCTGGGAAGATTCCATGTGCCTGGGAGCAGCAAAGCCCGTGTGCCACAGCTACTGGGCCTGCCTGCTCGAGAGCCCATGGTCCAGACGAGAGGAAAGGCCAGGCAGCAGTGGAGACCCAGCACAGCCAAGCCAAAACAGTGACATTGTACACACAGATAAAAAAGAGCCAGCGGGAGTTCCACTCAGCAGCAGGTAACAGCCTGCAGGCAGCAGCGACTTAGACAAAACAGGTGGCTACTGCTGGGGGCAGTCCTGCACAGGGCGTCCTCATTCCTGCTTGGTTTGTGAGCAGCTTTTGTTCCGGAGTATCTCCTGCAGGATATTTGTTGCAAACAGCTTTGGAAGCTAGAGAGAGTGTTTTCCCCTGGGGCAGAGGGAAGACATGTTCATGTTGCTGCACTGGTTAATAAAGATAACATCTCTTTACAGGGTGATGTTCGGACAAGTTTGCTCACAGCCAGTTATAAAAAAGTCGGGTATCCCAAGTTCGGGGTTCCTCAGCTGTGATGCCAAGCTACTGCGAGCACAGAATCCATCCTTGGCACCTCTAGGGCACCGGGCGCTGGGGGCTGGGGGGACAGAGGAGACTGACGGCCCGCCTTAAGGCTAGGGCTGTGGGCTGTGCTGGGAGTAGGAGTCTCGGTCCTTCTCTCAGAATCCTTGAAGCTGTGGCGGCCAGCTGGCTGCCTTGCGAGGAGGGTGAAACACGGACCCTTCCCGGTTCTTGGCAGCTTACCCTGCTCACGTGCAGAAGAGGGCCTGAGGTAGGCACCCGCGGCTGGCGGCGTGGCTGCAGGAAGCTGGCCAGCACCGTGTGCCTTTTGCGTTTGGCTCCACCATCTTCCACAAGCTCCTCAGGCCACGAGGTGCCTTCTGGTGCACAGGTAGGTAGCTGGGAGAGGGGTACCAGGGCTTTCTCAGAATCTCCACAAAGCGACTTCTGCTTATGTACCAGCAGCCACCCTGCTGCAAGGAGAGCTGCGAGACGTGACTGCTTGGCTGAGCTTGGTTGTGCTCAGAATATGATTGGTGTTCTGCTCCAAAGAGGAAAAGGGGAATAGACGTGTGCCAGGCAGCAAGCCATCCCGACCGCGGCAGTGCAGACGTTGTCCTGGGTTTCAGCAGAGCAGGGTTGTTTTGTGTGAAGATTGCCAGCATAAATAAACATTTGATTCCAGTGCTAAGTCCCTCTCTCCTCACTTTGAAAAATGCAAAGTGGGCCGTCTGAAGGCAAAGCTTGTTATTGCATGCACATCCCAACTGCTAATGGACACCCTTGTGTGCGCCCCGCACTTGGCAGTTGAAACTGGGCTAACAGCCAGTGGAAAGGAATCGGTAGCCCCTGGAAGCACCTTTGCACCAGTAATGACCCTTGTGAGCCATTACTCTGCCTGAGATGCCCCCTCTCTAGGCCACCGCTTTATAAACTGAATCTCAATAAAGGCTGCCAGGGGCATGTTAATTATTTCTGTGGATGGAGCCGTGGCAGTTGGTCTGTGCAGGAAACAGTTCAATGAGAACATGCTTTGGTTCGGTGAGGCTGTGACAGGCAACTCCCTTAAACCGGAAGAGCTGAGCCACCAGGCGGCTCCGGACAGGTGGTCAGCCCCTGTCTGCCTGAGGGGATCGCGTGGCTCCTTTCCAGGGATCAGGCCAGAGAGTTTTATCTTTATTTGTTTTCTCTGCTATCTGTTAGTGGCTCAGGAGATTTTTGTTGATCTTGTTAAGAAGCTGCTTTCATTTTATGTTTTTTTAAGTTTTAATTGGAGGGTAATCGCTTTACAGTGTTCTGCTGGTTTCTGACATGCATCAGCTGCAGGGCTTCTCAGGTGGCGTGCGCGCGTGCCGAGCTGCTTCCGTCCTGTCCGACTCTCTGCGACCCTATGGGACGACAGTGAGTCGCCACATCCTCCTCAGGGGACTCTTCCCACCCAGGGATCTAGCCGGTGTCGTCTCTTATGCCTCCCGCATAGGCAGGCAGGTTCTTTCAGTGGCGCCAGTGGTAAAGAACCCACGTGCCAGTGCAGGAGATGTGAGACGCAGGTTTGATCCCTGGGTTTGGAAGATCTCCTGGAGGAGGAAGTGGCAACCTGCTCCAGTATTCTTGCTTGGAGAATTCCTCCCATGGACAGAGGAGCCTGGTGAGCTACAGTTCTTGGGGCTGCAAAGAGTAGGATACAACTGAGCGACTGAGCACACACACGTCCCCTCCCTCTCCCACCCCTCTAGGTCGCCCTGTGACCTCAGCGTCGTTGCCCACAGCATTGTTTTATGGGGGCTTTCAGGTTTACAAACACAAGAGCCTTGAGTCTGACCCTCCCTCCGTTCTTTCTCCTTCTCTTCTCGGCTTCCTCCCTGCCTTTCTTCTTGACTCCTTCCTTTCTAACTGNACTTAGACAAAACAGGTGGCTACTGCTGGGGGCAGTCCTGCACAGGGCGTCCTCATTCCTGCTTGGTTTGTGAGCAGCTTTTGTTCCGGAGTATCTCCTGCAGGATATTTGTTGCAAACAGCTTTGGAAGCTAGAGAGAGTGTTTTCCCCTGGGGCAGAGGGAAGACATGTTCATGTTGCTGCACGGGTTAATAAAGATAACATCTCTTTACAGGGTGATGTTTGGACAAGTTTGCTCACAGCCAGTTATAAAAAAGTCGGGTATCCCAAGTTCGGGGTTCCTCAGCTGTGATGCCAAGCTACTGCGAGCACAGAATCCATCCTTGGCACCTCTAGGGCACCGGGCGCTGGGGGCTGGGGGGACAGAGGAGACTGACGGCCCGCCTTAAGGCTAGGGCTGTGGGCTGTGCTGGGAGTAGGAGTCTCGGTCCTTCTCTCAGAATCCTTGAAGCTGTGGCGGCCAGCTGGCTGCCTTGCGAGGAGGGTGAAACACGGACCCTTCCCGGTTCTTGGCAGCTTACCCTGCTCACGTGCAGAAGAGGGCCTGAGGTAGGCANCTGTGGCTGATCTGGTTCCAACACAGAAACGTGGTTTATGGGTCAAAATTCTTGGCAGGTTCAGACTTACTTTAATCATGTGAGATTTGAGGCTATTGACTGACCCTAAATCCCCCACGAATGTAAAAGTTTTTTCTCTGGAAAACTCCATGCCAATTGGAAATGCTCAGATGAAGGTGGAGGGAAACCCTTGATTTATGGGAAACTCTTCTCTTTTCTACTCTCCTATTATTTTTTACTGTTGGACGTTTTAAAGAGTATTTGTGGCTTCTAGGCTCCTTACACTGCACAGCCTGTCCCTCGAGGTTTTTAGCTGAACTAAGTAAAAAAGATAATAAAGAGTCGTGTGAAGTGTTGCCTCTTAGCGAGAAGCTTCTGTCTGTCGAGGGCACAGCCGTGTTGGTGGGGTGGGGGGTGAGCTTTGTGATAAGGGTATGGCCCTACTTCCCTTGCTTCTTACCAGCTGGGCACAATTGGACAGATGACGTCTCCTGGTCTTGCCTCTGTCTCCCTAAACATAAAATGAACCAGATGATACCACCTGCCTCTTAGAGTTGATGAGATCAAAAGCGTTACGAAACCTATGAGCACTTATATAGACACTAAGTGAGCAGTCAGCCTCAAGGCCTGTCTCGCTGCCTCACTGCACGAGCCTCCGGAGTCTGTCTGCTTAACTCTCCCCGCAGCGATGCCTCCTTGCGCTGTGCCTGTCCTGAATCTCAGGGACGGAAAGCTGGCGGTAGCTCCCAAACATACCAGCAGCATTACANCTCACTGCACGAGCCTCCGGAGTCTGTCTGCTTAACTCTCCCCGCAGCGATGCCTCCCTGCGCTGTGCCTGTCCTGAATCTCAGGGACGGAAAGCTGGCGGTAGCTCCCAAACATACCAGCAGCATTACAGAGCAGTTAGGAACAATTTAAGTCAAGACTGTCTGGGTTCAAACCCTGTTTCCACCACTTATCAACACGCTTTCCAATTGCTGTGCTTGCTGTCTTCCCAGGGTTGCTGCAAGGACCGTCCAAGAACGCGGGTGAAGCCGTAAACATCGGGCAGCAGGTAGGGCCTGCTCAATAAGGGCCGCCCACCACCCTCATTGCTGCTTTTGTTATTAACTGCATCCCTTTGTAAAATTTTGATCATAGCCAGACTCCCGCTCTCACACCCCATCAATTCTGATTGAATACAAAGTTAAAAGAAATGCCAAAGAAATTTACTGGCAAGGGCATAAAGATGATAAATGAAAAGCAAGGCTCAGGGAATGTATCACATTTTAATATTTTGGTGGATTAATTTTTAGTTAACTTTGGGTTGGAACACAGTACTGATAGCAACAACAACAGCAACAACAAAACCAGAAAATCATACAGGCCCCCGATCGAGAGGAATGCAGGAGAAGGTGAAGAATGCAACGAAGCCTCCCACGAGGGGGGCAGTGCTGCTCACAGTGCCTTCAGACTGGCATCTTCTATGATCTGCCTAAACCGTATCGACTCGTAAACGGAAAAATGTCACACACAAACACAAAACAAACGGGGGGAAGAAGCCCAGTTAGCTACAAAATTAAGTCATCTGAAGCCAGTCAGCAGAGGTCTTGAATTCTAAAAGTTTAGGAAATAGTTGAGCTCAGGATGCCTTGCATAATATAGCACGCTGACAGGCAGCAGCGAGCGCCAAGGCGCCTGGGGTTGAGTGCTCGTGAAGAGCTTCTCTGAAGAAATGATAGTGAGAGGGGAAGACAAGAAGTGAGTGGGAACTTCCCACGTGGTCCAGTGGCTGAGAATCATCTTGTGATGCAGGACGCAGGCTCAGTCCTTGGCCAGGAGCTAAGACCCACACGCTGCGGCGCTACTAAGCCCAAGCACTGCAGCGCCTGCGAGCCCACTGCTCTGGAGCCCTCGGGCCGCGGCAGAAAATCCCGCAAAATGCAAGGAGACCCTGTGCGCTTCAACAAAGACCCAGTGCACCCAAATAAACACATTTCCCTAGAAAGGAGTGAGTATATACATAGCTGGGAAGACAGCGTTCTAGGCCCAAGGGAAAGCAAGTGCAAAGATCCTGCGGTAGGCTAATGCTTCCGCGTCTGGTGGACATTCTGGAGGCCAGGTTCGCAGCAGCAGAGTGAGTGATGGAGTGGAAAAAGCATGAACTGTCCAACAGGTTTTCTTGGAAGCTAGATAAGTGACTGAATTCCTCGAAGCGTCTGCTTTTTCATTAGCAAAATGGAGACAGTATCACCAACATGATTCTCTGAGCAATCAAACAGACTGTGGAGCATGCCTGATGAAGTTCCTACAGGACAGTGGGCACCCTCAAAATTATGACAGAAAAACAAAATGCAAAAGCTTTAGACTCAGCAAGTCGAGTAGGCAAACCAGTCTCACCATTCAGTTCCTTTGTGCGTGTTTTGTATTTACTCTGTGCAAAGTGTGCGGTCACACACCTAGGTTCATGGAAATCTTTGTCCTCAAGAAGCTCTCTCTCTAGTGGAGGTGAACACCTAGGTTCGTGGAAATCTTTGTCCTCAAGAAGCTCTCTCTCTAGTGGAGGTGACAGGTGGATGGTGGCTTGCCAAGCACAATCAAGTTTGGGGTCCATGTGAGGACTCCAAACTCACAGAGTCTCCTCTTTGTTTCATGGAATCCCTTTAATTTCTGGACAATCTTGCCAAAGTTACTGTTGTCATAGGAACTGAATTCAGGTCTTAATACAATTTGTGTTGATGGTTTGATGATTTGATAAGCAACATTTTTATTTTCTTATAAGCAATGTGGGTCAGGAACATCTCCTAATACTGCCTTTCCCTAGGTTTGTCGTGAAATTAGGCAGAAAAGTCAGAGACNGGCGCTACTAAGCCCAAGCACTGCAGCGCCTGCGAGCCCACTGCTCTGGAGCCCTCGGGCCGCGGCAGAAAATCCCGCAAAATGCAAGGAGACCCTGTGCGCTTCAACAAAGACCCAGTGCACCCAAATAAACACATTTCCCTAGAAAGGAGTGAGTATATACATAGCTGGGAAGACAGCGTTCTAGGCCCAAGGGAAAGCAAGTGCAAAGATCCTGCAGTAGGCCAATGCTTCCGCGTCTGGTGGACATTCTGGAGGCCAGGTTCGCAGCAGCAGAGTGAGTGATGGAGTGGAAAAAGCATGAACTGTCCAACAGGTTTTCTTGGAAGCTAGATAAGTGACTGAATTCCTCGAAGCGTCTGCTTTTTCATTAGCAAAATGGAGACAGTATCACCAACATGATTCTCTGAGCAATCAAACAGACTGTGGAGCATGCCTGATGAAGTTCCTACAGGACAGTGGGCACCCTCAAAATTATGACAGAAAAACAAAATGCAAAAGCTTTAGACTCAGCAAGTCGAGTAGGCAAACCAGTCTCACCATTCAGTTCCTTTGTGCGTGTTTTGTATTTACTCTGTGCAAAGTGTGCGGTCACACACCTAGGTTCATGGAAATCTTTGTCCTCAAGAAGCTCTCTCTCTAGTGGAGGTGAACACCTAGGTTCGTGGAAATCTTTGTCCTCAAGAAGCTCTCTTTCTAGTGGAGGTGACAGGTGGATGGTGGCTTGTCAAGCACAATCAAGTTTGGGGTCCATGTGAGGACTCCAAACTCACAGAGTCTCCTCTTTGTTTCATGGAATCCCTTTAATTTCTGGACAATCTTGCCAAAGTTACTGTTGTCATAGGAACTGAATTCAGGTCTTAATACAATTTGTGTTGATGGTTTGATGATTTGATAAGCAACATTTTTATTTTCTTATAAGCAATGTGGGTCAGGAACATCTCCTAATACTGCCTTTCCCTAGGTTTGTCGTGAAATTAGGCAGAAAAGTCAGAGACATTGTAACACGAAGCAGTGAATAAACCAAAGGACATTTGAGAGACAACAGAGAAGTGAGCAGGCAAGAAGCACTCTGTGCAGCAATATTTAGCATTCATGAATTTCTCCAGTGATCAGCCGATGCTCTTAAAAAAAAAACAAAACCAGCACATGTTATTGAGGCTAAGAAACACATTCAGTTCTTTCAAATAGTATTGCCTGGGAACACTCAACGGATGAAAATGTGCTTTGAAAATAAACATTCTCAGAAGGTGTCAGTATAGAAACCGTAGAACATGACCTGGTTCTCCAACGAATTGCCACTGTGAGGGTAAGTTGAGACCACAGAGCGATATGGCTGATTTTAATTTTTTTAATAGCTTATTTATGAACTCATTTATTTCTGGCTGAGCTGGGTCTTCATCGCTGCTCAGGCTCTTCTCTAGCTGTAGCGAGTGGGGGCCGCTCTGTAGCTCTCGTGTGTGGGCTGCTGATTGCAGTGGTTCTCTTGCTGAGCACAGGCTCTCGAGTGAGAAACTTCAAGAGATGCTGCATGTGGGCACAGCGGTTGTGGCTTCTGGACACAGGTTCAAGAGTCGTGATGCACAGGCTTAGTTGCAAGTAGGATCTTCCCAGACCAGGGATCGCACCCGTGTCTCCTGCATTGGCCGGAGGATTCCTCACCACTGAGCCACCAGGGAGGCCCAGTATAGCTGATTTTAAACAAACATCTTGAGATTTGTACGTGAAAGCAAACTGCTGTGCCTACCAGGATAATCTTTGGGAAGATGGAACATCTTCCCTTGGTCTCTTGTGTACTGTGGTGACGACGTTTGGAGAAGAGATGGGCTCTCAGCTCTCAGCTCTCACTCTCTTTGAAGTGTATTTTCTGAGAGGGAAAGGGTGTAAGTTTTCTAAATTATCAAGGATAATTTTTAAATTTCAAGGACCACTAGTTTAGAAGCTGAGCATCATCAATGGTGGAATTTTTTTCTTTGAACATGGATTCGATGTTGGGAAAGATCCAAAAGCTGTTTAGGATCTTGTATGATGAGCTAAATGCTAGGCAGGCATCCCAAACTCTCATGTCCAGTGGCACCCTGACCCTCCCAGCCTCACATGTTCCCCATCTCCATAAAGAGGAGCCCCATCCACCTGGTGGTTAAGGCTCAAAATTGGAAGCAGGTAGACAGAGTCATGGGGGTTGAGGCGTGTGTAGTCTGAAGATACTCCATTTTAAAAAGTGTGCACACATGCCTTACTTTCGAAACTGTTACAACAAAAGGCTCACAGGGACGCATTGCTAAGACCCGCTCCTCCCCGCCACCCACCCTGCCCTTGGATGTCTCTCTGCAAGGACGGAGCTGAGGCGCCATCTCCAGGGCTTCACGGCAGGTCCATTTCAGCTTTGCCTGGCTGTGACTCGGCATACTCTCCCTTCCACTCCCCACCTTGCACATCCCGTTCTGCTGCTTCCGTTTCACAAATTTCCCCCAAAGCGTGCACTTCTGTGCAGTTACTAGTAGGGCTCCTCCGTCCAAACGAGGGTCCTTTCCCGTCTGGATTTCCATGACAGGCTCCTCACTGGTCTCCTCATGGGCACGGCTGTGCTTCATTTCTCTGCAGAGCAACCTAACTGTCTGCTGGAAAGCATCGATCTAGCTTGGTCCCTCTCTAGCCTAAACCTGTAGTCATCTTCCTGTGTGTTAAGCAATCACCCTTCCCTGCAGTCCAAGCAGGTGCATCCCCAATACTCACTCTCAGCAATACTGTGTCAGGGTCATTATTTCTCTAGCATTTGTCACAATGTATAATTAAATACTTATCTCTTTTTTTTTGCTTGATTGCTTGTTTATTGTTTGTCTCTCTATTATGTTGAAAATGTCAAAATGTCAGGGACCATACTGTTTTATTTGAACACACACTCAGTTGAGCATAGCTCTTCACAGGTAAAAGTGAAAAAGTGAAAGTGCTAGTCACTCAGTTGTGTCTGACTCTTTGCAACTCCATGGATACACCAGGCTTCTCTGTCCATGAAAATCTTCAAGCAAGAATGCTGGGGTGGGTTGCCATTCCCTTCTCCAGAAGATCTTCCTGATCCAGACATGGAACCTGGGTCTCCTGCATCGCAGGCAGGTTCTTGCCCATCTGAGCCACCAGGGAAGCCCCTCACACATAGTAATCATTCAGTTAAATATGAGCTGACTAAAGAAGGGATTCAACAAGCTGAGTGTGGCCGTATTTGTAAAATCCAAGGGACACTGACAAAACATGAGAGGTTTTCCCAGGTAAATAGTTGAACTGAACTGGGTGAGATGTCAAGAATGATTTGACTGATGATCCCGCTGGGGAGTCCCATGGTCAGAGAAGCCTGGCAGGCTACAGTCCACGGGGTCACAAGAGACAGACCTGACTTAGCAACTGTTCCACCACTACCACCCACAACTCAGAGGAAGCGTGCAGTCTTCATGTGTGACGGCACAGAAGGAAAAAATAATCCAGCACACATGCTGGCAGGCAGGCAGGTTTTGATGTGTGCTGAAAAGTCAGTTCCACATCTCATTACTTGAAGGTTCTGAAAGGGATGTAAAACAGGGAAGCTGAGACAGGGCAAGTGTATTGGAATAGGGAAGGGTTTGTGGGGCGGGATGAATGGGTTTTGCAATAAGAATAATATGCTATGTTTTTGAATGCTAGTGTGGTGGACCCTGCGATAGGTGCTTTGTCTCATCGTTCCACTGACCCTGGTGAGTAAGCAGTATCATCGTCACCATTTTATAGAGGAGGCTGCTGGGACTTATGTCATTTGAAGACCTGGTCACAGAGCTAGGAGGAGATGGAGCCAGATTTTGACCTGCAGTTCCCCATAAACGCTTCACTTCCTATAAAGCAATTTACATCCATTCAGTTAGAATATCTGAAGAAATGATAAGTGTGGTTTATCTTGGCTCCTTTAAATTCTGAAAAGTTCAGGTAGATCTTTCTCCCCAGGGAGGGAGCACATGTGGCCAATGAACCTAATTCCTAAAGCCTGCAATTTCCCAGTTATCTTTTCGGCAGCTTATTACTAACGCAGAAGCATCATGCTCACCAAAATACTGCTGCTCTCTTACTTCCAATGTTGTTAACAAGAAAAATGGCTGCTATTTTAAGAATGTCTTATAATATTGTCAAGAATTGCCTCCTTCCTCTTCAACATACAATTTTCTCATTATATTCTTTGCTTTCTCTGTTTCTTTCAGACTTCCTTTTTCCTGCTCTTGGAGTGGCATGTCATTGATGCCGATGGTAATGGAAGCATAAGCAGGCTGTGCCATTGCTTCCCCCAAAAGTGCAAAAGGTTAATACTATTAATAAATTTGACATATCCAGTTACACTTCATAAACTCTGTCAGAGGATAAGGGTCATCTTAACTTAAGGTTCTCCAAGTGGCCACATCTCTGTTCATGTCATTGGTCCGAGGAATTCATGGGTTTTGACGCATTTTGAGATTAGATTCTTAAGTGATGGCATCATGATTTGAATTCAGCTTGATTTCTCATTTGGCTATCTGAATGAAGAAGCTCAAAAGGCATCGTGAGAAAAAGACAAGAGATCCCTTTTTGTCGTGGAATGCCCATTGCTGGAGTTCCCTTATCAACAGACAATGAATTTATTATTTTTGTTCAACTGCAGCAGGTCTCATAGTCAAGGAAGCCTCAGACTGATAGTCTGGCTTATAAGGAACGTCAGTTCAATTAACACCTGAAGAGCTTCTCTCAAGAGTCTTGTCTCTGTTTTCATTTTACCGAGGGTCATGACTGAAGACTGCATTTAAGGCTGCGGCCTGTGCTGGGCATTCGCCATTGCCTCTGCAGTAAGGCTGACCCTCCACCCTACCTTTCACTGGTACATTCTCAGTCACTTTAAGGATTGCCTTTGCTTCCTCATCAAACACCGGCTGATTATGCGAGTCTTTCTGGACTCTGTTCTGTTTCACCGCGTTTCATTCCCTGTGTCTGTTCTTCCACCAGTAAGACACTATCTCGATCACCGTAGCTTTGTAGTCTTGAAATCGGGTAGAATGATTCTTCAAGTTTGTTTTTCATTTACAGTATTATGTTGGTTAAACTTCTGTCTTTCCGTATAAACTTTAGAATCAGGTTTTTTTATTATTATTATTTATAGAATCTGGCTGGGAGTCTGACTGGAATGGCGCTGAGTCTACAGATCAGGCTGCAGCGGGACATTGTGGCGACACTGGCTCTTCAGGCCCGTGAGCCTGGCGTGCCTCGTCAATTGTTTAGCTTCTTTCGTTTATTTCATCAGAATTTTGTAATGTTTCACATACACATCTTATTTGTATGTGCTTATATCCCTAATATTTCATTTATTTTGCGTGCCGTTATAAGTGGTATTGTTTTTATAATTTTAAATTTCAGTTGTTTATTGTGGATATATGAAAAAGAAATTGACCTTTGTGTATTAACCTTGTAACATGAAACCTTCTGATTCTACAATTATCCGTTAGTTCCAGGAAATTTATTTTGTGTGTGTGCATCAATCCTTGCAGATATTCTCCATAGACAGACATGTAATTTATGTATAAAGATAATTTTATTTATTTATTTTCAACATGTATACCTTTTCTTCTTTTCCTTGTCTTATTGTACTAGCTAGGACTTGTTGTATGACATTGAATAAAAGTGACAAGAGAGGCCAATTTCACCGTGTTCTCAATTTTAGGGGGACAGGCCCAATTTTTCACCAAAAGTATGATCTTTGCTACAGATGTTTTGTAACTGTTCTTTAATTTGAATTGGGAAGTTGAGACATCTCTTTGCCATCCCCAGTTTGCTGAGAATTTTTATCATGAATGAATGTTGGATTTTCTCAAGTGCTTTGACTACATCAATATACTATATATGACTATGTGAGTTTCCTTTTTTAGCCTGATGATGTGGCACATTATACTGACTGATTTTCAAATGTTAAGCCAGCTTTATATAACTAATAAATCTTACTTAGTTGTGGGATTCTTCTCATACATTATCTAATATGATTTGCTAATACTTGTTGAGGATTTTTCATCTGTGTACGTGAGAGATATTGGTCTATAGTTTTCCTTTCTTAAAATTTATCTAGCTTTTATATTAGGTAATTCTGTTCTCATGGGATGAGGTAGAAAATGTTCGATCTGCTTATATTTTATAGGATAGTTTGTGAGACTTAATGTCATTTCTTCCTCAAGTGTTTGGGAGAATTTGCCAGTGAAACCGTCTGAGTCTGGTGCTTCCTTTCTTAGAATGTTATTAGTCCTCTATTCAGTTAGTAAATGCAGGCCTGTTCGGTTTACTCATCNGAGACTTAATGTCATTTCTTCCTCAAGTGTTTGGGAGAATTTGCCAGTGAAACCATCTGAGTCTGGTGCTTCCTTTCTTAGAATGTTATTAGCCCTCTATTCAGTTAGTAAATGCAGGCCTATTCGGTTTACTCATCTCTTCTGTGAGTTTTGGTCACTTGTACCTTTTAAGGATTTGGTCTCTTTCATCTAAATTATCAAATTTGTGGGTAACTAGTTGTTCATAAGAAATCACATTTTTATTACACTTAATTTTAAGTTCATATTCAATGTTCTTTCTAGTCTGTATGCATGCCTTTTTGTTTCTTTTGAATTTTCACTTTACTTCAGCTGGTCATCTTGAAAAAGAATGGGACCCTGATGCAGTGATAGAAGATGAAGAAGCTGCTCAGCAAGAACATTCAGAGCCAAAGGGTGTGCGTTTGATAAAGGAAATTACCACTAATATAAAACATTACATTTGAAAATTAGTCAGCTTTTGCCCATAATCCTCTCTGAATTTGTTCTTCTCAGTTAAGATGGAGGAACTCCCCTTCATTTAGAGTATTTTTGAAAGAAAAGGCCACAGAGAAAGTATCTTGTTAATAACTTAGCTGTTCTACAAACTGTGAGTTTAGAGGAGACCAGCTCCTGTCCTGCACTGATACAGAATGCTGATGGAAAGTGCAAATGCAGCCAAATGTAGCAGCAGGGCACCTATTTCCACATCTTCTGGCTTTTGTTTCTGACATCTTTGCAGTTGCCCTTTGAACTCTTCTCCTTCCTGGGCAACCGCGTATGAAGTTCTCATTTTGGCATAAAATAACTTATGAAAGTATCTGCTCATCAAGAGATGGTTTAGGCCAGAGAGAACTGGATTTGGTGAAATGGAACGTAAGGGTGTTCGTTTCTCATGTCTGAACGCACTGTCATCACCTTTTCCTCCAAGTCCGCCCCCACTCACATATCTATAGAAGAAGTTTCATACATGCATAAGAAGGTTATAAACAATATCAGTAAGAAATAATTGCGTTTCTTGAGTATGTTTCAGGCATTGTGACATGCATGTGACCTCGTTTAATACTTAGAACAGTATTGGGATAGGTTTTACATTACTGTCTATTTCATAAATGAGAAAATGAAGACCAGACAGGGTGATTAAATTACTCATGGACACGCAGCTGGTCTGTTGTTAACAGAATGATTATCAGTCTTCATAGCTGTGATGAGTCACAGAAACGAGTCTGGGCAGTCCCCTCTGTAGGTCTGTCCATCATGGAAGTGTCCCCCTGATCTCTGCATCAGGGTTTGCTTTGTGACTTGCCTTGGCTAATAGAATGTGATGGATCTGACTAAATGCCAGCTTAAGCTTCGGCTGCAAGATAAATAATTCCAATCTAGGCTCTTGGACCCCTGCCTCTGCCATGAGAACAAGCCCATGGCTGGAAGATAAATATCCATATGGAGAAGAACGCAGTGGTTCCAGTTAAGGTCATCCCAGACCAGATACGTAGGACGGAGCCCAGCCAGGCAGGCCTGCCCACCCAAAGTCCAGCTGATTTCAGATGTACGAATGAGCAGGGAAGACAGAGACCAGGTAAACTTCCTCTAGGTTGACCCTCAGGTTCATGATCAGCAATAAGTGCTTGTTTTATGGCACTGAGATTTGGGGTGGTTTGTTATGCAGCAGCAGCTAGCTGATTTGACAGGTTCCTTAAGATAATGTTAGTAATTAATGGGGAATAAAGGCAAAACAGATCTTATTTCTCAAGATAATCTGACAGATCATCACAAGTAGGTGATCCTATAATGACTATATCCTTTATTGTACTTAGAATGTTTCCCATCCCAAAATCTTGCATGATTTTTAGGCAATAAATTGTCTGAATGCTATTAGAGTCATGCTTTTGGTAAAATAAAGCCCTTAAACTGCTTGGCTTAATTTTAAGAGTTGTCTGCATTGTAATCAGACCATTAGGTTTGATATACATTTTTCAGTTTCTACTTCCTGTTGCTGCTGGTGCTGCTAAGTCGCGTCTCTCGTGTCCGACTCTGTGCGACCCCATAGACGGCAGCCCACCGTCCCTGGGATTCTCCAGGCAAGAACACTGGAGCGGGTTGCCATTTCTGTCTCCAATGCATGAAAGTGAAAAGTGAAAGTGAAGTCGCTCAGTCGTATCCGAATCTTAGCGACCCCATGGACTGCAGCCCACCAGGCTCTTCCATCCATGGGATTCTCCAGGCAGGAGCACTGGAGTGGGCGCCATCGCCTTTTCCGTTAAGCTGAAGTAAAGCTAAAAGGACTGTGTAAACGAACAGTGAATATGCTTTTCACCTTCGAACTACATTCCCAAACCATGGAGGTTTGAATTCCTATTACTTTTTTCCAAATTACTTACAACCAATAGGTAGAAAATCCTACAGACTCTCAGAGAATGTTCAGTTGTGAGGAACAGAAGCCCAATCAGATATGTTTATGGAGACATAAGTTATTCTAAAGACACAGGGGGTGCTTTCAGAAACCAGTTTTAGGAAAGCTCCGGCAAAACAGCTCATGTCTGTCTCTGGGCTTCTCTCTCTCCTGAGACACACGCCTTTGCTGGAATCTGTTTAATTCTTCCCTCTCTCCAAACTCCCCTCAGGCCTTTTAAACAGACCCTGCTGTGAGTGGGGCGGTGCCTCGGCCAGACCCCCGCCTTCAGGACTGAGGCTTTCTTTCTCTAGCAGCGGGCCTGGCCCTCCCTGGTTGACGGTCTCACAGGAGCTGTTCTGTGTGCTGCCTCCAGCTACGGAGGGCCTCTTCGCCTGGTGTTCTTATTGCGGTTGTTTTGTTTGTCCTGTTGTCAAGGAGGTGTGAAGACTTGGCTCCCTTTTCTTAAGGAGGGAAACCTAATGGGGATCATAACTTCAGCGTTCCCAGCGGTGAGGAGGGCCTCGAGCAGAAAAGACTGGAGGCCCAGGCTGCGTGCAGCTGTCCTGCGGCTCGGACCGCTCGACCTGACAGTCCAGACAACTTTAGAAGCATCTTCATAGCAGAGATGACAAGTGGAGTTTGTAGCAACTTCCAGTAGTAAAATAATAACTCGGAGCCCTGGGTTGCTGGAGCACAGCCATGCTGTCTACAGCAGAGAATTGTAAAAAGTCAGTCCTGGCATGCTGCTGAGCCTGGTAGAGATGGATTCCCTGACTGTGGACAGCAGGGGCCCCTGTGGCCAGGGCTGTTCGGGGAGATCTAGGGTCTGTCAGGCCAGCAGCAATGCACCATGAATGCACACGGCGTGTCTGGGCTTAGAAAGGGGCAAGGCCAAAGGGCGCAGGTAAACCAGATGGCTCAGTGGCAAAGCCTCCTGAAGGCTGGGTTCGATCCCTGGTTCAGGAAGATCCCCTGGAGCAGGAAATGGCAACTCACTCCAGTATTCTTGCCCCATGGACAGAGGAGCCTGGCAGGCTACAGCTCACGAGGTCACAAAGAATCAAACACGACTGAGCAGCTGAGCGCGCACAAGCTCCGTGAGCAGGGGGCGTGGCGCCCACGTCACCCACAGCGTTTGTGCCACTGCTGCTCCGTCAGCTCACACCTGAGGCCGCAAGAAGTTCTCCTATGACTAGCTGATAAAGAGCAAAAGGAGTCGGATTTCTTGCATGGATGAGTTGGCTCCTACCAGCCTGGGGGTTNCCGGCAAAACAGCTCATGTCTGTCTCTGGGCTTCTCTCTCTCCTGAGACACACGCCTTTGCTGGAATCTGTTTAATTCTTCCCTCTCTCCAAACTCCCCTCAGGCCTTTTAAACAGACCCTGCTGTGAGTGGGGCGGTGCCTCGGCCAGACCCCCGCCTTCAGGACTGAGGCTTTCTTTCTCTAGCAGCGGGCCTGGCCCTCCCTGGTTGACGGTCTCACAGGAGCTGTTCTGTGCGCTGCCTCCAGCTACGGAGGGCCTCTTCGCCTGGTGTTCTTATTGCGGTTGTTTTGTTTGTCCTGTTGTCAAGGAGGTGTGAAGACTTGGCTCCCTTTTCTTAAGGAGGGAAACCTAATGGGGATCATAACTTCAGCGTTCCCAGCGGTGAGGAGGGCCTCGAGCAGAAAAGACTGGAGGCCCAGGCTGCGTGCAGCTGTCCTGCGGCTCGGACCGCTCGACCTGACAGTCCAGACAACTTTAGAAGCATCTTCATAGCAGAGATGACAAGTGGAGTTTGTAGCAACTTCCAGTAGTAAAATAATAACTCGGAGCCCTGGGTTGCTGGAGCACAGCCATGCTGTCTACAGCAGAGAATTGTAAAAAGTCAGTCCTGGCATGCTGCTGAGCCTGGTAGAGATGGATTCCCTGACTGTGGACAGCAGGGGCCCCTGTGGCCAGGGCTGTTCGGGGAGATCTAGGGTCTGTCAGGCCAGCAGCAATGCACCATGAATGCACACGGCGTGTCTGGGCTTAGAAAGGGGCAAGGCCAAAGGGCGCAGGTAAACCAGATGGCTCAGTGGCAAAGCCTCCTGAAGGCTGGGTTTGATCCCTGGTTCAGGAAGATCCCCTGGAGCAGGAAATGGCAACTCACTCCAGTATTCTTGCCCCATGGACAGAGGAGCCTGGCAGGCTACAGCTCACGAGGTCACAAAGAATCAAACACGACTGAGCAGCTGAGCGCGCACAAGCTCCGTGAGCAGGGGGCGTGGCGCCCACGTCACCCACAGCGTTTGTGCCACTGCTGCTCCGTCAGCTCACACCTGAGGCCGCAAGAAATTCTCCTATGACTAGCTGATAAAGAGCAAAAGGAGTCGGATTTCTTGCATGGATGAGTTGGCTCCTACCAGCCTGGGGGTTCATCTTTCAGTGTCATATCTTATTGCCTTTTCATACTGTTCATGGGGTTCTCAAGGCAAGAGTACTGAGGTGGTTTGCCTTTCCCTTCTCCAGGGACCACGTTTAGGCAGAACTCTACTCCATGACCCGTCTGTCTTGGGTGGCCCCACAGGGCATGGCTCATAATTTCACTGAGTTAGACAAGGCTGTGGTCCATGTGATCAGATTGGTTAGTTTTCTGTGACTGTGGTTTTCAGTCTGTCTGCCCTCTGATGGAGAAGGATAAGAGGCTTTTGGAAGCTTCCTGATGGGAGAGATTGCCTGAGGGGGAAATGGTCTTGTTCTGATGGGTGGGGCCATGCTCAGAAAATCATTAATACAATTTTCTGTTGATGGATGGATGTGTTCCTGCCCTGTTATTTGACCTGAGACCAAACTATGGTGAAGATAATGGCACCTCCTTCAAAAGGTCCCATGCATGCACTGCTACACTCAGTGCCCCCAGCCCTGCAGCAGGCTACCACCAACCCAGGCCTCCACCAGAACAACACCCAGTTGTGGTTGTGACTGGTGATGGAAGTAAAGTCCAATGCTGTAAAGAGCAATATTGCATAGGAACATGGAATGTTAGATCCATGAATCAAGGTAATTAGAAGTGGTCAAACAAGAGATGGCAAGAGTGAACATACACGTTTGAGGAGTCAGTGAA
The DNA here is from genome assembly GCA_006410735.1 of Raphicerus campestris. NCBI lineage: Eukaryota > Metazoa > Chordata > Mammalia > Artiodactyla > Bovidae > Raphicerus > Raphicerus campestris. The sequence goes on along the minus strand of SJYW01048424.1, from coordinate 364,736 downwards.
CTAAATGGACTGGAATGGGTGAATTTAACTCAGATGACCATTATATCTACTACTGTGGGCAAGAATCCCTTAGAAGAAATGGAGTAGCCATCATAGTCAACAAAAGATTCTGAAATGGAGTACTTGGGCAAAAGCTAATACAGTTTTGCCAAGAGAACACACTGGTCATAGCAAACACCCTCTTCCAACAACACAAGAGAAGACTCTACACATGGACGTCACCAGATGGTCAGCACCGGAATCAGACTGATTACATTCTCTGCAGCCAAAGATGGAGAAGCTCTAGACAGTCTGCAAAAGCAAGACAGAGCTGCGTCCCAGCTCCTGAGCTCCTTGTTGCCAGATTCAGATGTAAGTTGAAGAAAGCAGGGAAACCACTAGACCATTCAGGTGTGACCTAAATCAAATCCCTTATGATTATACAGTGGAAGTGACAAACAGATTCAAGGGATTAGATCTGATAGACAGAGTGCCTGAAGAACTGAGAACAGAGCTTCATGACACTGTACAGGAGGCAGTGATCAAGACCATCCCCAGGAAAAAGAAATGCAAAAAGGCAAAATGGTTGTCTGAGGAGGCCTTACAAATAGCTGCCAAAAGAAGAGAAGCAAAAGGCAAAGGAGAAAAGGAAAGATATACGCATGTGAATGCAGAATTCCAAATAGCAAGGAGAGATAAGAAAGACTTCCTCAGAGATCAGTGCAAAGAAATAGAGGAAAACAATAGAATGGGAAAGTCTCTAGATCTCTTCAAGAAAATTAGGGACACCAAGGGAACATTTCATGCAAAGATGGGTACAATAAAGGATAGAAATGGCATGGACCTAACAGAAGCAGAAGATATTAAGAAGAGGTGGCAAGAATACACAGAAGAACTATACAAAAGCTCTTCACGACCCAGGTAATCATGGTGATGTAATCCCTCACCTAGAGCCAGACATCCTAGAATTCGAAGTCAGGCGGGCCTTAGGAACACCACTGTTCCAGTTGAGCTATTGATGCTGTAAAAGTGCTGCACTCAATATGTCAGCAAATTTGGAAAACTCAACAGTGGCCACAGGACTGGAAAAGGTCAGTTTTCATTCCAATCCCAAAGAAAGGCAATGCCAAAGAATGCACAAACTACCACACAATTGCACTCATCTCACACGTTAGTAAAATAATGCTCAAAATTCTCCAAGCCAGGCTTCAACAGTACTTGAGCCATGAATTTCCAGATGTTCAAGCTGGATTTAGAAAAGGCAGAGAAACCAGAGATCAAATTGCCAACATCTGCTGGATCATGGAAAAAGCAAGAGAGTTCCAGAAAAACTTCTATTTCTGCTTTATTGACTATGCCAAAGTCTTTGACTGTGTGGATTACAATAAACTGTGGAAAATTCTTCAAGAGATGGAAATACCAGACCACCTGACCTGCCTCCTGAGAAATCTGTATGCAGGTCAAGAAGCAACAGTTAGAACTGAACATGGAACAACAGACTGGTTCCAAATTGGGAAAGGAGTACGTTAGGGCTGTATATTGTCACCCTGCTTATTTAACTTCTATGCAGAGTACATCATGAGAATTCACAGACTAGATGAAGCACAAACTGGAATCAAGATTGCCAGGAGAAATATCAGATATGCAGATGCCAGTACACTTATGGCAGAAAGCAAAGAAGAACTAAAGAGCCTCTTGATGAAAGTGAAAGAGGAGAGAGAAAAAAATTGGCTTAAAGCTCAACATTCAGAAAACTAAGAACATGGCATCCAGTCCCATCACTTTGTGGCAAATAGATGGGAAACAGTGGAAACACTCTCAGACTTTTTTTTTTTTTNTCTCACACGTTAGTAAAATAATGCTCAAAATTCTCCAAGCCAGGCTTCAACAGTACTTGAGCCATGAACTTCCAGATGTTCAAGCTGGATTTAGAAAAGGCAGAGAAACCAGAGATCAAATTGCCAACATCTGCTGGATCATGGAAAAAGCAAGAGAGTTCCAGAAAAACTTCTATTTCTGCTTTATTGACTATGCCAAAGTCTTTGACTGTGTGGATTACAATAAACTGTGGAAAATTCTTCAAGAGATGGAAATACCAGACCACCTGACCTGCCTCCTGAGAAATCTGTATGCAGGTCAAGAAGCAACAGTTAGAACTGAACATGGAACAACAGACTGGTTCCAAATTGGGAAAGGAGTACGTTAGGGCTGTATATTGTCACCCTGCTTATTTAACTTCTATGCAGAGTACATCATGAGAATTCACAGACTAGATGAAGCACAAACTGGAATCAAGATTGCCAGGAGAAATATCAGATATGCAGATGCCAGTACACTTATGGCAGAAAGCAAAGAAGAACTAAAGAGCCTCTTGATGAAAGTGAAAGAGGAGAGAGAAAAAAATTGGCTTAAAGCTCAACATTCAGAAAACTAAGAACATGGCATCCAGTCCCATCACTTTGTGGCAAATAGATGGGAAACAGTGGAAACACTCTCAGACTTTTTTTTTTTTTGCTCCAAAATCACTACAGATGGTGACTTTAGCCATGAAATTAGAAGACTCTGGAGAGTCCCTTGGACTGCAAGGAGATCCAACCAGTCCATCCTCAAGGAAATCAGTCCTGAATATTCATTGGAAGGACTGATGCTGAAGCTGAAACTTCAGTACTTTTGGCCACCTGATGTGAAGAGCTGACTCACTGGAAAAGACCCTGATACTGGGAAAAAATGAAGGCGGGAAAAGAAGGGGATGACAGAGGATGAAATGATTGGATGGCATCACCGACTCAATGGACAAGAGTTTGAGTAAACCCTGGGAGTTGGTGACGGACAGGGAGGCCTGGTGTGCTGCACTCCATGGGGTTGAAAAGAGTCAGACACGACTGAGTGACTGAGCTGAAATGAACTGAGTTGACTCAGCATGTGGGAGTAAGCCATTGCACACTTGGAATGTCCCAGAAGATGGAGGTGAAGAGAAAGCTTTGGATGGTGAACCCACATTTACACTATGCAGAAAGAGATGGGCCCTAAGGATAGAGCGTGGCCTCTTGGATAGTGAGTGATGGCTTGGCTGATTGGTTAGGAGACTGGAAGGAGAAAGATGAGAAGAATAGGATCAATATGGCTTGAAGAATAGAATGTGGGTGAGCCACGGGAGTAGGTGCAAAGCGTGAATCCTTCATCGCATGCCACCACCCATGAGAAGGCAACCACCAGAGAGGAAGCCCCGAGTAATCAGGGGGGTGAAACAACTCTGCTGGTTGGTGTCAGGCAGTATCTGTCATCGACACACCCAGTGTGGCCACACATGCCTGAGAGGAGATACGGTGGCAGGGATGGAAAATATATATGGGCCCCGCAGCGGGCTTGGATCACATGAGCCCCTGATAAAATGCCATTCCGTGAGGGGCCCATCCGCCCACCTGGTGGTCAGCTGATTACATCAGCCGCTTCCTTCACTTTCTCGCTGGTGCCAATACCTATTCCAGGTACCGCCTTTCATGTCCTGCTCACAGAGCCTCTGCCTACACCATGTCCTAAGATTTTATAGTATTTGAATACTGTGTACAAATGCAGCATCTCGTGTAACACAGTGCCTGCACGCTCAGTCATGTCCAACTCTCCGTGATCCCATGGACTGTAGCCCGCCAGCTCCTCGGTTCTTGGGATTCTCCAGGTAAGAATACCAGAATGGGTTGCCATGCCCTCCTCCAGGGGATCTGCCCAACCCAGGGATCAAACCTGTGTCTCTTGTGGCTCCTGCACTGGCAGGCAGATCCCTACCACTCGCCGCCTGGGGCGCCCGTAAGGCGGTGGTGGAGCCCTTTGCAGTGGAGGAGGGCGCGGCCGGGGTCCCACTGGCAGCATCCTTCCCTGCAGCCCCCGAGGCTGCCTGGTAGGAGACGCTGTGGAGCTTGGAGACCCACGGAGGGGCTGGGCTGCCATCATCCAGGTTTCAACAGACACCCTACGTCAAGTCCATTGTATGATGCTGTGTTCCCAGTAGGTCAAAGACATGGGTTTTGAACAAAGGGGTAGAAGGATGAGGGACCGTCTAACCTCCATTCCCAGTGAGCCACACAGCAAGTTTCCAGCCCCTCCCAGCCAGTGTGGGCTCTTCCTTGGAGCTCATTCCTCCTTGACTTTGGCACCCTGAGCACTTCATTTGCCTCATCCCAGCCCCTCCTCCACATTATTGCCCAGCTCACGTGTTTACTGGCCACTGATCCATACTGTTTTCCGATTTTACATTCCCACGGCAGCAGGCTTGAAGGAGTATGACGCAGCAGAGCTGGTGGTTAGGCGGCGGTTCCAGTGTGAGTTTCCCACGCGTAGACGTCCGGATCCTGGCCTGCTGCTTAGCCCTCTAGACCGCAGTTCATCGGCAGCGGCCGCCCTACTCGCAGAGGCCTGTGTTGCTGTCGTGTCGTCGCTCAGTCGTGTCCAGCTCTTTTGCGACCCCGTGGACTGTAGCCCACCAGGCTCGTCCGTCCACGGGATTTCCCAGGCAAGAGCACTGGAGGGGGTTGCCATTTCCTTCACCAGGGCATCTCCCCACACCAGGGATCAAACCCATACCTCCTGCGTGGTCAGGCAGGTTCTTTACCCCTGAGCCGCCTGGGAAGCCCCAAACCTTACGCCCTCATTATGGGGAGGGATGGGACGACGAGGGAGGTTAAATGTGGTGATGACATAACACAATTCCCACAGAGTGCCCAGCACAAGTCCTCCGCCGTGAGTAGGTGTTGTTTTTGTTGTTATTGTTGCTGTTCTGCTGTCATCGTTGGACCCTTGCTGCCATCACTTCCCCTTCCAGGAGGGCGTCACGAGACTGAGTGCACTCGGTGCTCGGTGGGTGCTTGGCGAGTGGTGGTTATGAAGCAGAAATGGCACTGGAGAGGGTGGCGATTGCATTTATTGGCAATACTGTGGCCAGAGCTGCTGAGTGAAGGGGCTGCGCACACACATCTGCAGTATATCTGCTGCTGCTGTTCCTCCGCCACATCGAGACGGCTGTTTTTCTGTGACACATACATGGTGTGGCAAGCACTTCTCACACAATGTCTCGTTTAACCCTCATTCCACCTCTGAAGGTGCAATGATTACTCCCCTTTCACACATGAGGAAACTGAGGACATCGCTAACCCTCAGCAGCCTTCCCCCCGTGCCTGCGCGTGCAGCCCTGCGCACGCTGCTGGTTGTCACCACTGTGAGCTCAGCACCGAGGACCATTTAAGCCTTTGCTCCAGACAAACTGGCCAGGGCAATATAGAAAGAAGGATAGATTTTAAGCTAGGTCCAGAAGATGACTGTGCTGTATCTATATTCTGCATCTTGAGTCTATGCATAAGAACTTGGCCAGGTTTGAATTCATGACAAGCTTTCAACCTCCATGTAAACCCTCCATCATTCCACTTTTTACACAATTTATTTTACAACTTGGCCAAATGAAACCTTCTCTATGTTTGGCATGGTTTACTTTGTTCTGAAAGAAGCATGTGTGATGAGAAAGCTATAAAAGTTATTACCAAAAGTAATAAGAAGTAACAGATAATTATAAATTGGTATTAAATCTCTCTGATCCATATTTTATTAGTTGCGAGGGTGCATAAATCAGAGGTGGAGTGATTACCAGGAGTGTTTCTCATATTTTGTGGTCCCAGATTTTAACTTTTAGTCTGAAAAGTATTGTAGTCTCAGCAAGATATAAAATGGTCACCCTGATAAAATGTTTCAACAGTCAGACGTGGATTGTATCCATTTGGTGTGCCTTAATGAAGTGGCAGAAATGGGCTTTGATAACAATTCAGGATGTATTTGGTCTTTGAACTATAAACTACTGTCGTTTTCTGAAATGCTCTAGGGAAAGTCGTTGTGCAGACTAAACGGCCTTGAGTAATAGGTAGAACTTTCATCTGGTGCACACTTCTGCAATTTCCTATTTAGACATCACCTACGAAGTACTTAAGCTTGAAGGAACCCACCGACTATGTAGATGACAAAGTGGAAGGTTAGAAGTGTGCAGCCAGTTTTTGTAGTCAGGTAGTCACAGAATTGTGTTAATTTATTGATTCACAAATATTATTGTCTGTTCTGTGCCAGGCACTTGTGCTAGGTCTTAGGGATCAGTGCGGAAGGAAACAGACCCACCTTTGACTTCGTGGAAATTGATGACAACTGGGGGCAATTGAAGATAAAGAAACAATCACACTGATGTGGCCAGTAGTCACTAAGTCACATCCGATTCTTTTGCAGGCCCATTGACGACAGCCCGCCACGCTTCTCTGTCCATGGCTTTCCCAGGCAAGAATACTGGAGGGGTTGCCATTTCCTTCTCCAGGGGATCTTCCTGACCCAGGGATTGAAACCGTGTCTCCTGCACTGCTGATGGTCTCCTGCATTGTAGTTAGAGTCTATACCGCTGAGCCACCATAGAAACCCTAACACGTGGCATTTCTGTGGTAAATTTCATGATTAAAAAGTACAGGGTTAACATCTCTATCTGTAGATTTAGATTATGACAGACATTTGCACTCGCGTTTCCCCGAGCTGAATGCAGGAGCTGCACTATCCGGCATGGTAGTCACTAGCCACATGTGGCCATTTCAATTTAAATTGTAATGAAAGTGAAATGAAATTTAAAATTCAGCTCCTCAGTCGCATTAGTCACATTTCAGGTGCTCAACAGCCACCGCTGCCTACTGGACAGAGCAGACGTGGAGCCTTCTCATCCCTGTGGAAAGTTCTGTTGGACAATGGTGCTTGGAAGAATGTGTGTGATTTAATCAAGCGATGAGCAGGCCGTCGTTCTAGGGTTAGACGCTCTCTCATGAGCAGCTCCTGTGGTGAGAAGGGATGTGGTCGGATCTGCAGGAAGGCTGTGTGTCTCAGCACAAAGATGGGGTCAGGGTGGGCGTCGGGGTCTGCAGGGCCCTTCAGTGGCAGGGTCTTCCTCCCATGAGCAGCAGGAACCATTGTGCGGTTCCAAGCATGAGCAGACTTGGTTTTTCAAAAAGTCACTTTGCTAAACCTGTACCTTATATAATATTGCATATCAACAAAAAAATCACTTTAAAGTGAGGAGAATGGATTGGAGGCTGCAGGAGTGCAGAGTACATGTGGTACCTGATAGCTGTAAATAAATATGGGATGGATGTTGACTAAATTCTCATTTAACACACGGGTGTACTAAAATGAGTTATGTGGAACCCAAACCGTTCACATCACTATTTTAATCAGCATTATAAATCAGATCAACTATAATCAGTATTAATTATAACAATTACGAAGTTATGATCAGTATAATCAGCATCATCAGTTGGATTTAATGGTTGAATCCCTGAGCCCATTCTTTTTATTCACATTGTCCGGCAACACTAGGAACAACAGCCAATGTCATTATTTTCCTTAGTTTTCTCAAATTTTTAGAAAATATCATATACAGACTCATTTAGCTCCTTAGCTTCTTAAAAGTAGTTGATTAGGACTGTCCAATGCATATATATATATATATCTCCATTAATAGGTCATGCCATGGACAGTTGATCCTCTTTTTAATAGTGGAAATAGAATCTTTAATTATATTAGCCAATCAAATAAAAAAACTCATCCTATGTTCATAGAAGCACTATTCATAATAGCCATACATGGAAACAACTTAAATGTCCATCAACAGATCAATGGATAAAAAAGGTGTCTATGCAGTAGAATACTCAGTTCAGTCAGCCACTCAGTCGTGTCCGACTCTTTGCAGCCCCATGGGCAGCAGCACGCCAGGCCTCCCATCCATCACCAACCTCTGGAGCTTGCTCAGATTCATGTCCACCAAGTTGGTGATGCCATCCAACTTGATGGATATTGTAATAAATACCTGAGAAATTTCTCAGTTGGTGATGCCATCCAACTCCAATAATAAACTAAAATTATTATTTTTTGCATTGATCACTGAGGGAGGCTTTCTTATCTCTCCTTGCTANGAAGTTATGATCAGTATAATCAGCATCATCAGTTGGATTTAATGGTTGAATCCCTGAGCCCATTCTTTTTATTCACATTGTCCGGCAACACTAGGAACAACAGCCAATGTCATTATTTTCCTTAGTTTTCTCAAATTTTTAGAAAATATCATATACAGACTCATTTAGCTCCTTAGCTTCTTAAAAGTAGTTGATTAGGACTGTCCAATGCATATATATATATATATCTCCATTAATAGGTCATGCCATGGACAGTTGATCCTCTTTTTAATAGTGGAAATAGAATCTTTAATTATATTAGCCAATCAAATAAAAAAACTCATCCTATGTTCATAGAAGCACTATTCATAATAGCCATACATGGAAACAACTTAAATGTCCATCAACAGATCAATGGATAAAAAAGGTGTCTATGCAGTAGAATACTCAGTTCAGTCAGCCACTCAGTCGTGTCCGACTCTTTGCAGCCCCATGGGCAGCAGCACGCCAGGCCTCCCATCCATCACCAACCTCTGGAGCTTGCTCAGATTCATGTCCACCAAGTTGGTGATGCCATCCAACTTGATGGATATTGTAATAAATACCTGAGAAATTTCTCAGTTGGTGATGCCATCCAACTCCAATAATAAAATAAAATTATTATTTTTTGCATTGATCACTGAGGGAGGCTTTCTTATCTCTCCTTGCTATTCTTTGGAACTCTGCATTCAAATGGGTATATCTTTCCTTTTCTCCTTTGCCTTTAGCTTCTTTTCTTTTCATAGCTATTTGTAAGCCCTCCTCAGACAATCTTTTTGCCTTTTCGCATTTCTTTTTCTTGGAGATGGTCTTGATCACTGCCTCTTGTATAGTGTCATGAACCTCTTTCCCCAGTTCTTCAAGCACTCTATCAGATATAATCCCTTGAATTTATTTCTCACTTCCACTGTACAATCATAAGGGATTTAATTTAGGTCATACATGAATGGTCTAGTGGTTTTCCCAATTTACTTCAACCTACCTCTGAATTTTGCAATAAGCTGTTCATGATCTGAGCCACAGTCAGCTCCCAGTCTTGTTTTTGCTGGCTGTATAGAGCTTCTCCATCTTTGGCTGCAAAGAATATCATCAGTCTGATTTTGATGTTGACCATCTGGTGATGTCTATGTGTAGAGTCTTCTCTTGTGTTGTTGGAAGAGGGTGTTTGCTATGACCAGTGTGTTCTCTTAGCCAAACTCTGTTAGCCTTTGCCCTTCTTCATTCTGTTCTCCAAAGCCAAATTTGCCTGTTACTCCAGATATCTCTTGACTTTCTGCTTTTGCATTCCAGTCCCCTATGATGAAAAGAACACCTTTTTTAGGTGTTAGTTCTAGAAGGTGTTATAGGTCTTCTTGGAACCCATTCAGCTTCAGCTTCTTCAGCATTAGTATTTGGGGCATAGACTAGGATTACTGTGATATTGAGTGATTTGCCTTGGAGATGAACAGAGATCATTCTGTCATTTTTGAGATTATACCCACTTACTGCCTTTTAGACTCTTTCATTGACTATGGGGGCTACTCCATTTCTCCTAAGGGATTCTTGTCCACAGTAGTAGATATAATGGTTATCTGAATTAAATTCACTATTTCCAGTCCATTTTAGTTCACTGATTTCTCAAATGTGGATGGTGACTCTTAGCATCTCCTGTGAGAGAGTCATTTCCTAGGCAGGTTGATAAGAAGTCTAGGGGTCCCCAGAGAGAGAGGGGTCTGGAATTCTCAAGGAGGAAAAAAGGACAAACTTTTTTCCCCTCGATTCCTTCAGTTCAGTCACTCAGTNTTTATCCTAGCAAGGAAGCTTTTTCTTTTTTAAAAATACTCATTGTCTTGATTTCTTTCACAGAAATAATCTTTGCATATTTTTATACCACATACATGAGGTGACTCTGATTCCTGTCTCTTATACACATCTAGATGTGTATAAGAGACAGCCATGCCAGGCTTCCCTGTCCATCACCAACTCCCAGAGTTCACTCAGACTCATGCCCATCAAGTCAGTGATGCCATCCAGCCATCTCATCCTCTGTCATCCCTTTCTCCTCCTGCCCCCAATCTCTCCCATCATCAGAGTCTTTTCCAATGAGTCAACTCTTCACATGAGGTGGCCAAAGTACTGAAGTTTTAACTTTAGCATCATTCCTTCCAAAGAAATCCCAGGGCTGATCTCCTTTAGAATGGACTGGTTGGGTCTCCCTGCAGTCCAAGGGGCTCTCAGGAGTCTTCTCCAATACCACAGTCCAAAAGCATCAATTCTTCGGCACTCAGCCTTCTTCACAGTCCAACTCTCACATCCATACATGACCACTGGAAAAACCATAGCCTTGACTAGACGGACCTTTGTTGGCAAAGCAATGTCTCTGCTTTTGAATATACTATCTAAGTTGGTCATCACTTTTCTTCCAAGGAGTAAGCATCTTTTAATTTCATGACTGCAAACACCATCTGCAGTGATTTTGGAGCCCCCCAAAATAAAGTCTGATACTGTTTCCACTGCTTTCCCATCCATTTCCCATGAAGTGATGGGACCAGATGCTATGATCTTCGTTTTCTGAATGTTGAGCTTTAAGCCAACATTATTGTTATTATATAACAATAATGTATCCTGCCTGAGGATATTCTCTGGATTAAACCTTCTGGCTAATCCTGTTATCTTAAAATGTAAATTATGGGAGTAGATCTGGTGAGGTCTTTACAAACTCCAGACATTCTTTTGATTCATCGGAGAGTATATAACTCCACTGCTAACACTAGCAAGGGGGTACTCTTTCTGCCCCCTTCTGATGCCTATGTCAGATTCTCTATCTCCTTTGTACTTTAATAAAATTTTATTACACAAAAGTTCTGAGTGATCAAGCCTCACCTTTGGCCCCAGATTGAATTCTTCTCCTCCAGAGGACAAGAATCCCGGCCTCTTTTCATGGTTCAGCAACAACCTTTCACCTGTTTGACCATTTACAATTTACCTTGATTCATGGACCTAACATTCCAGGTTCCTATGCAATATTGTTCTTTACAGCATTGGACTGTACTTCCATCACCAGTCACATCCACAACTAGGCATTGTTTTTGCTTTGGTTTCATCTCTTCATTCTTTCTGGAGTTATTTCTCTACTCTTCTCATGGGGTACTACACAATCATAAAACAGAATGAAGTAATGCCATCTGCAGCAATATGAATGCAACTAGAGATTATCTTAAGTCAGAAAGAGGAAGGCAAATAGTATTTGATATCTCTTACTGTGGGAATCTAAAATATGGCACAAATGACCCTGTCTGTGGAATAGAGACAGAATCGTGGACAGAAGGAGTAGACTGGTGGCTGCTGCGGGGCAGAGTGAGCGGGAGGCTGGGTTGAGCAGATGCAATCTATTATATACGGAATGGACAAGCAAGGTCTTACTGTATAGCACAGAACTGTATTCAATATCCCATGGTAAACCACAAAGAAAAAAGAATATAAAAATGTGTATATGTATAACTGAATCACTTTTCTGTACAGCAGATTAACACATTATAAACCAACTATTCTTCAATAAATAATAAGAAATCTCATCTTTAAAATTCTGTTTCTCAACATCTCTACTAGTAGCCAGGGTCTTCCTGACAATCAGGAAAAAAAAATCTATATAGAGAGATTGAATTACCATAGGAATTGGCTCATATGATTATGGAGGCTGAGAAGTCCCATGGACTACCATCTGCACGTTGAGAACCAAGAAAGCAGATAGTTTAATTTAGTCTGAGTCTGGAGGCCTGAGAACCAGGGGGGTTGATGTAAGTCCTGGTCTGATTCCAGCCATCCAATAATCAGGAACATCCATGTCCAAAGTGGGAGAAGATCTGTGTTCTAGCTTAGCAGAGAGAAATTCATCTTTCTTCAGCATTTTTGTTCTATTCAGGCTCCCAATGGATTGGTTGATGCCCACTGGCATCCGTGAGAGAGATTCTTTTTGCTCAGTTCACTGACTCACATGCTAAGCTCTTCTAGAAGCACCCTCAGAGACACACCCAGAGTGTTTTACAAGCCATCTGGGTCTCCCTTAGCCCAGTTCACTTGGTACATAAAATTAACCATCACATTGTTCTAAAGTAAATTATGTGGGCCCTAAACCATAGTCCCCAAAGAGATGTCCTTCTCATTATAGGAAACTGGAATTCAAAGGCAGGAAGTCAAGAAACACCTGGAACAACAGCCAAATTTGGCCTTGGAGTACAGGATGAAGCAGGGCAAAGGCTAATAGAGTTGGCCAAGAGAAGGAACTGGTCATAGCAAACACCCTCTTCCAACAACACAAGAGAAGACTCTGTACATGGACATCACCAGATGGTCAACACCAAAATCAGACTGATTATATTTTTTGCAGCCAAAGATGAAGAAGCTCTATACAGTCAACAAAAACAAGACCAGGAGCTGACTGTGGCTCAGATCATGAAATCCTTATTACCAAATTCAGACTTAAATTGAAGAAAGTAGGGAAAACCACTAGACCATTTAGGTATGACCTAAATCAAATCCCTTATGATTATACAGTGGAAGTGACAAATATATTTAAGGGCCTAGATCTGATAGACAGTGCCTGATGAACTATGGACAGAGGTTCATGACATTGTACAAGAGACAGGGATCAAGACCATTCCCATGGAAAGGAAATGCAAAAAATCAAAATGGCTGTCTGGGGAGGCCTTACAAATAGCTGTGAAAAGAAGAGAGGCAAANAGGAGACAGGGATCAAGACCATCCCCATGGAAAAGAAATGCAAAAAAGCAAAATGGCTGTCTGGGGAGGCCTTACAAATAGCTGTGAAAAGAAGAGAGGCAAAAGCAAAGGAGAAAAGGAAAGATATAAGCATCTGAACGCAGAGTTCCAAAGAATAGCAAGAGAGATAAGAAAGCCTACTTCAGTGATCAATGCAAAGAAACAGAGGAAAAGAACAGAATGGGAAAGACTACAGATCTCTTCAGAAAATTAGAGATACCAAGGGAACATTTCATGCAAAGATGGGGTCGATAAAGGACAGAAATGGTATAGACCTAACAAAAGCAGAAGATATTGAGAAGTGGTACCAAGAATACACAGAAGAACTGTACAAAAAAGAATTTTAGGACCCAGATAGTCACGATGGTATGATCACTCACTTAGAGCCAGACATCCTGGAATGTGAAGTCAAGTGGGCCTTAGAAAGCATCACTATGAACAAACTTAGTGGAGGNTCTTATTTAGTTTACCACTGTGCTGATATGGTCTCTTGTATGGGACTTGTTAGAATATATTCTGTACTTGGTACACATCTCGTTTCTGCTTGTCAAGAAGAAATTAGTTCAGTGAGAATAGAGACACAAATTTTTTTTCTTAGAGTGCCTAAGATAGTACTTGGCAACATGGTGGCCCCGGCAAGCAGTAGATGTAGGATTTGCATTCCTCTACTTGTAGCAGCGGCATCCTGTTGATGGCATCTTGGCCGCTATGTGGTTCGAAAGGCAGTGCAAAGAATGATCATACTACCACACAATTGCACTCATCTCACACTCCAGTAAAGTAGTGCTCAAAATTCTCCAAGCCAGGCTTCAACAGTACATGAACTATAAANGAATTTAAGGGGTTGGGTGATGGCTGACGAGAAACAGAAACTGAAGAAGACAGAATCCTGACTTGGACCACTGGAGGGCTGATGTCACCATGAACTAGGATAAGGGGTATAGAACGAACAGAGAGAAAAGGCAGTACACATATTCTTGCAGGTGTTCACTCTGAGTTACGTGTCAGCTATTCCAGTACAGACACTCAGGGGGAAGATGGAGATAGGGGTGTGAAGCCCAGGAGAGCCTTCAGGACTAAATGTCTATGCATTAGAGAGCCCTCCTCATTGAGGTGGAGCAGAAGTGAATGAGGTCACCTGGGAGAATGTTGAGTGACAAGGGCAGAGAACGAAGTCCTGAGCACCAGTGTGGCTGGACAACTGGGGAGAGACCTGTCTCTTATACACATCTAGATGTGTATAAGAGACAGGTATATTGTCACCCTGCTTGTTTAACTTATATGCAGAGCACATCATGAGAAACGCTGGACTGGAAGAACCACAAGCTGGAATCAAGATTGCCAGGGGAAATATCAATAACCTCAGATACACAGATGACACCACCCTTATGGCAGAAAGTAAAGAACGAGAAAGCCTCTTGATGAAAGTGAAAGAGGAGAGTGAAAAAATTGGCTTAAAATTCAACATTCAGAAAAGTAAGATCATGGAATCCAGTCCTATCACTTCATGGCAGATAGATGGGGAAGCTGGAAACAGTGGCAGACTTTTTTTGGGGCGGCTCCAAAGTCACTGCAGATGGTGATTGCAGCCATGAAATTAAAAGACACTTACTCCTTAAAAGTTATGACCAACCTAGACAGCATATTAAAAAGCAGAGACGTTACTTTGCCAACAAAGGTCCATCTAGTCAAAGCTATGGTTTTTCTAGTAGTCATGTATGGATGTGAGAGTTGGACTATAAAGAAAGCTGAGCACCGAAGAATTGATGCTTTTGAGCTGTGGTGCTGGAGAAGACTCTTGAGAGTCCCTTGGACTGCAAGGAGATCCAACCAGTCGATCCTAAAGGAACTCAGTTCTGAGTGTTCACCAGAAGGACTGATGTTGAAGCTGAAATTCCAATACTTTGGCCACCTGATGCAAAGAGCTGACTCATTTGAAAAGACCCTGATGCTGGGAAAGATTGAAGGCAGGAGAAGGGGACGACAGAGGATGACATGGTTGGATGGCATCACTGACTCAATGGACATGGGCTTGGTTAATCTCCAGGAGTTGGTGGTGGACAGGGAGGCCTAGTGTGCTGTGGTCCATGGGGTCACAAAGAGTCGGACATGACTGAGCGACTGAACAGAAGACAGTACTTAGCCAAGAGTAGGCACTAAGTTAATAATCCTTGAACTGAAAAGGTAGTCACTCTCTCATGACATCTGAAGAGGATTTTGATGGCAAGGTGTTGATATCATCGGTTTTTGTGTGGAGGAGATGGGAATGTACATAACTAACTTTAATGGAGGTTAGCTGTGGCCCCTGAGAAAAATACAAAGTGTTTGAGAGGTTAGGGAGAGGAAGGAGGGCTTAGCAAAGCAGATCTGAAATGGAGAGCTTGTCATTTTGCCGATTCTTGAGGATGGGTTTGAAGCTTGAGAGCCAGAGATTTGGGGAGAGCATTCCAGTGAGGAGAAATTGTACATGGAAAAAGCTACTGGGGCGGGAAAGCACAGGACTTGCCTGTGAATAATGATCTGCTCTACTAAGGCTGAGAAATAGGTGCCTGTGGAGGTTTTTATAGAAGAGAGTNATGGCTGAGTGACTGAACTGAACTGAACTGAAACCATTCATATCACCATTTTAATCATCATTAGAATTTGATCATCCTTCAAGCATTGATGTTTAATATGTGCCCACCATAATACGAATACCTCCAGAACATTAATATCACATATAATCAAGTACGTGGTGGAGGTGCGCTTTCACTGCTTTATGAAGTTGGAGAACTAGTTATTAAAAGGGAGCTGCACTCTTCTTTTCTAGTGGTGGAGGTGAGCTGAGGTCACCTGGTATCGCCCTTTGTATTTTGAAAAACAGTAGAATTGATTTTTTTATTACGCAAATGAAAAGTAAGCACTAAGCCATTGTTCTGAGATAAGGGTTTGGGGAAATATGTGCACTTCAATTCTGCTGGAAACACATGGACGTCAATCCTATTGTTATCGAAGCATGGAGCTTTATGGGGAGGTGTTAGAGCAGTGGGCAAGTCTGGGGGCATCTGAAGAAGATGCCAATAAAGAATTTGACCCCTTCCCTTGTGTTTCAAAATTACCGACACATTTCCCATAAAATCATGTGACCTTGAGCCTGAGTATCAAGTGAGGATGAAAAGCCTCATAAACTACCTCATCATTAGGAAGTTTGAAACAGTGACCTTGACCAACCCAAAGCCTATGCTATTGGAGTGGAAGGTGGGTTTTGGAGATAGTATGTGGTTGATGCAGAATTCTTTTCATCCCTGTGTCTTAGAGGAGATGGCTCTCTGTACCCAAACAGAAGGAATAAAGTTTGAGGATGTGAGCCATTTGGGGAAGGATTACCCACGGCCACACAAAGAACTGTAAAAAAGGAAATGCTTCCTTGCCCCTGAAGAACCATGGTGAGGATGCGTTACAGCAGTACCCGCAGCAAGGGATGGGGCAGCGCTTCATCACAACAGTGGTTCTAGTTACAGGGCCTCAGCCTGGGGCTTTCGACTATTCAGACTGTCCAGCCCAATGAGCTCCTGAGTGCTGTCAGGATGAACCCTTTGAACTGGATATGTCCTCCTTGGATTCTTGAACATGCCTCCAGGGGAGAGCGAGAAAGACTAGAGTCCTTTCTCATCTCTGCATGTGGGAGTTTGAATATTAAATAATATGCAATCTTGGGACATATAGGTAATACATATACAATTTATGAAATTATTTGTACATGATTTTTCCATGATGGTTCAGATGGTAAAGAATCTGCCTGCAGTACAGGAGACCTGGGTTCAATCCCTAGGTCATGAAGATCTGCTGGAGAAAGAAATGGCAACTCACCCCAGTATTCTTGCCTGGAGAAGCCCATGGACAGAGGAGCCTGTTGGGCTACAGTTCATGGGATCACAAAGAGTTGGACATGACTGAGCAACTAACACTTTCACTTTAACTTATACAACACTTACAACAACTCACTGAAATAGCTGAGAGAGATCTCAGCTGAGAGTCTGTTTTCTGTGTGTCAAATGCTGTGCTTCTCCTCTGGCAGGCAGGAGATAATAGATGTGAATGAGAGATCAAATTGCCAACATCTGTTGGATCATTGAGAAAGTAAGAGAGTTCCAGAAAAACATCTATTTCTGCTTTATTAACTATGCCAAAGCCTTTGACTATGTGGATCACAATAAACTGTGGAAAATTCTGAAAGAGATGGGACTACCAGACCACCTGACCTGCCTCTTGAGAAACCTGTATGCAGGTCAAGAAGCAACAGTTAGAACTGGACATGGAACAACAGACTGGTTCCAAATTGGGAAAGGAGTACACCAAGGCTGTATATTATCACCATGCTTATTTAACTTATATGCAGAGTACATCATGCAAAATGCCAGGCTGGATGAATCACAAGCTAGAATCAAGACTGCCAGGAGAAATATCAATCACGTCAGATATGCAGATGACACCACCCTTATGGCAGAAAGCTAAGAACTAAAGAGCCTCTTGATGAAAGTGAAAGAGCAGAGTGAAAAAGTTGGCTTAAAACTCAACATTCAAAAAACCAAGATCATGGCATCCAGCTCCATCACTTCATGACAAATAAATGGGGAAAGAATGAAAACAGTGAGAGACTTTATTTGGGGCTCCAAAATCACTGCAGATGGTGACTGCAGCCATGAAATTAAAAGATGCTTACTCCTTGGAAGAAAAGCTATGACCAACCTAGACAGCATATTCAAAAGCAGAGATATTACTTTGCCAACACAGGTCCATCTATTCAAAGATGTGGTTTTTCCAGTAGTCATGTATGGATATGAGGGTTGGACTCCGAAGAATTGATGCTTTTGAACTGTGGTGTTGGAGAAGACTCTTGAGAGTCCTTTGGACTGCAAGGAGATCCAATAAGTCCATCTTAAAGGAAATCAGTCCTGAATATTCATTGGAAGGACTGATATTGAAGCTGAAACTCCAGTGCTTTGGCCACCTGATGCGAAGAACAGACTCATTTGAAAAGACCCTGAAGCTGGGAAAGATTGAAGGCAGGAGGAGAAGGGGATGACAGAGGATGAGATGGTTGGAAGACATCACCAACTCAGTGGACATGGGTTTAGGTAAACTCCAGGAGTTGGTGATGGACAGGGAGGCCTGGTGTGCTGCAGTCCATGGGGTCGCAAAGAGCAGGACACAGTGAGCGACTGAACTGAACTGAACTGAGATTCTTTAGGCTCCCCCAGCGACTTAGCAATAAAGAATCTGCCAGCAATGCAGAAGGTGCAGGAGGTGTAGGCTTCAATCCCTGGGTCAGGAAGGTCCCTGGAGGAGGAAATGGCAACCCCCTCCAGTACTCTTGCCTGGGACATCCCATGAACGGAGGAGCCTGGAAGGCTATGGTCCACGGGGTGACAGAGTCAGACAGGACTGAGCGACTGGGCACAGCAGCACAGCACAAGCTTTCCCAGGCCAGCCGAGAAGCCCAAGGTCAAGTCAAACCTGAGGCCTGCATGTGCTGAGTGCAGTGAAGAGGCTGCACACAGGTTGCTGTCAGTCTTTGGAGAAGGAGAAAGGAACTCTGGCTGAAGGAACTGAGGAAGCCCCAGGGAATGAAGTCCAGCCCAGCAAGGCTAGTTGGAAAGAGCATTCACGTCCCTAATGCGCTTTCTGGGTACTAAGTGAATACCATGCCCCAGTTTTAATTTTCCATTCCTGGATTTAGTTCTGAACCACTTGTTACAAAGCTTTTCTCCACTCATGGATGGACCAAATGTGCTATTCATCCTCCCACATCGTGCCTGACCTTGTACTAGGGCTGTGCCCTGAGATCCTGCTGCTGAGACCGTGACTGCCTTTGCCAAGGTCCGGTCTACTCCAGGCTGTCTTGCCTAGCCTCTGTCTTGATGTGGTCTCCAGAACACTTCAGTCTCAGTTCTTAAGTCCTTCTCCAAAGTTATCTCTTCCTCCTTGTCTATTCCCTGTACCTGCTTTCTCCTGCCCTCATGTTGAGGGCAGAGGGCTGGATAGTACTAGTCTGGGGCCTAACAGACACTCACATTTTGGATAAATAGAGATTTGTTTCTGTCACACAGATTTACACTTGCACACCGAACCACACAGCAGGCTGAAGCACGAGGAGTTTCCTTTAAGGGGTTTACAGCTAGACCATCAGTTTCCAGAGCGTATTTGTTAATTCACTCATTTACTCAGCATAAAATTATTGAATTCCTACTGCATGCTAGGCACTGTGCAGAACAGAGGAGTTATCATTCTGAACAAGACAGGTGTGATCCTAGGTCTTACAGAGTTTGCAAACTATCAGAAAGTAAAATATATTGAGGAGCGGTAATGGTGACAGTCAACAAGAAAACCAAGCCCAAGTATGTCTGGGAGGTGCAGGCATTCTGGGGGTGGTGAGTGGACTGGTGAGGACTTTGGGTTTTATCTCAGAGGTGAGAGACTTCCCTGGTGGCTCAGTGGTGAAGAATCCAGCTGCCAATGCAGGAGCCACTGATCTGACCCCTGGCTCAGGAAAGTACCCTGGAGAAGGAAACAGCAATATTCTTGCCTGGTAAATCCCATGGAAAGAGGGGCCTGGTGGGCTACAGTCCGTGAGATCACAAAGAGCCGGACATGACATGACAACTAAAGAGCGACAGTGGGAAGCCAGTGAGGCGGTCTCGTCAGAGGATGAAATGTCAGACTTCGGTCTTCTGGCATCAGTGGGGGAATGGCAGAGGGGGCCACCCTGGATTCAGGCTGACCAGTCAGACAGCTTCTCAGTACCCAGGTGGGAGATGCTGGCAGCTTAACTAGAATGCTGGGGATGAAGACAAAACACAGGTGACGAGCTGTCTTCAAGAAGAAAGTCTAGGGGACCCTTAGAAATGAAGTGCCCACTCCTACTTCTTTCTAGAAAAGGCAAACGTTCCAGTTCTGCCCACGTTTCATCATAGCATTAGACACTCTCTTGTGGAACTATAATGCAGATACCTTATTTAGTCCCAAGAAAGTTACAATTTCAGAACTTTCTGACAAAAGAAAAAAGGGAAAGGGGACTTCAAGTNCTTGTTACAAAGCTTTTCTCCACTCATGGATGGACCAAATGTGCTATTCATCCTCCCACATCGTGCCTGACCTTGTACTAGGGCTGTGCCCTGAGATCCTGCTGCTGAGACCGTGAGTGCCTTTGCCAAGGTCCGGTCTACTCCAGGCTGTCTTGCCTAGCCTCTGTCTTGATGTGGTCTCCAGAACACTTCAGTCTCAGTTCTTAAGTCCTTCTCCAAAGTTATCTCTTCCTCCTTGTCTATTCCCTGTACCTGCTTTCTCCTGCCCTCATGTTGAGGGCAGAGGGCTGGATAGTACTAGTCTGGGGCCTAACAGACACTCACATTTTGGATAAATAGAGATTTGTTTCTGTCACACAGATTTACACTTGCACACCGAACCACACAGCAGGCTGAAGCACGAGGAGTTTCCTTTAAGGGGTTTACAGCTAGACCATCAGTTTCCAGAGCGTATTTGTTAATTCACTCATTTACTCAGCATAAAATTATTGAATTCCTACTGCATGCTAGGCACTGTGCAGAACAGAGGAGTTATCATTCTGAACAAGACAGGTGTGATCCTAGGTCTTACAGAGTTTGCAAACTATCAGAAAGTAAAATATATTGAGGAGCGGTAATGGTGACAGTCAACAAGAAAACCAAGCCCAAGTATGTCTGGGAGGTGCAGGCATTCTGGGGGTGGTGAGTGGACTGGTGAGGACTTTGGGTTTTATCTCAGAGGTGAGAGACTTCCCTGGTGGCTCAGTGGTGAAGAATCCAGCTGCCAATGCAGGAGCCACTGATCTGACCCCTGGCTCAGGAAAGTACCCTGGAGAAGGAAACAGCAATATTCTTGCCTGGTAAATCCCATGGAAAGAGGGGCCTGGTGGGCTACAGTCCGTGAGATCACAAAGAGCCGGACATGACATGACAACTAAAGAGCGACAGTGGGAAGCCAGTGAGGCGGTCTCGTCAGAGGATGAAATGTCAGACTTCGGTCTTCTGGCATCAGTGGGGGAATGGCAGAGGGGGCCACCCTGGATTCAGGCTGACCAGTCAGACAGCTTCTCAGTACCCAGGTGGGAGATGCTGGCAGCTTAACTAGAATGCTGGGGATGAAGACAAAACACAGGTGACGAGCTGTCTTCAAGAAGAAAGTCTAGGGGACCCTTAGAAATGAAGTGCCCACTCCTACTTCTTTCTAGAAAAGGCAAACGTTCCAGTTCTGCCCACGTTTCATCATAGCATTAGACACTCTCTTGTGGAACTATAATGCAGATACCTTATTTAGTCCCAAGAAAGTTACAATTTCAGAACTTTCTGACAAAAGAAAAAAGGGAAAGGGGACTTCAAGTGCTTGAGAAGGAGGGGGTGTTCAAGGGAAGGGAGAGTTTGCTGAAACCCAGGAAGGGGACTGGGAGGAGTTCCTTCCTGAAAGACCATAGGGCGCTTCCTGGTGCGTCTTCTCCTCCATGTCTCATCTATCAAGCGAGAAATGACTTCTGTGGATCCCCTACATGGAGACGTGGTCAGCTGTTTCCTCTCAGCTATTTCACGTAAATCTGCAGTCCAGAGGATGAGTGTCTGCATGCTTCTCCCAGGATGTGTGTGGTGTGTGTCTGTGTGTGTGCATGTGTGAGCACCTGCACGCCTATTCACACGTGGTCACACAGGTACAGACTTAACAGTTTGTCTAGAACTTGAGAGTCACTCCTGTGGGTTTTTTACAGGAGAGTGTTTCCATAGCGATGTGAACAATGTGAACTTGAGTCTTCGAGAGGCTACTCAATGGGACTCTGGCAAGCTGTGTAAAATCACTAATTGCAAACACGTCTGGCTTCTTCAGCATCCACTTGTTGGGGGAAGCTCACAGTAGGCTGGGTTCATGTCTGTGTCCCACGTGCAACTGGAAACGTGTTCTTCCTCCCTTCAGCATCTAAGGCTCAGCCTCTTCTGTCCTTGCTGCCCTTGCCAGCCTCAGAGCCGCTGGGGTTTGAGCAGAAGGATTGGCTTCTTCTGTCAAAGATTTGGTAAATAAGGGATCTTTAGGGGCTTCTTATTGATTCAGTCTCATCATTTTAACTGCCTTTGTTAAGAGCAGTTTTTTCACAGCTCATTTGGACTGAAGTCCTCACTGAGTCATCCTCAAAATGTCCAGGACACACACAGCTCCTTCTCATCATTCATCACGTGGGGTCCTCTGTTAGTGCTTCCCTTGTGCTTAATACTTCAACATTTTTCCAATCTGTCCACTTTGCTTTCGGCTGTGCTGGGTCTTCACTGCTGCTCAGGGTTTTCTCCAGGAGCGGGGAGGGGCTCCTGCCCCATTGCAGGGCTTGCCATTGCAGTGGTGTCTCTTGTTGCCGAGCATGGGCTCCAGGGTGCTTGGGCTTAGTAGCGCAGCACATGGCCCTAGAGCACAAGCTCAGTACTTGTGTGCAGGCTTGGTTGCCCCACAGCACGTGGGGTCTTCCTGGGCCAGGGGTCAGACTCGAATCTCCTGCCCTGGCAGGTGGATTCTTTACCACTGAGCCACCAAGGAAGCCCTCTGTGCTTAATCTTTGATTGAAGCATCTTCTTGGGTAGAACTGAGAGCCATAAAATGTTAGCAGGCAGATGTGCATTTCACATTGGTTACCAAAGTACAGAGATTTCACCTGCCCTTGTCATCTTTCCCTGTTTCCTACTGAAAGCAGAAGACGGCCCTGTTACTTGGGAGGCCTCGACTGGCAGAGGCAGACACTCAGCCTGATCTGCTCTGAGTATCAGAAGGACGCACAGGCTCTGCTGAACAAGTGGCCTCAGTCGCCTGTGCCCAGGAGCAGAAGTCCAAGAGGAAGGATTACCTTCCATTTTAAAGGCTAAAGATGCTGGGAACGCATAGTCCAGCCTCTCTTGAATTTCCTGAGACTTCCTCTGTGAGGCTGGCATGGTAAGGGCACAGCCTGTGGGCAGGTGGAAGCCGGGCACCCCAGCTGGAGCAGCACATTAGGAGGAAGCGCGGATGCTTCCCCAGGTCAGGGCTGGTGTCTGAGCTGGAGAGGCCATGCGGTTCAGACCTTTGACCAGGGCCACCTGGGCAGTCGTGATGGTTTGGAATTAGCATTTGTTATTTCCCATCCAGACCAACCTCCGCCTCAGCCACGTTCTGTCTGTGAGGTAGGGCTTCCCTGCTGGCCATGAAGGCACCTGCCAATCCAGGGGTCATGGGTGGAATCCCTGGTCCAGGGATCCTACATGAAACCAAGCCTGTGCACCACGCCTGCTGCCCCAAGTCCAGAGCCCCTGAGGCTCACCTACCGGAGCCTGCGCGCCTGGAGCCCGGCTCCACGCAGTGAGCAGCCGCCCAGCGGGGAGCCCGGGCATCCTCATAAAAAAGAGAGCATCCTCGCCATCAGAGAGCATGCCCCTCACACAACCAGAGAAGCCCCGGCAGCGAAGACCCAGCACAGACAATGAATACATCTGTGAGCTGGCTGAGCCTGTAAGTGTAGAGTTTGAGTGGGAAACAAGAACGTCACAGAACTTCCCTGACAGAGCAGTGGTCAGGTCTCAGCAGTCCCACTGCTGGGGGTGCAGGTTTGATCCTTAGCTGGGAAACTAAGATCCTGCAAGCTGCTCAGTGAGGCCAAAATCAAGGTTTTAGGAAAAGCGCTGCGCTTCAAAAAAGGAATGTTACCTCAAAGAAGCCTCTCTGTCACAGATATTCTGAAATGTTTTTAAAAATAAAATAAAAAGCAAAAACAAAAATACCACAAACACAGACGACAAGAATAAAAGGAAGAGAATCCAGACCGGCANCCTCTCTTGAGTTTCCTGAGACTTCCTCTGTGAGGCTGGCATGGTAAGGGCACAGCCTGTGGGCAGGTGGAAGCCGGGCACCCCAGCTGGAGCAGCACATTAGGAGGAAGCGCGGATGCTTCCCCAGGTCAGGGCTGGTGTCTGAGCTGGAGAGGCCATGCGGTTCAGACCTTTGACCAGGGCCACCTGGGCAGTCGTGATGGTTTGGAATTAGCATTTGTTATTTCCCATCCAGACCAACCTCCGCCTCAGCCACGTTCTGTCTGTGAGGTAGGGCTTCCCTGCTGGCCATGAAGGCACCTGCCAATCCAGGGGTCATGGGTGGAATCCCTGGTCCAGGGATCCTACATGAAACCAAGCCTGTGCACCACGCCTGCTGCCCCAAGTCCAGAGCCCCTGAGGCTCACCTACCGGAGCCTGCGCGCCTGGAGCCCGGCTCCACGCAGTGAGCAGCCGCCCAGCGGGGAGCCCGGGCATCCTCATAAAAAAGAGAGCATCCTCACCATCAGAGAGCATGCCCCTCACACAACCAGAGAAGCCCCGGCAGCGAAGACCCAGCACAGACAATGAATACATCTGTGAGCTGGCTGAGCCTGTAAGTGTAGAGTTTGAGTGGGAAACAAGAACGTCACAGAACTTCCCTGACAGAGCAGTGGTCAGGTCTCAGCAGTCCCACTGCTGGGGGTGCAGGTTTGATCCTTAGCTGGGAAACTAAGATCCTGCAAGCTGCTCAGTGAGGCCAAAATCAAGGTTTTAGGAAAAGCGCTGCGCTTCAAAAAAGGAATGTTACCTCAAAGAAGCCTCTCTGTCACAGATATTCTGAAATGTTTTTAAAAATAAAATAAAAAGCAAAAACAAAAATACCACAAACACAGACGACAAGAATAAAAGGAAGAGAATCCAGACCGGCATGTCCGGAGCAGACGCCAGGCAGACCGGCATTTCCGGAGCAGACGCCGTGCAGACCGGCATTTCTGGAGCCATCTGGAGCAGACGCCACGCAGACCGGCATGTCTGGAGCCGTCCGGGGCAGACGCCATGCAGACCGGCATGTCTGGAGCCATCTGGAGCAGACGTCGTGTTTGTGTGCCTCCCAAGCAATTCTGGATGAGTTGCTGACATCTAAAAGTGAAAGTTTCACCAAAAAATCAGAACTTATCTTTTTGTTTTGAAAAATCAAACAACTGGCATTGAACTGGGTTTACTAGCAGCTGCCTGTTCAAGATGAGGTGGAAATGATCTGCCTTTCCAGGATTCCTTCCCTCTGATGTCATCATGATTCCCTCTTTCTGACGTCACCCGTTTAGCCCCAGCGTCCATCTGGACTCATACTTGCAAGCACCAAAAGCTGACCGACTGGTTCAATGGAAAAGAATCTATTAGAGTAGACTCTGGTTTGAGGCTTCCCAGGTGGCTCGATGGTAAAGAATCCTCCTGCCAATGCAGGAGACACAGGAGACAGGAGACAGGAGTTTGATTTCTGGGTCAGGAAGATCCCCTGGAGGAGGAAATAGAAACCCACTCCAGTTATTCCTGCCTGGGAAATCTCGTGGACAGGGGAGCCTGGTGGGCTGCAGTCCATGGGGTCACAGAGTCAGACAGGACCGAGTGCTGAGCACTCACATTCAGGGGCTCACAGGCTCTTAGAACGAAAGCCCTGGGTTGGGGCTGATGCACCCGGGGGGCACACAGCTTGTCCCGCTGAGAATGGACCCCAGCCGTGGCTTCCAGGCACAGACCCACACAGGGCCTCCTGGGCACGTGTCACCTGCTCCAGGCCCGCGGTGCTGGTTCTGCCCCAGATCACGGGCAGCAGCTTCCTCTCTCCCCAGAAGGGGTTCCATGACTTCCCGCTGCCCTGTGCAGGCTTCAAACTCGACGATGGGTGAGGAGTGTCTGACTGGCAGAGTTTAGGTCACGTGCTTGTACCCTAGCTGCAAGGGAAGCTGGACATGACTATCTGGCGCTCTTAGCTCTGCTCCTTGAGGAGAAGGGTCCCAGAGGTGAGAAGGGGTTTCTACCCTTGAGTAACCAGGAAGAGCCACACCACAGATGCCGGCCACAGCCCTGAGGGCGCTGGAGTTTCCACCCTCGCCCTAATTGACGCCCTGTCTAAGCCCTAATTACCTATTGGCTGAGTGGAGTGTCAGACTGGGAACCTGAGAAAAACAAATACAGGAAGAGAGTGAGAACAGCAGAAGCACGGAGGATGCATGGATGGTGGAGGGAGAGAGAGCGAGACGCAGCCACGAGGGGCATGCTCTGCCGCGGCCCAGCCATTTCCTCCTTCACTTAGCTTTTTTGTCTTTTGCTTTATAAAGACTCCACAGAGCTCATTCAAAGTCCTGTGGAATCCTTTTTTTTTTTTTTCTTTTTTCTTTATTTGTGGTCAGGAAACACTGGACCCAAGCCAGAAGCTGTTCAGCTCAGTCAGTCTCTCAAATACCAGCTGCCTCAGTGATGAGTTGGTCTATCCAAGAGGTAGTTATTTAGCCAACAGACAGATGGCCAAGAGTGTCAAGTTAGTTGGTGCATTGTCGTTCAGGATGCCCACAGCCAGCCCGGATAGGCAGAAGCCAGAAGCCAATGGATTCAGAAGCCATAGCCTCTCACCTTGGAATTGTTCCTAGAATCCTGCAGGTACCCAATTAGCAGGAAAAGACCAGATTTTGCTTCATTGAACCCACAATCTAACAAAGAGGAAGCATTATCAGAACCCCAGGGGCAGAAACGAAAGTGGGTGAGCCGGTAGCTTGGCCAAAACTGAGACACTCACAGCCCAGTGTGAGGAAGGGAAAACAAGGCCCAGCACGGAGACGGGCGTCCAGGGAGGAAAGGCCATGGAACAACACGCTCCCCCCAGGCACAGAGGGTGGGTTATTCCAGATCACGAGGAAAGCACGAGGGCTAGAGAAGATGTAAGAGAACTTTTGAAACTAGTGTTGTAATTGGAAATACACTCAGAGAAGGTAGCCAAAGTTAGGATCTCTGCCACATCGCTTTATTCTTTAACTTCGACAAATATCTAACACATGCGCCCGGGACTGTTCTGGGAAATTAGCCATATTACGGTGCGCAAAAAGAAGTTCCCTTCTGCCCTCATGTAACTAACAACATGATGCGGAAGACAGTTTGAGTCACATGAAAAGACAGTGAATGTGAAATTGCAACCCTGGGGATCACTGTAAATGGAAAGCACTCAAAGCTACGAGGTCATAAGACGATCTAGCCGTGTATAGAGTGATCTATAAGATATTTGTTATTTAATTCATTATATATGCTTATACACACACATATACCTATATCTCTCCACTTGGGCTTTGGTCCATAGCTTTTATTAGAATTGTGTGATTTGAGATCTGTCTTCTTATTCCTTAAGTTTCACTCCTGTTTGTTCTCTACAGATGTTAATACTTCTAAAGACACAATCAGTTTCTCTTCTGAATTTGGTTCATTACAGACAAAAAATTAGTTCTGAACGTACCAAGAGCCCCCGTGCATGCTCTTTTCAGCCTTTCTTGCATGGTCTTGTGGGAAAGACATGAAAACAAGTGCTCTGCAATCAAGTCCACCCCTTCTGCAGCAGCCTCACAGACCCTCTCTTTCCTCGTCTGAGAAATCAGGGTGGTAAGATATCGCAGATAAAGATATAGATAAATATCTTATCACAGTTAAATGGGAGAATTTATCAGCAGTTGAGGCTTCTCTGGACCTGGGGGAACCAATGGAGCTGCCGTGTATTCCAGGTTAGACCCTGACCTTGGCACACGGTGGGACATTGTACACGCGTGTGTGCTACGTTGCTTCAGTCATGTACTCTGTGACCCCATGGATGTAGCCCACCCAGGCTCTTCTGTCCACGGAATTCTCCAGGCAAGAATACTGGAGTGGGTTGCCATGTCCTTCTCCAGAGGAGCCTCCCGACCCAGGGACCAAACCCACGTCTCCCGCATTGGCAGGTGGGCTCTTGACCACAAGCGCCACGTGGGAAGCCCCGAGGGGGCACTGCTCAGGTCAAGCGCTCCTGGAATTCTGACGGTGGCGGCTGACAAGCTCCAGGGAGCCCACCACCAGTGCATTTTCTGTCAGAGTCAAAACAGACAGCCGTTCCTTTCAGCTGGGAGACAAAGTGGTTGACTGGCTTTTAGCGGCCATGCTCTAGGAAGATACCTCTCTTTAAACACGAGGCTCACACGCAGCCACGAGGGAGGCTCACCTGAGAGAGGCGGTGGGAACGCAGACAGTCAGCTCCTTCGCCACTTCAGGCCTCCTGCCCCACGCGCGCCCCAGGCGAGCGCTGTGGAGGGCGCCAGAGANCGCCCTAATTGACGCCCTGTCTAAGCCCTAATTACCTATTGGCTGAGTGGAGTGTCAGACTGGGAACCTGAGAAAAACAAATACAGGAAGAGAGTGAGAACAGCAGAAGCACGGAGGATGCATGGATGGTGGAGGGAGAGAGAGCGAGACGCAGCCACGAGGGGCATGCTCTGCCGCGGCCCAGCCATTTCCTCCTTCACTTAGCTTTTTTGTCTTTTGCTTTATAAAGACTCCACAGAGCTCATTCAAAGTCCTGTGGAATCCTTTTTTTTTTTTTTCTTTTTTCTTTATTTGTGGTCAGGAAACACTGGACCCAAGCCAGAAGCTGTTCAGCTCAGTCAGTCTCTCAAATACCAGCTGCCTCAGTGATGAGTTGGTCTATCCAAGAGGTAGTTATTTAGCCAACAGACAGATGGCCAAGAGTGTCAAGTTAGTTGGTGCATTGTCGTTCAGGATGCCCACAGCCAGCCCGGATAGGCAGAAGCCAGAAGCCAATGGATTCAGAAGCCATAGCCTCTCACCTTGGAATTGTTCCTAGAATCCTGCAGGTACCCAATTAGCAGGAAAAGACCAGATTTTGCTTCATTGAACCCACAATCTAACAAAGAGGAAGCATTATCAGAACCCCAGGGGCAGAAACGAAAGTGGGTGAGCCGGTAGCTTGGCCAAAACTGAGACACTCACAGCCCAGCGTGAGGAAGGGAAAACAAGGCCCAGCACGGAGACGGGCGTCCAGGGAGGAAAGGCCATGGAACAACACGCTCCCCCCAGGCACAGAGGGTGGGTTATTCCAGATCACGAGGAAAGCACGAGGGCTAGAGAAGATGTAAGAGAACTTTTGAAACTAGTGTTGTAATTGGAAATACACTCAGAGAAGGTAGCCAAAGTTAGGATCTCTGCCACATCGCTTTATTCTTTAACTTCGACAAATATCTAACACATGCGCCCGGGACTGTTCTGGGAAATTAGCCATATTACGGTGCGCAAAAAGAAGTTCCCTTCTGCCCTCATGTAACTAACAACATGATGCGGAAGACAGTTTGAGTCACATGAAAAGACAGTGAATGTGAAATTGCAACCCTGGGGATCACTGTAAATGGAAAGCACTCAAAGCTACGAGGTCATAAGACGATCTAGCCGTGTATAGAGTGATCTATAAGATATTTGTTATTTAATTCATTATATATGCTTATACACACACATATACCTATATCTCTCCACTTGGGCTTTGGTCCATAGCTTTTATTAGAATTGTGTGATTTGAGATCTGTCTTCTTATTCCTTAAGTTTCACTCCTGTTTGTTCTCTACAGATGTTAATACTTCTAAGGACACAATCAGTTTCTCTTCTGAATTTGGTTCATTACAGACAAAAAATTAGTTCTGAACGTACCAAGAGCCCCCGTGCATGCTCTTTTCAGCCTTTCTTGCATGGTCTTGTGGGAAAGACATGAAAACAAGTGCTCTGCAATCAAGTCCACCCCTTCTGCAGCAGCCTCACAGACCCTCTCTTTCCTCGTCTGAGAAATCAGGGTGGTAAGATATCGCAGATAAAGATATAGATAAATATCTTATCACAGTTAAATGGGAGAATTTATCAGCAGTTGAGGCTTCTCTGGACCTGGGGGAACCAATGGAGCTGCCGTGTATTCCAGGTTAGACCCTGACCTTGGCACACGGTGGGACATTGTACACTCGTGTGTGCTACGTTGTTTCAGTCGTGTACTCTGTGACCCCATGGATGTAGCCCACCCAGGCTCTTCTGTCCACGGAATTCTCCAGGCAAGAATACTGGAGTGGGTTGCCATGTCCTTCTCCAGAGGAGCCTCCCGACCCAGGGACCAAACCCACGTCTCCCGCATTGGCAGGTGGGCTCTTGACCACAAGCGCCACGTGGGAAGCCCCGAGGGGGCACTGCTCAGGTCAAGCGCTCCTGGAATTCTGACGGTGGCGGCTGACAAGCTCCAGGGAGCCCACCACCAGTGCATTTTCTGTCAGAGTCAAAACAGACGGCCGTTCCTTTCAGCTGGGAGACAAAGTGGTTGACTGGCTTTTAGCGGCCATGCTCTAGGAAGATACCTCTCTTTAAACACGAGGCTCACACGCAGCCACGAGGGAGGCTCACCTGAGAGAGGCGGTGGGAACGCAGACAGTCAGCTCCTTCGCCACTTCAGGCCTCCTGCCCCACGCGCGCCCCAGGCGAGCGCTGTGGAGGGCGCCAGAGAGCAGGCTGGCCTTGTGGGCCACAGGGTCTCCCTCTTCCCTCCGAGAATGACAGAGACGCTCAGGGCAATGAAAAGCACCTGGGACCCGCAGCTGCCAAGTACGCAGCGGACGGCCGGCCCCTCAGGACACCTCCACCTGGCTCCCGTCCCCGCCCGGCTTCCCGGCTGCCCTGACTGCGATGGCTGTTTCCCACCACCCGTGTCTGACTTTCACTTTCACTAAATGCATCTCTCAGACACTTTGAGTGATGAGACCCCATGATTCAGAGAATGGGGAAGGAAGGAATAAAAAAGAAAGGGCAACGCTGTGGCCGCTCTTGCAGGGAGCCCACAAACTGCTCGGCGCCGTGGTTTACCCAGGAGCTTGGCGACTGTTGCTTAGGCACTGAGTCATGTCTGACTCTGCGACCCCATGGACGGCCGCATGCCAGCCTCCTCTGTCCTTCACTGCCTCCTGGGGTTCACTCAAAATCATGTCCATTGAGTTGGCATACTATCTGACCATTTCATCCTCTGTTATCCCCCTCTCCTCCCACCTTCAATCCTTCCCAGCATCAGGGTCTTTCCCAGTGAGTCAGTTCTTCGCATCAGGTGGCCAAAGTATTGGAATTTTAGCTTCAGCGTCAGTCCTTCCAATGAATATTCAAGGTTGATTTCCTTTAGGATGGACTAGTTTGATCTCCTTGCAGTCCAAGGGACTCTCAAGAGTCTTCTCCAGCACCACAATTCAAAAGCATCAGTTCAACACTCAGCCTTCTTAAGCTGGGCTTTAGCCAGGCAGAATTATTGCAGCTTAACTCTTGTCAGCCTCATCACTCTAAAACTCAGGCACTCATCTGATGGCTAAAGCTTGCCCACAAATAGACTTTGGTTATTGTGTCCGCACTGGGCATCTGGAACTTGAGTCTCTCCCCCACTTGGTGAAGCTGTGCTCTCTTCTGTTATAACATTGACGAGGTTCAATTGTGGCCACTTCTCACCAACAGTTGATGAGCCTTGGTCCAGGGTGTGGTGGTGCACCTTTGCCTTTAGTCATGAATAGATTCCAGAAATTAACGATAACAGTCACTGCTCGCCAAAGAATGCTCAAACCACCGCACAATTGCATTCATCTCACACGCTAGTAAAGCTCTAAATTCTCCAAGCCAGGCTTTAGCAATACCTGAACCATGAACTTCCAGATGTGCAAGCTGGTTTTAGAAAAGGCAGAGGAACCAGAGATCAAATTGCCAACATCCGCTGGATCATCAAAAAAGCAAGAGAGTTCCAGAAAAACATCTATTTCTGCTTTATTTCCTATGCCAAAGCCTTTGACTGTGTGGATTACAATAAACTGTGGAAAATTCTGAAAGAGATGGAAATACCAGACCACCTGACCTGCCTCTTGAGAAATCTGTATGCAGGTCAGGAAGCAACAGTTAGAACTGGACATGGAACAACAGACTGATCCCAAATAGGAAAAGGAGTGCATCAAGGCTGTATATTGTCACCCTGCTTATTTAACTTATATGCAGAGTGCATCATGAGAAAGGCTAGGCTGGAGAAAGCACAGGCTGGCATCAAGATTGCCGGGAGAAATATCAATAACCTCAGATATGCAGATGACACCACCCTTTTGGCAGAAAGTGAAGAGGAACTAAAGAGCCTCTTGATGAAAGTGAAAGAGGAGAGTGAAAAAGTTGGCTTAAAGCTCAACATTCAGAAAACTAAGGTCGTGGCATCTGGTCCCATCACTTCATGGGAAATAGATGGGGAAACAGTGGAAACAGTGTCAGACTTTATTTTTAGAGGCTCCAAAATCATTGCAGATTGTGATTGCAGCCATGAAATTAAA
Organism: Raphicerus campestris; assembly: GCA_006410735.1. Classification (NCBI taxonomy): domain Eukaryota; kingdom Metazoa; phylum Chordata; class Mammalia; order Artiodactyla; family Bovidae; genus Raphicerus; species Raphicerus campestris. Next base: position 332,786 of record SJYW01048424.1, on the reverse strand, counting down.
AGACGTTTACTCCTTGAAATGAAAGTTATGACCAACCTAGATAGCATATTCAAAAGCAGAGACATTGCTTTGCCAACAAAGGTCCATCTAATCAAGGCTATGGTTTTTCCTGTGGTCATGTATAGATGTGAGAGTTGGACTATGAAGAAGGCAGAGCGCTGAAGAATTGATGCTTTTGAACTGTGGTGTTGGAGAAGACTCTTGAGAGTCCCTGGGACTGCAAGCAGATCCAACCAGTCCATTCTGAAGGAGATCAGCCCTGGGATTTCTTTGGAGGGAATGATGCTAAAGCTGAAACTCCAGTACTTTGGCCACCTCATATGAAGAGTTGACTCATTGGAAAAGACTCTGATGCTGGGAGGGATTGGGGGCAGGAGGAGAAAGGGATGACAGAGGATGAGATGGCTGGATGACACCACCGACTCGATGGACCTGAGTCTGAGTGAACTCCGGGAGTTAGTGATGGACAGGGAGGCCTGGCGTGCTGC